>QANY01013250.1:1535022-2065243 GCA_003255025.1 Datisca glomerata | reverse complement strand
AGGAGGAGAAGGAGAGGAAGGAGAAGGAGAGGAAGGAGAAGGAGAGGAAGGAGAAGGAGGAGGAAGGAGAGGAAGGAGAAGGAGAGGAAGGAGAAGGAGGAGGAAGGAGAAGGAGGAGGAGGAGAAGGGGAAGGAGAAGGAGAGGAAGGAGAAGGAGAGGAAGGAGAAGGAGAGGACGGAGAAGGAGAGGAGGGGAAAGAGGAGAAGAATGAGGAGAATGAGGAGAAGAAGAAGAAGAAGAATGAGGAGAAGGAGGAGGAGAAGGAGGAGGAGAAGAAGCAGGAGAAGGAGGAGGAGGAGAAGGAGAAGAAGAAGAGGAGGAGGAGGAGGAGGAGCAAATCTGATGAGAATATCGTTGCCAAAACGGACTTAAAAACTTTTCAAGCATATGGTGATGTATCTTTGGAGGATGAAGCCCGTTTTAAAGCTTGGTTTACCTCCTCAAAGGCAAAGTAAGTTCTGTAATTTTCTTGTACACTTCTTCTTCGTATAACCATCGTGTAGGCTAAATGACGGTTTCACTGCTCTCGTGTATTCATCGTGTAGTATGCACGATGGCTATACTGACCTCGTGAAGTCTTCATATAGTATTCATGATGGTTGCACCGTTGACCTTTCCTGGTTAAAAAAATAAGTCTCTTTACCTTATCAATTGCTTGAGTAAGATGTAAGAAGTTATTTATAATATTTTTTAATGTAATATTTATAATAATTATAAATATCTTAACTAATCTTTATCACATTGTAGCGTATCAACGCATACCTGGAGCTCATGATGAGAGATTTGCAAGAATACAACCCCCAAATCAGAATTAGTGCTGGTGATTTGTTTCTGCAAGTAAGTATGATTTATTTTAACTTAATGAACTGCACACCGTAGTCTACGGGCCTCGTGTAAACTTCGTGTAGAATACACGAGGCATTCACGCTCCCTCTTGTAAATTTCGTGTAGACTACATAAGGCCTTTACGAACCTCGTGTAGACTTTGTGTATTCTACACGAGGCCTTCACATGCCTTGTGTAGACTCCGTTGTAGACTACAAGAGGCCTTCACGGGCCTCGTGTAGACTACAAGAGGCCTTCACGGGTCTCATGTAAACTTCATGTAGTCTTCATGACCATTTTTTAGTGACGTTGAGGATTTAAATTTTTTTTCGTGACATTACCGGAGAACCTATCTGGCCGAATGACAGAGTTTAAGCAAGATCTCACAGGCTGGGATATTGGCGTTGATGATCAGCTCCGGTACCTGGTCCTCAGCTTACAGATGAATTTTGGAAGGAACTGGGAACAATCGGATAAGGTTATATTTCTAATAAATGTGAACCACAGTCATTGGATTGCGGTTGAGCTTGATTTGATCGGTCAGTGTATTCGTATTTATAACTCCATGAACATGCCATATCAATGCTCCTTGTACATTAAAATAATGAAACATTTCATGAAGATTATCCCTCGGCTAGCTCAAATGATGAATATTTATGAGAGAAGATAAGAGGTTAAACCCAAAGATAAGTGGAAATATGAGATAATGAAGTGTCCACAACAAGAGAATGAGTGTGAAATATACATTTTTATTAAAATTCACTTAAAATTTCATACATATTATTTAATTGTGTTTTTGTATTTCATTTATTTTGTAGGTTCGATTGTGGGGTATTTACCGTTAAGTTTGTCGAAGCCCACACATATGCGAAGAACCTCCAAGAAATAACTCAACAAAAAATGCCAAAATATCAGAGATGAATTGCAATAATATATTTGTGTTTGTTATTTAATAATGTCATAAAATTTAATTAGCATGCCTAAATCCTACACGATGAACGTAAGGTACTTGTATAGTTTACACGATGACTACATGATACCCGTGAAGTTCTAGTGTAGTCTACACGATGACTACACGACGCCCGTGAAGTTATCGTGTAGTCTACACGATGCACGTGAAGTTCTAGTGTAGTCTACACGATGCCCGTGAAAATCATCGTGTAGCCTACATTAATCTCACACGAATCCCATGAAGTTCTCGTCTAGACGATAACTATACGATGCCCATGAAGTCATCGTGTGACCTACATGAATTCTACATGAATCTCGTGAAGTTCTCATGTAGTTTACACGATGCCCGTGAAGTCATCGTGTAGCGTATATGTAACCAACACGAATCCCGTAAAGTTATCGTGTATCCTACATGATGACTACACGGTGCCCGTGAAGTTCTAGTGTAGTCTACATGATGACTACACGATGCCTGTGACGGCATCGTGTAGCCTACATGAATCCTACACGAATCCCATGAAGTTCTCGTATAGTCTACTCGGTGACTACATGATGCCTGTGAAGTCATCATGTAGCCTACATGAATTTGCTAGTCGTCATGGCGGAAACATTTGACCTTTTAAAAAATTAAACTTTTAATAAAAATTGAATATTTTAATAAAACAAAACTTGCGCAACACCACAATAAACAAATAAAAACTTTTATTGAAAACTCTTTTTCAATCAGTCAGGATCCAGTATATATTTATAAGTTAACATACAAGGTTAGGAATCATATACCTCTAGTAGTCTATATCAAGTGTCCTTGCAAAAACTCATCGATCCTCCATTTCCACGAAATCGTTGCAGCGATCAGTAGACTTCGAGATCCACACCAAGATCTTTCAAGTAGTCCTCAACGCACTAGAATGTGTGTGGGCACGTAGAATATTACAAGACGTTTTTTCTGTCTTTAGATATTCTCAACACATGAGATCTAGAGATCTACGGAGAATGGCTTTAGTGAGACAATTTTCTAAAAAAAGTGATGATTATTTTTTTAGAGATTTGATTAACGTTTGATCACAGAAAAAAATCTCTCTGACATCAATCGTGTTCTCAATTCAACTCTTGATTAACGAATTAATGATATAATCAACTAATTCTCTCCTCATCTTTTAACAAACCAAGGTCATTAGAATAATATATATATATTATAGATAATGGCGTATCATATTTTTAGAGATAAACTAAAATAATATTTAATTATAAAATTATCAATTATAGTGGGATCCACTGTAATTGTGCACAACTACAGTGCCACACGGCACTGTAGTGTACCGTAAGCTAGCACAGTGCCTCGCAACACCACTGTAGTGTCATGTGGTACTACAATGTTGCACACTCATTACTATAGTGTCACGTGACACTGCAATAGTCCATGTCAATTTCTGATACCATATCAGTGATTGACATGTGTTAATTACTGCAAATTAAATATTTATTTTAATCTGATAATTATCTAGATATAAGTTAATCAAAACTAACATATCTGATAATCACTATCAACTAACTTATCTGTTATTTCACAAATAACATATTTAATTTATTTAAATTATTATCTAATAATAATTTAATTATCTAATTTCATAAATTAGATATTTTGTCTCACTTGTCGATAATTATAAAAATCGATAATTATTTATATATAATTTCCAAAAATTATATTTAAATATATAAATAATTCAATTAATTAATTTTTAATTAATTAATCAAATATAATTATCTCATAATTATGTACTTGCCCCAGAATAATTTTTTTTACAAGTCAGCCTTTTTCTCATGTCCTGAACTATTCACACCCTAGACAACGTAGTATAGATGTGACTTGGAGACCATGAACCTATAATCCTAATCTCCAATAAACAAAGTTATTAGTTAAACTCTTTAATTGAATAATCTTATTTATTAATTTCATTATTACTCTACTATAAATATGAAATTGCACTCTTAGAAATTATAAAATATATTTATAGAGTATTCTCATGTAGTCAACTGACATAATTATTTCATGTAGTTCTATCCTTCAATTATTGGTTCGTAAATTAGAACTGGTCAAAATTATCATTTTACCATTCTAATTAATTTTTTATCCTTAAGTTTCACTAGTGAATGACTAACTTATAATCTTTAAATTTGAGCTCAGTAACCATTGAGTTCCATAATTAACACTTAAAGGAACCAATATACGATCCGTTAGGAATGTTTAGATTCCAAATCTTATAAGATCATGTCTCCATCCATCCACATCACTGAATCTCCAAAATAAAATTCACTAGCATGATTAACAAACAGACTTTAACGAGTGAATCAAAAGATCTAGTAAACATATAGGAGTTCATGACTACTCAGGATTTAGACTGATCTACAATGATTGGCACGCGTCAATTACTGTGAATTAAATATTTATTTTAATCAGATAATTATCTAGATATCAGTTAATTCAAAATTAACATATTTGATTATTTCTATCAACTAACTTATCTATTATTTTACAAATAACAGGTTTAGTTGATTTAAATTATTATCTAATAATAATTTAATTATCTAATTTCTCAAATTAGATATTCTATCTCCTTATCGGTAATTAAAACAAATCGATAATTATTTATATATATAATTTCTGAAAATTATATTTAAATATATAAATAATTCAATTAATTAATCACACATTATTATCTCATAATTATGTGTTTGCCCTGGAATAAAAATTCTTTTTACAATTCAGCCCCTTTCTCATGTCCTGAAATATTCACACCCTAGACAGCATAGTATATAGGTGACTTGGGGATCATGAACATATAATCCTGAGCTCCAATAAACTAGATTATTATTTAAACTTTTAAAAAATAATATTATTTATTAATCTCATCACCACTCCACTATAAATATGAAATTGCACTCTTAGAGATTATAGAATGTATTTACAGAGTATTCTCGTGTAATCCACTGACATAATCAATTCATGTAGTTGTGTTCTCTAATTATTGGTTCGTAAATTAGAACTAGTCAAAATTTTTGTTTTACCCTTTAATTACCTCTTCATCCTTAAGTACCATTAATCTAATAGTGAATAGATAATTTATAATCTTATTATAAATTTGAGCTCAATAACCATTTAGTTTCAAAATTAACACTTAATGGAACTAATATACGATCCGTTAGGAAAACTTAGATTCCTAATCTTATGAGTTCATGTCTCCAGCCATCCAAATCACTGAATCTCCAAAACAAAAGTCACTAGCTTGATTAACAAACAGACCTTAACGAGTGAATCAAAAGATCCAACAGACATGCATAGGAGTTCATGACTACCCAGGATTCAGACTGATCTACATGTGATCATCGAATTGATGTGTATTAAATTTTTATGATAAACGGCACGTTAATAAATATATTAATCCACATTGGTTCTGTCATATATAATCTTATTATATAAAATACCTTCATCAAGATGTTTATCCACATCAATGATCCAGATCTAGATCACACGTATTCATAATGCTTAGTAAACCATACTAGCAACCATTCATTAAATATTTCATACTTTAATATGTTGTTGACAATTTTATTCATTATCTATGATCTTAATTGTCTCATACAAATACAAGATCACAGTCTCATTAATGAGTGTTGAATTTTCAGATATTTATATAAATTATTCAACAATAATTTAAAAGAATAATTATAAGAGAAATGTAATCCTATTTAAATTTCATATCAAAATGTCAATACACATGTTTTGAGGGCATAACTTGGAACATAATCCTACACGAAACCCGTGAAGTTCTCGTGTAGTCTACACGATGCCCATGAAATTCTAATGTAGTCTACACGATGATTACACGATACATGTGAAGTCCTCGTGTAGCCTACTTGAATGCTACATGAATCCCGTGAAGTTCTCGTGTAGGATTCAGGCAGGCTGATTAAACTTAATGACATTATTAAAATAACAAACACAAATATATTTCTATATTAATACTCAATTTAAGTCTACAAATGTCATTATTTATGTTTAAGTGGCTTAGTCATCCCGTTGAGATAGAAGAATTATAATTCTGCATGTTTGTCGGTTGTGGTCAATTTGCCCACAACATTTGCATTTCCTTCTCACTACTTCCTCACCGCTAGATGGAATTCTCTCTGTCCTAGGTCTGCCACTTTGTCGTCTTGTTATAGTTGGCAATACCACTTTTTCATGAACCTTCTGGCTGATGAACTAATATGCTTGATCCCCGAAATGATGTATTGTTTCCACAGACGCACCAATTAGAGCCTCATTTTGGTAGAACCTTGAACACACATTGATAAAATTTGTACCTTTGAAGTATGGACAATTTTTCAATTTCATGGCACGTAACGTGCATTGACATGTTTTCTCAACACATACAAGTACCGCTATTGACTGGCTTGACTTGAAGATCTTAAACTCAAAATTTCTTCAGATGGTCATCATACGAGCAACCTTAAGCAGATCGGCTTTATCACTGTACAAATCATCCATATTTATTGTGTCTGTGACAAGCTAATTGAAATCAGTCTGTTGCTCACTAGACCCATGATGTTGTTCATTCAAATTAGGTTGTGATGACAATGAACAAGTGGTCTCGGGTTCACCACCAGTATTCAAGTCTAGAATTATTGTATGATTGTCTCCACTGGCTTCATCATGGTCATCTCCACGGTTTGCATCATCATACGCCCCCTGATCATCATCATCATCTCCATCTCCATCAACATCCTCATCCTCAAAAACATTATAATCGGCATGACCAAAAACATCATAATTATAAAATAAAAGGTTAAATTTCAAATTTTAATATTTAATTTCAAACTTTTAGCGGATATGTTCGATTTAACAGTAGAATCCGATCTTAAGGGTTATACGTGTTCGTCAAACCGATAAATATGATTTACTAACCATCATAACATCACATCCTATAATTATATATGGTGAAAACCCGTCTTACTCGATACTTATCACAAAAGTACAACAACATTATCAATGACAACTTTTAACGAGTTTATAAATAAGTGTTCAATTACTTCAGAAATCCTTATTTAATCTAATCTATTTCACTTAATAAGTGAACATGGTGAATGTTTGCATTTAGAGATTGGATTTTTTCTATTTTATCGATGACTTGTCCGGTATACGGTAATTAATTAAAAAAATTATAAATTTTGGATCTTTAGTGCAGATGGTGATTCGAGCCAAATAAATGTTAGTTCAATTATTTTAACAATTCATTACTTAATTCAAATCTAATTTAAAATATTAGTGAATGTACTTAATGTTCACATTGAAAAATTGAGAATCTTGATATCTTTGTTTGCGATTCATCGAGTATACCCTAATCAATTTTAGAAAATCGAATATGTTGAAAACCCGCCTTAAAAAGGTCCTAAAACCATTGTATTGATACAAAACCGCCTAAAATTGAAAAAATCACCAGAATCCACCAGTATAAGGGAAAAAACCGTCGATATAGGTTTCACCAACCTCTACTATAGGTTAGAGAAACCGTCGGTATAGAGCATCACAAACGCTAAAAAATTGCCGGTATAAATCCATAAAAAATGTACAAGGGTTCACAAATATGTATTGGGGTTCACCAAATTTGTAGTGGGGTTCACTAAATACGTATAAATTAATAATTTTTGGAGGGGTTCACCAATTATGTACTGAGGTTCACCAAATATGTACATGGGTTCACCGAATATGTACTGGGGTTCAAATATGTACAAATTACTAATTCTTAGAGGAGTTCAACAAATATGTACTGGAATTCACCAAATATATATTGGGCTCACCAAATATGTACTTGAGTTCACTAAATATGTACTGGATTCACCAAATACGTATAAAATCTAGTTATACATATTTGGTGAATCCTAGTACGTATTTGGTGAACTCCGATACATATTTGGTGAACCCCTCCAAGAATCATTAATTTGTACCTATTTGGTGAACCTCAGTACATATTTGGTGAACTCCAGTACTTATTTGATGAACATCTATACATATTTGGTGAACCCTTCCAATAATTATTAATTTGTACATATTTAGTGAACTCTCACTGCATATTTGGTGAACTCCAATACATATTTAGTGAACCCCTAATGTAGTGGGGTTCATCAAATACGTACAAATTAATAATTCTTAGAGGGTTTCACCAAATATGTATATGAGTTCACCAAATATGTATTGGGGTTCACTAAATATGACTGTGGTTCACCAAATACGTACAAAATCCACTCGTATAAGTTGCATCAATCTCCACTATAAGTTAGAAAAACCGTCGGTATAGAGCATCATAAACGCTAAAAATCGCAGGTATAAATTCATAAAAAATGTATAGGGGTTCACCAAATATGTAGTGTTGTCCACTAACTATGTACAAATTAATAATTCTTGTAGGGGTTCAACAATTATGTACTAGGGTTCACCAAATATGTAGTGTGGTCCACCAACTACGTACAAATTAATAATTCTTGTGGGGTTCACCAATTATGTACTGAGGTTCATCAAATATGTACATGAGTTCATCGAATATATATTGGGCTTCAAATACGCACAAAATAATAATTCTTGAAAGGGTTCACCAAATATATAGTAGGGTTCACTAAATATGTACTGATGTTCACAAAATATGTACTAGGGTTCACCAAATACGTTCAAAATTGAGCTGTACATATTTGGCAAACCCTAGTACGTATTTGGTAAACCCCGATACATATTTGGTGAACTCCTCCAAGAATTATTAATTTGTACGTATTTGGTGAACCTAAGTACATTTTTGATGAACTACCGTATGGATTTGGTGAACAACTACTCATATTTGGTGAACCCATCCCACTATATATTTGGTGAACTCCAATACATATTTGGTGAACCCCTACTGTAGTGGGGTTCACCAAAAATGTATAAATTAATAATTCTTAGAGGGTCTCACCAAATATGTATAGGAGTTCACCAAATATGTATAGGAGTTCACCAAATATGTATCGGAGTTCACTAAATATGTACTGAGGTTAATCAAATACATACAAAATTCACTTATACATATTTGGTAAACCCCAGTACGTATTTGAAGAACTCCAGCACATATTTGGTGAACCCCTACAAGAATTATTAATTTGTACGTATTTGATGAACTATAGTACATATTTGGTGAATCCCAGTATATATTTGATGAACCCTAGTATATATTTGATGAACTCTAGTACATATTTGGTGAACTCTAAAAAAACAAAAAGTAAAATTTCGACAAGTGACCAGTTAGGCCTTGTGGCCCAGATTGCTCCAAAAGTAATCCAAGGACCACAATGGCCCAATATCAATACCGCGGATAAAATTCTGACATTGTAGAAGTTTCCAAGACTTATATTATATTTGAAGTAACTATATATACTGATCAAGTTATTAACAAAATTTTAATTTTGTCAGAGATGATATCATGAGTCTCTTATCTATTTTTGGGGAACACGGCAAAAAACTCACATTGAGTTTAGGGATGAACAAGTTTGAACTAATGACTTATTTTACCACGTTATGACAATCTATTGTTGACTTATATCCCTTCTCTTTATTCCTAACAAATAGAATTGATAAACTCAAAACATTATTTTTGAACAACTTGGGATTGGACATTCTTTTTTCTTTTAATTATCAATTGCCCCTATCCGTAAATAGGATTGACACAAATTTAAGCTACATCACATGGTTTTGCTCTAAATAAAATAGGTTTTACATTAAGAAGATTTAGCTTCACTTGTTCTATTGGATGAGTAAAAAAAACTCTCAACTCAGTATTCTTAAAAAATGAGAGAAATCTTGATATTTAATCATTCATTAAAATAATTTACTAAACTAACCAATAAAAGATGACAAGTCACTATTTAATTAAGACTGGCTCATGTTTTTATTTTAGTAATTTTCTGAATTTATTATAAGCAGAGTAAGAGCTAGTATTAAGGCCCTTTAAAGCATGTTTCTTTCTTAACATAAAAGTACTTAAGTTGGTTCACTATTGTGTATGCATTATTAGCATTGATATTATCGCAAAACTTTTTTTTAAATTTAAGCCACATGTTTAGGTCCATTCCAGGATTTTATGGTAAATTGGCTGTTAGGATACAGATTGTCAACGTTAATGTGCTCAATTTCTATTGAATTTAGTCTCCACACGCATTTGTTATAAACAAATGTATTGCGTGAGCAACTGATTTTGGGCTTCTTCTTTCAAATATTGCCTCTAAATAGAGAGTCAGGAATGATCCGCAATAAAAAAATAAAAAAAATTATTAATATGAATAAATTAATAACTCACATTTCCTTAACTTTCTTCTTAAAAACCTGGATTTTTCTGTTATTTTCTGTAAATTTCTTAGTGTTAAGTTCATTGGTTGAACTCATCAAGTTTGGACCTAAACCTTTCATTTGACGTTTGCGTGACTTTAGTTTTAGAACTTTTAATGTGGGTAATTCTATTATATAATTAATTAACAATAATGACATCTAAATAATGGTAGATGTAAAAATGACTCAACAACTAATATAATCTACTAACTGAAATAAAAATATCAAAACTAAACCTCTATATCAAAAGACTGATTGTCTCTCTTATATCTCTCACACGCGCGATTTGCGCCTTTTTCTTTTCCTTCTCTGCCTCACGAAAAAATATTCCCATTTTCCTTGCAAAATTCAATTGCAGTTTCTCTCGCATGCTTTGCGGGAAAATTTGAGCCCTTAAGAGAATTCTCACTTTTTGTACTCTTACTTTTCCTTGAGAAATATTGGTTTGCAAAGTGATTTTTCTTAGCTTAAGGATTGTAGCTCTTTTATTTCTGAGGTGAGATTTTTATGTTCACAAAGAGATAGAAGGGGAAGGCATATTGAATTGCTCATGTGTACTTCTTGCTATTACAGGACAAGAAAGATAGGAACTATCTCATTAAAGGATTTTGTGGCTAAATATCACACCAATCAATTCAATCCATTATTGTACAGATGCCCACGGACGTATTGAATGAAAGTCATTCATGTGTATATATTTATTTATGTACGCCTTGGGAAGAAGAAAGGATTAGTGGCATTTGATACTCTCCCACTTTTATTTATGCTTACAACCAGGATAAGCTTCATGGGAAAGACACCGGTTTCCTTCAGGTTCTTTGGTTACTACATAGAAACCCAATTATGGGTTCTTTATGGAGTTAGCTCCTTGACTTTTCTATTTCTGTTGCATTGGGTTATAATCTTTTTAAGATATATCTTCAATTATATTATCATACTATTTTCATTATTGTAAATTAATTTATTTTAATTTAATATTTGATAAATTATATACATATTGACAATATCACATTGGTAAAAAATTATATATATATTGTGTGTGTGAAAAACAAAAATATAGAAAAAAAATGTTAGTGTGATTATATGATTGTGACTTTTGTACTAGTTAGACATATATTTTTATGATCTTAAGTTGATTGTTTACAATGCTAGAACTGATATTGTTCACAGTATGTTGCATCTGCAGATTGCGCATGTTAATAGTTTGCTTACAACATGTAAACTTATTGTTAACCACACACATTTTTTTTCAAATATCAACACTACAGTATAAAAAAATAATTGTTCCACTAATTAATATTTTTCATTTCCAGAAAAATGGACATACAAGACTAACAATGTTGTAATTAATATTCATTAGAGTATGTTGCATTTACAGAATCTCTAGGTGAATATTATATTTACAACTTGTAAAAATTTTATTAACCACACATATTTTGCACAATGTCCAAAAGACAATATGCATTTAAGTGTTCCACTAAGTAATAATTTTTTTATTTACATATCATTATAGAAAAATTTTAAACAAAATTATAAGTGAAAATAATTAGTAACTAAATTCTTCAGGAATGAGGCATCAAGATGAGGTAAACAAGTGATGTTCCACCTTCATATTTGAAAAGACAGGAAACAAATGAAAAAAATGAAATCTATCACAAATAAGTACACAAAGTTTGTTGTTAGTGATAATGTACTCAGTTAATGTCACTCGTAACTGAAAGAACTAAACTTACATTACTTGTAAACATAATAATGTCAAATGGCTTGTAGACATGGTTTTTTCATGAGAAATTTTGCACTATAGACAAGTTTAGGAGGGGTGTGTTAAGAAATAACAGGGTTTCTAGATCTATAGGCAAATAACATATTTCCTAAACGGTCAATAATTTTAGACTAAAATACCTTTCATCTTGAAAAGAAACAAATCTATTAATTCAGGTAAAATAAATTACCCTAATTGTGGTAAAAATTCTGTCAATCAAACATAATCAAAATTAAAGAATAAAATAATCACTGAAACTCTCCATCTTCCTAAGGCCACCACTGACGCCAGTAAACCCCCATTAATGCTCACCTCAATAGAACCATTGAAGGCAAACTAGTAGTCAATCCATAGAGAAAAGATGATTTACCTTTGACGTCAATGAAATTTCTCTTGTCAATGGAGTTATTCCTCGTCAATGGAGTTACCTTTTTCTGTCAATGATTCTGTTTCAGGTGAGAGTCAATGGAGGTTTGTCGATGTCAATGACGGTCAATTGGTGATGAAATCTACCATAGTTGCAGTTCAGGCAATAGCATTCTATTGGTGAACTACTTCTATTTTTTTCCTTCAAACTACTTTAATAGTTGATGAGTGATATTCTGGTTCAAAATACATGTGGATCACGAAAAATAGGTTGTTTGCAAATAAATGTTTGAAAATAACAATCAAAGAAACTCTGAAAATAGAAAATAGCTAAAAATCCAAAAATAATAAAAAATACAATGATTATCAATCGTTTATGGAAAAATAAAATTCGTATTTGACAATCCATATATGTAGCGTATTAATGATAAGATAAAGATAATATATAATTTTGAATTAAAAAATAGAATTAATACTAAATCCAGTAAAATCTCTTAATTAACTACAATGGTCTCATACAATCAATAATGGGAAATCGTCTATAGAGGGCAAATCTGTCTGCACCAAAATGGAGAAAAAGTCGATGATGTGTCAGCACCAAATCTTTTATTTATCTAAAAATACTGGGTTATTGCTTAAATAAACCTTCTAAACTTGAATATTTGGTGCAATTTCTTTATTTTCATTTTGTAAACATATAATTAGTTATGTTCAAATTCTCACTTTGACTCATGGAATATATTTTGTACTAGTTAGAGATACATTTATATGATCTCGAGTTGATTGTTTACAATGCTAGAACTAATATTGATCACAATATACTACATC
Source organism: Datisca glomerata (assembly GCA_003255025.1). NCBI lineage: Eukaryota > Viridiplantae > Streptophyta > Magnoliopsida > Cucurbitales > Datiscaceae > Datisca > Datisca glomerata. The sequence goes on along the minus strand of QANY01013250.1, from coordinate 2,052,106 downwards.
TACAAACTACGTATTTTAATAATACGTTTACAACTTGTAAAATTATTATTAACCATACAAATATGTAGCAAAGTACACTGTATCTCTAAACTCAACATGTTAAAAAAATGGTTATCACTCGTAACATATATTTAACTAGGCATATTTTTTATTAAAAAAATTAAAAAGAGTAAGAGTATGCTACATATAGTTCTCATATTTCCATAACAGTACAGAAATTATCACTACACCATCTTATGGTTTCTGGTTCCTTTACTATATATTTTTCTGTTGGGTGTATAGGATATCAATATAAGTAGAGACTAAAATTTGGACGTTAAATGTATAATTTTCAGCAGAATAACGGTATTACAATAGTTTTCCAATGCTTAATGCAGAAGCTAATGGAATATTTTTCAAACACGCAGTTCTTGCTATAGCTATTTTACAATTCTCTCATGAAAAATTCAATTTGCTTAAACTATGGAATGCCCAATTTATAGATATGATTAATCGCATAAGGAGAAACTTCAGCCAACTTCCATTTTTATAAAAATATTTTACACTTGTTGAATATACCAAGTGTCCAGGAGCTTTCATGCATGAACCGTCTCTTGCTTGGGAGTTTGACACACAACCAAATGATGTGGACTTGTCATCACCAAGTATAGAGTTTGCTTGTTTAATTTGGATTCTTCAACTTATTATTTTTATTAAAATTAGAAAACATGGTCAATGATACTCTAGAATCTCTTTTCATATGTATAAGATATTCAAACTGAGATATGAAATCTAAACTTGGCTGGTAAATCTTTTCCTATAGTGATGTTATTATCACGAGTCAACTTGATGTATAAGAATTTCTCGTAGTTCCCCAGATCCAAGTCCACCTTCATGGACAGAGAAGCAAGTCAAATTTCACACAGTTATAGGCCGAATTGAACAAAAATCCTCCATTTTGGTACTTAAAATGGTTAGCGATAAGATGGAGTAGATGGACAAATTAAGTTTATGAAGGTTGTAGGAGATGGGTGAATTAGGAAAGTGATTTTTGTTTTTTACTTTCAAGAGAAAGTTAGTTAAAAATGGCAAAAAAGTAAGTTTACCAAAAATAAAGAATTTCTAAACTTAAATAACATCATTTTTACATCTATATAACCAATGATCATTGTTTCATATTGTTTAATACTATAATTTTCCTTAGTTTTAACATTAAGTACGATGATAAATAGACCAGCTTTAAAAAGTCAATAAAAATAGCTATAAACATCAAAAACATCAAAACCAGGTCAAATTATAAAAAAAATACGAATATGGCTCTCTTTTTTAAGTCGGCAAGCGTGCCAGTTTGCGCCAGTTTACGAATTTATATGATATATATAATATATTTCCTAATTATTGTATTTATCATATATACATAGACAATATGATGCATGATGTTTTTTTAATCATTACAATATATATAAAAAATATTTATGTCATATGATTAGTACATTTATGATATATTTTTAAAATGTAAGGTGTTTTTAATTATAACTGTAACTTTTATGAACACATAATTAATAAACACGTTCATGATCATTTTTTTATACTGTTATATGGGATAATAGTGATGGGTGGGGTACTTGTGTATAACTAATTACTAAAAGCTTCATTGACTAATTAACTAATTAATTAGTTAAATAAAATAAATTAATGAAATTATTATCAAGGTAAACCAAAGTTAATGTGTTTCTTGATGGGTTAATTGTACTGATTTTGGTACTTAAAAATCACGAAGTTGTGAAATTCAGCTTATTTGAATCTTTACAGTTCATAGACGTATTTTATTTTATGCATTCATTAAGGATTCATTAATGATTAAACAAATTCACTAATTAAGGATTCATCAAAGCTATAATACATTAAACATAAATTTGGACAATTTAATGAATATATAAAAATGATTAAACAAATTCACTAATTAAGGATTCATTAAAGCTATAATACATGTCAAAATAAATTAAATTGCAAATGAATTCCCTGATTTCATTGAATTAATGTTGTATTGAAGTCATACTTCAATCCAACATCTTCTAAAATTTCATTTAATTCATCAATCCATTCATTTTTTATATTCAAATCCATTATAACCATAATTAATGAATGTGAGTTTTGAGCAAAATGCAACTATCTTGCCATTGGATTGACAACAATAAATTAGTGCACCCACTCACTAATTTATGTTGAAGAAGAAAGCTTTGTTTCACAAAACAGTTTTTAGCTCTCAAATAGTTAAGAGCTGTAACCGAATTTTGATGTTAAATCCAATAGAATTATGATGATCGTTGCATTATGCTCAATACAAAAGGCGTGGAATCAATAGTAATTGGAGAGGGGGTATTAAGATGCAAGAAGATACACAGTAATTAGAGAAGGGTATCCCCACCAAGTTTGGCTCTGATAGCAAAAGGCGCGGAATCAACAGTAATTGGAGAGGGGGTATTAAGATGCAAGAAGATAAATAGTAATTGGAGAGGGGTATCCCCACCAAGTTTGGCTCTGATAGCAAAAGGCGGAATCAACAGTAATTGGAGAGAGGGTATTAAGATGCAAGAAGATAAATAGTAAAAACTGTATTAACAAACAGTAATTACAAAAATTTCATTAGGGTGTAAATCTAAAAACTTGCACAAAAAGTGTTTTATTGGCAACAATAGATTAGTGCTCCCGCCCACTAATTTATGTTGAGGAAAAAAAGAAGAAAAGATTTACAAAAGAGGAGAAGAAGAAAAAAACTTTGTTTCACAAAACAGTTTTTAGCTCTCAAATAGTTAAGAATTATAAAACGAGTTCTGATCTACAAATGAGAAAATGCTACCTATTTATAGCTAAGGAAAGTAGAGTTCACCGAAAACTCATCACTTACCTGAACTATTCTATTCTACAAAAGTAAAAACATTTTACATTTCTACTTTTATTTACTTTTGACTAATAGTAAAAGCATAAATAGTTGCCTAATCATTTGACAATTAGTACAAAGATTCCTTGATAATTACAATATTGGATTCTTGGGTCTTCATTATTGTGTCTTTGAAAAGAGTCATTGTGACTATTGTTGCTTTATTTCGGTGGAGCCACTGTTGTTGTTTCTTGATAATTACTATCTTGGATTTTAGTGTCTTCATTACTATTATCTTGAAAATCATTGTGACTAACCATTGTGACTTTTGCAGAGTCATTGTTGCTATTTATTGATTGATGGGTATCATTATAGTCGTTGCATTGGAGGAATATTATGATATATCTTTAAGATTACTTGATTCGTTGATTTTGATTAGTCCAAACATTGACATTTTGCCAAAGGTGAATTATTTCTCTTTATTACTGAGACTGATGTCGTCAAATAGGTTCTTTAGTTGTGGAAGGGTAATATTTCTGGATGATTGGCATTTTTAGATTTTTCGTTTGATATTGAGACTTGACCCTTAGGATGATCTAGAGTTAGAATCAACATTGTCTTTCAAAATGAGATGTACTTTCTTTCGGATCAATTTTCTCTCTAATTCAGATTTTGGCTCTGTGACTTTTAATTTACCCTCTGAAGAGGGTTTGGACTTGAGTTTGGATAAATTTGGACTGGATAGTTTGATTTGTGGAGCTAGGTGAATGGACTCATTAATCTTTGACGCAACTTGGATAAAAGGATTTGCTAGTTTTATGATGTGATAGACACTTGCATAGTTGATGGATGCAATAATTTTCAGGATATTCAACTTATCCCACCTAGTTAACGTAACACTCTCTGGTGAGGATTCCATTTTCAACCGAGTATTTCCATTTCAAAATCCAAGGTATTTTATAATTATCAAGAAACAAAGTATTTGGGTAAAGGAGATCTCAATTGGTAAGAGCTTGTAAACCTTTACAAAATAAATTGAAACATTGTTATAAATCAATTGGAAAAAGTTCTAAGGTGAGACCATGAATGGACCACCATTATAATAACCAATTTAGAAAATCGATTTTGAAATTGTTATCAAAATTTAAAAATCAAAAGTGAGAAAAATCACTATTTTGATGCAAGAAAATCCTGTGACATGCATCAACATAGTCAAAATAATTATATTGCATTTTATTTAAAATTATTTTAGAACTTGAAAGATGGATTCTTCAATCCTCCATAGTTATGATTCCGAGGATTGAGAAAGAATGGGAAATGATTATTTCCTCAGAATTTCTGATTGGGCTAATTTTTATGAATTCTGTTTCTAAATGAATGTCTATGAAGAAACTGAGATTTTTGCCATCATGTCCAGGGACAATGAAATTTAAGAATGAAATGAGTTTTGACAATTTGAACAGGATCCTTCAAATGAACAAATAGAGGCTCAATATGAAAGAAATTTTCACTGGCCATTTTTTTAAAATCAAATGATGATTTCTTGTATTTTGAAATTGTTTGAACATCAAAGGATATCGAGAATGGGTCAAATTGATCGACTAGGGTTGAATGGTGATTGGGTCTGTTGGACCCAAGTGTTGTTGATTGGGCTTGGTTAGGAGAAGAAGGCTCCTCTTTGGTTTGGGCTTTAAGGGCTAATTATTGAATCAAAGACTCTTTTATTATTGAACCATTCATCATTTTCACATATTTTCTGAATGTGATACTGATTCTTTTAGTTAAAGATTCTACTGCATGCCTATGATTTTTTTAAAATCCGTCAGGCATGACGAAGAAGATTCCTTCTAGTATAAAAAATTTTTTGATTGATTTATTTGGAAATTCAATTTTAAATATCCATTGTCCCAAAAGGTTCACAGTTAAAACTTATCTATTATCATAACAGATTTCATTGTCTTTGTGAAAGTTTATTTTTCCACCATTCTTATACCATTTAATTAATGTTGCATTGAATTCATGCTTCAACCCAACATCTTCTAAAATTTTATCTAATTCATCAATCCAATCATTTCTTGGATATTCAAATCCATTATGACCATAATTAATGAATGGGGATTTTGAACAAAAAGCGGCTGCCCTGCCATTGAGCTTCTTGATTTTAAAAAAATTTTGATTGAGTATTCTGAGTTCTACATTTCCATATTCTAGGGGGTCAAATTCTTTCATTGCAAAATCCTGGAATAACTCCCTACAAAATATTACAAGTAAGGGAGTCAGACATTTAATCATTAGTATATTGGATAAATTAAATATTGAAATTAGAATTGCTAAGAATGAGTTATTACCTGGCAAAACGTCGTTTCAAATTAATTTCAAAACATGTTTTGTAGATTTATTAATCAAAACAAATTGTATTATTTGATCAATTGTTTTAATATTGAAATAATAAGTTTCAAATTCTAGAACCTATTCTTAGATTTTGTAGAGATAATTAAATTATTTTATTTTTGTATCTCCAGTATTGTTTAACATATTGACTAATGCAAACAATCAAGAAATGCAACCAATATTGTCTAATAAGAATATTATTAATGCAATCAATTGAGAAATCAGTAAATTGATTAAAGAGTTTAATCATTATATTCTGAAATTTACTCGAAGCAAATCTAAGATCAAAGGGAATTATTTTTCATTTATAATGATAAAATATAATCTTGTATTTCTTAGTCTTATTTATCTGGATTTGCCAACATTCAGATTTTATGCTAAACTTAGAGGATACATCAGCATTTCTAAGTCTGTTGATTAAATCTCTTTTGTTTGATATTGAATATTTTATCCATTCTAAAATATCTTTAAGGGGCTTACAATTAATTACTAAATAAAAAACTCCTTTTTGAAAAGCATGCTCTTCAATTTGGTCTTGTAAAAAATATAATTTTTTTCTTACAAGAAATTAAGTTTATAGACTTAAAAACAGAATTTTGTTTCAAAGTCTTCAATTTCTCATTGTGAGAGAAATAAAGAAATTTTAATTTTACATGTTCAACCAAGGGATAACTGATTAGCCCATCATACTCTGTAGTGAAAGGATACAACAGAGAAATGAACGGTAAACCTAAAATAATTTTGTCAGTCATGCTTTTTACTAAGACTAGCGATGTTTGAAAACATACATTGTCTTAGTCAACATGAACTTTGAGTATTTCATAATTGATATCATTGGCAGAGGACAAAGATTCCCTTGTCTTCTTGAAATATTTGGTTGGAACTTGTCTTTCCTGTATACAATTCCAATATTCTCCTGAATCAACAAGAGTCATTGTCATAAGATCAAAATCTTGAATAATTACTCTGACCATTCTGTGCCATTTTTTTTATTTTGATGTGATTAAGTATTTAGATGAAATTTTTGTCATCTTGACTGTTAATAATCGATTCTTCAACCTTCTTATCAGAAACTAGTAATTTACTTGGCTCACTAAATTCTTGGTTATTAATTAGATTTTCTATTTTTAAAAGGTTTAATTTTTCTTTTATTCCTGTGTTAGAATTTTTTAATTCTTTTATTTTTATTTTAATATTTTTAATTTCTCTTTGGAGTTCCAGTAAGGTGATTTCTTTTTCTTTTATCCTATTGATTTTTTCAAGGGTTTGCGTAAGGCTTGCAATATTGTTATTGTTAGACTTTGTATTTTCTTTCTTCAGAATTACCTTTTTAAGTTTTTCAAGGTATTCTTGTTTTCATTCTAGATTTTCAATTTTACTAATTAAGTCTAACAAGAGGTTTTCTTGTTCCTCATTTATGTTTAAGACATTAATTTTTTGGCAACAATTATCCCTACACCCCATAGTGATGTTAGAATAATTACTGACAGAACTTGAAAATTCAGTTTCAGAGGATTCAGAGATTTCATATTATCCTAAATCTTTACTATTACTTTCATTATAATCTATTGTTTCTAAGATTTTAAACAATTCATGTTTATTTTATTCAGAAAATTTTAATTAAATAATTTTATTCTTAACTTGACAGGTGTTAGAAAGATGACCTTTTTTACCACATTTCAAATACGTAATATTACTTTTATCAAACTTTTTATTAAACTTTTTTCTGGAATAATTTTTATTCCTAGAGAAACGTTTATCAAAATCTTTATTCTTAAAATTATTTTTTATCAAAACTTGTTTTCCTCTGTCTATGGTAATTTTTTCTATAGGGCTTAAGCTGGATTTTTTTCTATTTTTTTGAGAATGGGAAATAGAGGGTAAATATCTTGCTCAATGAAATTACCTAACTCATATTTAGCAATTTTACTTTCTTTTTTAATTTATTTATTGATTTTCATATCAACACATATTTTTAATCCTTCTTTTTGTATTATAGTAATTATTGTTCCATAGGTTAGACTATCATAATCTATATTACCTAGGTCATTACTAAGGATTGTTCTTATTTTGTGTGCAAAGAAATCGGGTAATCCATTAATAAATTTTTTTAAAAGGGTTGATTACTATCATCCCTTGACATAACTCTGGATAAGAATATATTTTTATACCAATTAAAATCACTTAGGGTTGGACGCGTAAAGTTGGTTAATTGATCATGAATACGCGAAGTAATATTACTTGACGTACCAATGAAGTATTCAATTATTGTATAAATGAGTGTATTAATTCCATCAGGTATTGTTTCCTGATTTTCTCCAATAATTGAGTTACTTCAACATCAATCTTTACTGCTGAAAGAATGACTATTTTGGATTCTTCTATGAGATGTTTTTTCCACCAAAAATGTAATATTCATGTGAATCTTGTGACTAGAAGATTTATTACTTCGTCATGAAATAAATTATGGGTGGTAATGTAGCTGTTAGCTATCATTGTCATGTGTTGTAATTTATTAAGGACTTATTGTTCAAAAAGACCATCAATATTTCATTCATATAGTTTTTCTGCAGAAACAGAAAATTGATTAACAAGAGAAGATTCAGTAATTTAAATGCCATGAGGCATATATTTCTTATGCCATTTTCTTTCTAAATTATTAATTTATTAATTTTTAAATATTGTTAATATTCGAAAGTTCACTTATTGTAGATGATTCATAGGTTGATTTTGACATATGACTTTCTAAATCTGAATTATCGTCTTGGTTAATTACTTTCAATTCTTGAAATATTTCACCAATTTTCTTAGACCTAGTGTAAAATTCTAAGCTACTGTCTTGGTCAACAACCTTAACAGAAGAAGACGACTCAATAGATTTATTCCATAATTCATGAATTATTTTATCAATAATTTTATTAATTAGAATAATTTTTAAAGTGGTTTTATCTGAAATATTTATTAAAGGTTTTTTTCAGGGATTCATTAGGTTTAGGTTCATAAAGAACATCAACTTTATTCTTAATTTTGTCTAATTATTTTTTTATTATAAGACTATGATTGGTATAATTGAGTTGTTCAACTACTTTTTTGTGTTCTTCTTCCTTTGCAATTTTGAAAGGAGAAACAGTGATTAAAGAGTTTTTATGAATAATCATTATTTTTTTAGGAGGATGATGACTAGCAGACACTACATTGGAGTCTTCCTTGACCCATTTATATTTTAAAGTTATTTTGATATTTTTCTCATAAAAATCTTCAACATAATCAAGGAAAAAATATCAATTCTAAATTCTTTCATGAATTCCTTCCATTCAGCAAATATGATTTTTCTTTGATTCATATTATTTGAGTCTCTGAACATATTACGTCTTTCTAGATTGGCTAGATCATCATTGTGTTGGGTTAGACCCTCCCAATCTGGTTTATATTCTTGACCCAGGGTTCCTACATTCAAAACTAAGAGTTGATGACTAATAGGATGAAGGTTTCCTTTGAAATCCAATTCAGTGGGCGGTTCAACTTCGTCAGATAGATCAGACTTATTATCAAAGTTTGGCTGGCTAACTTGGGAACTTGTGGCTATGCCTTTAATTCTTAAATTTTTAATTTTTAATTTTTTAATTCTTGTTCTAATTGTTGAATCCTAAGAATCTGATCATTATTAATGGATGATCCAGAAAAAGAATTCCAAGGGGTACTAGACCGGTTATACTCCCTAATTTATTGTCTAGAAATAAAAGATGATTGGATGCTAATTTTAACAGTACCATCCATGTATTGTTGGATGTAATTTATATCTTCAATTGGTCCTCTGAGTTGGAGTAGGTTGACTTTCATTAGTTAAAAGCTAATTTGAAGGTAAATTAATAGCAGACCACCTAATTATTTTAGGAACACTAATATCAGCATTACTTTGACTAGATTGGATCAATAGGGTTTGATTTTTTCGACTCCTATTGATGGCTTGAAAATTCATATTTATTTTGGTTACTTTGTAATGAATTCTAAAGATTAAAGTTAGGGGTTGAGTGCCTTTTAGGACTTGAATATCCTTCTTGAATATATCCTTATTATTGAGAATTTATATCCTTCTTGAATATATCCTTATAATTGACAAGTTTCATGCTCTTTCGTAAGAGCATATATTTTTTCAATTATTTTTACATAATGCTGAGACTTGAAAGAAGCAACAAACCATGTTGATTTGTAAATATTTTTATTAGGAATTTTAGGTATAAACCATACCCTATGATCTAATTGATCATCTACTAATTCAATATGTTCATCATTTATTATGTCGGGTATTGAGATTATTGTAGACTTATTACTACTAGAAGAATTACTTCTACATAATCTACTTGTGGCTCAACTAACTAAATTATTCTTATTATTGAGAATTCCATACTGTATTTTTTGTTCTTCTCCCTTTCGCCTCTACAATCACCCTACCCTCGAGATTTACATATCTAAGAGATCTTTCCTAGGTCCCTGAAGCTAGCTAAAAAGAATCTGAGACTCATCCTCTGATAAACAGATTCACATATTAGATAAACAAATAATACAGAGAAATGATCAATTATAAGAATAACCAGCCACTTGAGCGGAGAGTGAGATTATGCATAAGCAATTATTCAATAAAGCAAATAAGCAACAATAATATACATAACCAGTCATTACAGGATATTAACAGTTTAATTAAGCAGGAATTGAAGTAGACATAGTAATTATCCCCACCAGATTTGGCTCTAATATCAAAAGACGCGTCCCACCGCAACTGGCGCATTCTCACCACAACGTAAAGTTGGGCAGTGACCACCAGCGATCCCTCTAAAGCCACTTTCTACGCACGGGCCTCTTGACCCTTTTACTTTTGATGTGCAACCTAACCCATGCAGGGTACTCTGGAGGTAGGAGCCAGTGCTTCGTCACTAATCACACAATGACAGGAAACTCTTAACTAGTTGAGAGCTAAAAAATTTCATACCCTATGATCTACTTGATCATCTGCTAATTTAATATGTTCATAATTTATTATGTCAGGTATTGATGTTATTGTAGACCTATTACAACTAGAAGAATTACTTTTAAATTATCTACTCATGGCTCGACTAACTAAATTATTCTTATTATTGAGAATTTCATTAGGAAATTTGTCAGCAAATTGTATGAGTCTATCAATTGGTTTAATAATAGAATGATGTATTTCAAAACTTAAGAATCTAACTCTAGATTGAAATAATTTAATTTTACTTGCAGAGATAACTAATCCATTTAGTATATCATCTTAAAATTTTTGTATACACAAGACAACAGATAAAATTTTCTTTTTGATTATACTGTAATTAATTTGTGATTGAGACCATGTTCCAAATGTAAACCTAACAATTTGTTTAGGTGATTGTGGGGATTTTTTTGTAACAAAATACCTTCATATCCAATTTTAAAGGCATCGGTTTGGACAAATTTAAAAGAATAATTAGTAGGGATGCCAAGACAAGGAAGTATCTTAACATGGGTCTTAATTCTTTTGACTAAATTAGAATGGACGGCTGTCCATGGAGGATGATTCTTTTTAAGTCTGTCAAAGAGAGGCTTACAGTCACCACAGGTTACAGACAATTCTTAATTTATTGTAAAAGTCAGATATATAATTCAAAGATCCTAGAAACCTTTGTAATTGTGTCTTATCAAGAATTTAATTAGGAAATTTATCAGTAAATTATATGACTCTATCAATTGGTTTAATAGTAAAATGATGTATTTCAAATCCTAGGAATCTAACTCTATATTGAAATAATTTAATTTTACTTACAGAGATAATTAAACCATTTTGTTTTATTATCCTAGCAAATGATTCAAGATGTCTTCAATGCTGGTTTATTATTTCAGAGAAAATGAGGACATCAATATAAAAAATGAAGAAATCAGTAAATTGATTAAATCTTTCATTCATAATATTTTGGAATTCACTGGGAGCATTCTTAAACCTAAAGGGCATTATGTTCTATTCATAATGGCCAAGCGGGGTTACAAATGTAATTTTGTATCTATCATTTTCATTTATCTGGATTTGTTAGAATCCAGATTTCATATCAAACATGAGAGAAGATAGTAGCATCTCCAAGTCTGTTAATTAAATCAATTTCGTTTGGTATTGGATTTCTTATCCATTCCAAGTCATTATTAAGGGTTTTATAATTGACACTAAACGAGGAACTCCTCATTCAATTTCACTGCCCTTTTTACATAAAAAGCTGAGCATGACCAAGGAGAATTGCTTCTCCTAATGATATTCTTACTGAGAAGTTTTGTTATCTCATTTTTGCAGAACTCAAGTATTTTAAAATTCATCTGAATTGGCCGTGCTTTAGTAGGGATATTTTTCTCATTAAATTCCTTAACATAAGGCAGACTAATTGTGTCCTGTTTTCTGTGCCAGAAGGCATTATGAATGTCAGAACACAATTCCTTGCAAATTCTTTGCTCAAAAGATTTTATTTATTTTTGAAGAGCAGGATCCTGAAGTTGTTCTTCAATTCTCTTGAATTTTAGTTCATCCTGTAAAAAATATAATTGTTTTTCTTTACAAGAAATGAGATTTATAGAATTAGAAATAGATTTTTCTTTTAAAGTTTTTAAATTTTCATTATGAGGAAAAGATAGAAATTTGAATTTTACAGGCTTTTCCATCACATAGGTAGTTATCCCATCATATTCTGTTGTAAAATGATACAACAAAGTAATGAAAGGTAGACCTAAAATTAGTTTATCAATCTTATTTTTTACTAAGACAAATAATGTTCTAAAACATACATCATCTTGGTAAATATAAAGTTTGGGTATTTCGTAATTTATATGCATATGAGTACCATTGGGAAAGGACAAAGATTCCATTGTCTTCTTGAAGTACTTGGTTGAAACTAGTTCTTGAATACAATTCAAATCTGCTCCTGAATCAACTAAAGTCATTGTCATGAAATCAAAATCTTGAATAATTATTCTGACAATTACATGCCATTTTTTTATTTTGATATGGTTAAGTATTTGGGTGAAGTTATCACTGTCTTGACTATTAATAAAAGGTTATTCAATCTCATTATTAGAAATTAGTAATTTACTTAGTTCACTTAATTCTTGTTTACTAATTAGATTTTCTATTTTAAAAAGGTTTAATTCTTCATTTATTTTTTTGTTAAAATTTTTTAATTCTTTTATTTCTATTTTAATGTTTTTAATTTCCTTTTATAGTTCCTGTAAGGTGACTTCCTTTTCTTTCTCTTTTACCCTATTGAATTTTTCAAGGGTTTACGAAAGGCTGGCGGTATTGTTATTATTAGACTTAGTATTTTCTTTCTTCAGAATTATATTTTTAAGTCTTTCAAGGTATTCTTGTTTTAATTCTGGATTTTCAATTTTGCTAATTAAATCTAACAAGAGGGTTTCTTGTTCTTCATTTTTATTTAAGACATTCATTTTTTGACAACAACTATCTCTACACCCCATAGTGATGTTAGTAGAATCACTGTCAGAACGGAGCAAGGTTAATTGGCTCATTAATTTTTAATGGAGCTTGGATAAAAAGATTTGTTAGTCTCATATTGGGATGAACACTCACAAAATAATTAATGGATGCATTCTTTGGTGAGGACTCCATTTTTAACCAAGTATTGTCATTTCAAAACAGTCATTAGTAATGACTTATGATAGTCTAACATATGGAACAATAATTACTATAATACAGAAAGAAGGATTTACCCTCTATTACCCCTTTTCAGAAAAATAGGAAAAATCCAAACTTACGCCCTAGAAGCTCTCACAAGCCCTATGGAAAAATTACCAAAAATAGAGGAATAAAAGTTTTGATCAAAAATTTTCTAAGAATAAGGATTTTGATCAACGTTTCTCTAAGAATAAAAATTATTCCAGAAAAAAAGTTTACTAAAAAATTTGATAAAAGTAATATTACGTATTACAAATGTGGCTAGAAATGTCATATTTCTAACATCTGTCAAGTTAAGAATAAAATTAATCAATTAAAATTTTCTGAAGAAGATAAACAAGAATTGTTTAGAATCTTAGAAACAATAGACTATTATGAAAGTAATAGTGAAGATTTAGAAGAATATGAAACTCTTGAATCCTCTGAAACTGAATTCTCAAGTTCTGACAGTGATTTCATCATACTCTTCAAAAGTAAGAAAAATTAACAATGACCTCTAGTCCAGGATAACAATTATCAAGGGCTAGTAACAATCTCTCCACCAAAAATTATAGCAACTGTCAGAGCACGAAGATCAAGATTTCAACTATCAAGATTCTTTGTAATTTGTCATTTTATATCATTACCAGTTGCCAAATAATTAGACAACTATTTAGCTTTTTACTATTCTTAGTCAAAGGTAAATAAAAGTAGGCATGCAGAATGTTTTTACTTTTTTAGAATATAATATTTCAGGTAAATGATGGGTTCCCAATGAACTCTACTTTTGTAAAATAAAGCTTTCTTCTTCTCCTATTTTGTAAATATTTTCTTATTTTTTCTTCAACATAAATCAGTGAGCGGGAGCACTGATTTATCGTTGCCAATAAGCGTTGTTTATGTAAGTTTTTAATCTTACACCAAAATATAGTTTTTGTAATTACTATTTGTTAATACAATTTTTACTGTTTATTTTCTTGCATCTTAATACCCCCTCTCCTATTTTTGTTTGTTAATACAGTTTTTACCGTTTATCTTTATTTATGTGTTGGGTTAAACCTTCCAAATCAGGCTTGTATTCATAGCTTAAGGTGCCTATATTAAGAACTAAGAGTTGAAGATTATCAACATTAGAAGATAGTAATTGACAAGTTTCATGCTCTTTTCCTATAGCATATATTTTTCAATTATTTTAACATGATGCTGAGACTTAAAAGAAGTAATAAACCATGTTGATTTGTAAATTTCTTTATTGAGAATTTTAGCTATATTCCATACCTTATAATTTATATGATCATCAACCAAATATTCAACAATTCTTCATTAATTATGTCTGAAATTGTATTTATCGTAAGTCTACTACTACAGGATGAATTACTTCTAAATAACCTACTCATCGTGCAAGTTAACTGAATGATTCTTATGTCTAATAATTTCATCATATACTTTGATTAACAAATATGCTATAACTTCTACAACCTCTACTGCTAAAAAAGAGGATTAGATGACGGGTAAAACTAGTAAACCGACTGTCATCTATCGGGTTGTCAACTTTAGTCATTTAAAAAACCTTCATTATAAGCGGGTACAATGACGGGAAATCCCCGTCATCGTTTGTACCGTAAAAAGTAGATAGATGACAGGGAATCCCCGTCATCTTAGTCACCGCAAAAAGCATATAGTTGACGGGGATTCCCGTCATCTAAAGTTACACCACGTAGATATTAAAGAAAAAAGTCTCACAGTATAATGGATGTCATGTTCAAAGGCAACAGTAATTTTGACAGCTTTATAATATTGATCACTATGTCTTTTTGCAGGACCAGATATAATGAGAGGAGTTCTCGATTCATCAATAAGGATCAAATCAACCTCATCAATCACACAGTAATTGAAACCCCTCAAGATAACTTCTTCAACACTCTATACATGCCAGAAACAACATTCAATTACCATACAAATGGCATTCTGCTAGATCTTAACAAAATGTAAAAACAATGACTGGAAAAAAAGTAGATAAATCAAGTTTTACTTTCCGTGTCTCTCAAGAAATCAAAACCAAGCTCGCTATTAGTGACATATGTGATGTCACACAAATAATTTTCCCTTCTCTACTCACTTGTCATATTCTCTGCCAATAAAAAATTCCTCTTGTTACATGACGAAGGTACCCTATTCTGCACACTGAAATAATTATAGGATGTTGTATAGATAACTTGGATGGACTCTAAAAATATACCTTAGAAGTATATCAATAAATGGAAAATCCATCACAAAATAAAATTTCATAAACATAGAAGAGAAGTTATATTAAGAAGGATTAGCTCGTTACTATATATTAGTTGTCAACATCAAGACAACAATAAGAGAGCATCCGCCTTGGTTTAATTATTATAACCAAATAATATGTCATTTCTCAAGGATTAGTTATAGTAGAGATTCATGAAAATCTATACACAATAATATTTAAAACATTATGAACGAGGTGAATATGATTATATGAACAAGTATCCTCAGGTAGACAAAGTAAAAAATAACTCCAAGGAAGTTAGAAAATTAGAACTTCAAGACTAAGACAATACAAAAAATTTCAACCTCACAGTTGAGTGATAACAAATACCTTCTACTGATTAAAAAGGATAAAAAAGAAATAATTGAAACAGTCAAACACGGCACATAATATGATGTAAAATAGAGGAATGAGACATAGTTGAATAAGGCCAACCTTCGGTCCAAGGAAGCGAGCAACTTGACCAACCCACTCACAGTCCCTTCGGGCAAGATAATCATTAACAGTGACAGCATGAATCCCTTTCCTAGTCAAGGCATTCAAATAGGATGACAAATAGCAACAAGGGTCTTTTGTTCTCCAATCCTCATTTCAGCTATTTCTCCCTTATGAAGCACCATACCACCTAGGTGACAAAATTATGAAACATAAAAGCTATGCTTAAATCTTGAAAATTAGTATGGAAAAGAGAAAAAGTAAAAGGTATGAGGAGGAAAGAAAAGGAAACTGATAAAGTAACGCAAATTCATCCTCTCTTATTTTCTCTACATATTCTAATGAAACTAAACAATATAGAATTAGTATCTCTAAAGTTATTTACCTCTTCCATTTCTAGTGAAAGCTTATTAGTTTTAGATGCATAACATCTCACTCCACCCCCATCCCACCCTCAAGTGAAGGGAAAATCAGGAGATGTAGAACTTATAAACCCGATAATTATGGGGGTATATGAACTTGAAAAATACGTGATAACATCATAGATGCTCATATTTTTTAGAGTATGTACTAAATTATTTGCTCTTTTTATCAGCTTCAACGAATTAAAATGATTAACTAGAAATGTTTAGCTCTGCAACTTGTCATAATATAACAAAAGGGACCAAATGGAGTACACAATTAATAATATAGATACCTATCAGTTGAACATCGAAGGGTAAAAGGCCTAAAACCCATTTTGAAGCCTCTCTCACAATCGCAAATGTGTCATGCAACTTATCTATTTAGTGTGATTAAAAGGAGGGGGCATTTTTCTTCTACACCAGATACATAGTTTCCTCCCGGAAACAGCCCCTCAAATCCACCATCTTTCAAAGCAGTCTTTACAGCTTTCTAAAAGATCTAAATGACCAACTAAGAACTCTGGAATAGCTTGTGGTTACATTCTCACGCCCAAAACCAATAGATTCTATACATTGGTCTTTATAAAAAAATTTCTCAAATATCGATCAACTCCTTCAATAAGTTCACTCTCTGTCTGTCATCACAAAAGAACAAATATTTTCAAGAAAAAAGCTTGGTATAACATAATGCCACATAGGTAGAAGGTTAATAAAATTTACATCCAATCCAACTATTTATGAGTTAAAAGAAAAAGAAAGTCATTTTACTAAAAACAATCACATGGACGGCTATCATAGCAAGCTAAAGATAAAAGACGTCACATTCAAACCATCGATGGTTTTTATATCATATAATAGAAAATTCATGTTCAAATTCATAGTGAGAATCTATGCTCGCAAGGAAAATTATGAGAACAATTTAAAGGGAACAAAACTCTAGACAATAGGACGACTCCAACATGGTCTCAAAATTAACGTACCATGATAAATCTCTCCCAACGATTTGCACTAGGGTTACGGTACAAGAACTCACACTCGTCTACAGCGCGTAAAGTGACGAAAGCCAAGGCATAGCACCTTGGTCGAAGCTTAGCCCATCGCCAAGTGAGTTTATCCTCTCTTGTGACTGTTCGAGAGATATCGAGAGCAACAGAGATATCGAGAGAGAGATAGATTGAGAGAGAGAGAGAGCACTACAATAAAAAAAGAAGGTTAGATGACTGATAAAACCCGTTATTATAACTCTATATTGACGGTTGACCGACTGTCATCTATCGGGCATTCATCTTTATCTTCTCCGTCATTAAAAAATCCCAGTTTTTTATTTTTAATGACGGGGATTCCCCATCATCTAAAGTCCCGCGAAAATATATTAGATGATGGGGAATCCCCGTCATTAAAAGGTCAATCCTCGTCATCTAAAAGTCCCGCAAAAAGGTATTAGATCACATGGAATACCCGTCATTAAAAGGTCCCATACCTTTTTTTTAAATGTCATTGAAAGGCAAAAACTACCTTCCCATGACACAAATCCAGGCCTTCCAACGTGTCTTCGACAGTAAAAAACAACCATAACACTCAAATAAGTCTATAATTTACTTGAGTCAATTATCAATTTGAAAAAAAGGGAATTCTCTTAGATAAATTATTGGACCACACTAGTTAGACAATTAATTGAATTGGAACAAAGAACATCAACAATCATTATTCTTTGTAGAGAGGTAAGAAGGAACTGGACTTTCAACATGTTACAATTAATAAAGGGAACTGAAATCCTTATAAAAAGATCATGAATTGAAAATGGTACTTTTCGGTCCAACCCTCAACTTCAAATATTAGCAAGCAACTAAGTGCAAATCTTGAAGAGTATACAAATGCCTAGTAAACAAGTCACTAAAAAGAGGTTGATACCCTGGAGTGGCAGAACCATTAGACGAGCTGGAGGATGCCAGGATGTTGGATGTCTTCCTGGTAGTGGGATATGCAACATCTTCATTGCAAACATTTGAAGATCTGCTCCCAAGCCTAGTAATTCAACCTGCACTCCTAGGTCTCTCCCTAGTTAAAACATTGGTTATTTCGATATTGTTTGTATGCATGTCTTTGTACCAGAAATTATGACATACAAACACAGTATTTTCACTTTCATGACATAATGGGCAATTCACAAAATACTTATAAATATTCCTTAACATAAACTTACCTACATTTGATTGGTAACCAGTGTCATCTCCACCAAACCCCCAAATCATTGAATCATTACAGCCTAAATCACCAAAAAAAATGACAGAATCAACACTTGCTCTATAAAGATAAAATCATATTATCAGCTACCACTGTCCACAAGAGTGGAACAGAGACATAGTCATAACTAGGCTAGAAGTCTTCATTTTCTCAAGGACAACACATTAGCAAATGAAATACCATAAATTTTTACTTAAACCCATATTTTGATTTTCTCAACCACCAACAGATAAAGGTGAAATACACACCCACACACACACACACAAAATTAGCTTGAAACAAAAACAAAGTAAATGAACCATAAGGACGATGCAGAATAGAAGCACAAATGAGAATTCAGACTAGCCTAAGCTCTAGAATTCACAAGATCTTCATATGAGAACTGACCTTTAAGACGGGATAAGAGTAAAACACCTTTTATTCTAAAATTTAAAGAAAAACAAAATATAAAACATGCATAAGGTGGCATTGATGACTGCTTCAACCTGCATAAAAAGTGAAAAGATTCACAGAAAAAACAATAATACTCTTAAAAACTTAAGAAAAATTAGAAATACAATGGATAAGAGATAATAATCCAAATAAGTTCCACCTAATGAAACTAACCCTCGAGACCGGAGATGGTGAAGAGAAAGCAGCTGAAATCAGCGAGGTGTAAAAACTCACATTCTTTGGTTTTCCTGACAAAATCAGGTAAACGAAAATACAGAAAATGACAAAGACAAATAGCAGAAGATGAGCTTCATATCTGAACTAGGAAAGCTTACCATTTTTAGTATGAAATTTTTGGCGGTTACTGTTTCCAAAAATCTTGAGAAAAATATCAAAATCTAGAATCAGATAAAGCACAGAAATCATCATAGACCTCCAAAATGTAGAAATCCACTATAAACCCCTAATTATTATAAATCAATTTCAGATTCAAAAGTTACCTTTAATCAAATGGAAATTTTGGAAAAGAACGAAGCTACGACTTCCGTGGTGGCGAGCTCGACTTCGTGCGACCTAGGGCTATGAGATAGGGAGAGAGTGAGAGAGATAGGGAGAGAGTGAGAGAGAGAGTGAGGGAGAGAGAGGGAGAGAGTGAGGGGGGGAGAGGGAGAGAGAGTGACGAGATAGGGAGAGGGAGGGAGGGAGGGAGAGACAGAGAGAGAGAGAGAGCTTCATGCGCGACTCTGAGAGAGAGATGAAAAATGAGATTTTAACTATTAGCGTTAGATTATATACTTGGTATTTTTGTACATAGAGATAACTTTAGGTAATAACATCAACTTATAAATAAATTGTATCTAAAATGAGAGAACTTTTTTATAACAGTGTAAGAAATACTTGTCATAATAGGTAGACGTTGATGACAAGTATTTATTAACTGTCATTTTATCAAAATTATCCCACCTCACACCATCTTCCTTTGACATATTTTTAAGAACTGTCATTATACTATATATATGGTTGTCATTGTAGGCCTAATATGTAATAGTGGAGAGAGAGAGAGATCGATGGATCGAGATTGAGAGAGAGAGAGAGATGTGGACTCTGGGTTCAAGTTTAGGAAAGGGAAAAAGAAGTGTAAAAGATGATATTAGGATGGCTTAAATAAGATGGCATTTTTGAAAATAAAATAAACTTTGGCTAATAAGCGAGTTTTTATACTATAAAATGATGATAGTCTATTTTCACACTGTCATCGTAGGTAAGACATTTATGACAGTTAATAACAATAGTGTCATATTATCAAAATTACCTCATCCAACACCTTTTTTTTACAGGTTTTGTAAAACTGTCATTGTACTAAATAGGTGGTGTCATTGTATCCCATTTTTGTAGTAGTGCTCCTATAAAGTTTAACTCTTAACTATTATTGCCTTTCAAAAGCTACCCTAACATCCGAGATTCACAGCCTCACAAAAAGCCTTACGAAGTACCTCAACAAAACCTAATAAAAACTTATACATCAGATTCACGAATTAAAAAAATCAAAGATATAGAGAAATAATCAAACATAACAATAACTAGTCAGTTGGGTGGAGAATCATATTAATAGAAATAATTAAGCAAGTAAAAAATAATATATAACGTCATATCGTGTGTGTGTGAGAGAGAGTGTGTGTGCGCGCGCTTATGTGTGTGAGAGAGAGAGAGCGAGAGTGAGGGAGAGAGAGAGATAGGGAGGGAGGGAGAGGGAGAGGGAGAGGGAAAGAGAGAGGGGGGAGAGGGAGAGAGAAGGAGAATGAGGGAGGGAAAGGGAGAGGGACAGGGAGAGGGAGAGCGGGAGAGCGGGAGAGCGGGAGGGGGAGAGGGGGAGAGGGAGAGGGAGAGGGAGAGGGAGAGGGAGAGAGAGAAGTGGATGGAGGGAGAGAGAAGTGGATGGAGGGAGAGAGGGAGGGAGGGAGATTGGTTGAATAAAAAGGAGGGGTACAGATTTTCTTATGAGAACGTATGATAATTGGCGAATTGGCGTAACTTATTACACTCTAGACATAAATCCTAATCCTTTTGGAAGGAAATGTTCCAAATCACCAGTTGACTAACATTATGACCCATTAATGACGTCATTAAAATGTAGATGAAGCCTGAAATTCCTTCAATTAATTAATTATTTGTCTTTTTCAATATACAAAATTGACCATACCTAGGGGAGGCGACGTTGGATGGATTTCTTATTTTTATTTTTTATTGCTTAATAAACTCTCATTTCAATATCCAATACATAATTAATTTGATTTCTTATTTTTAGCAATCAATAATTCTCATTCGCTAACTATTTCTACCAAGAGATTGGTAGCATATAAAACATTTTAGCATTATTAATTTGATTCTTTAAGTAAAAGAAAAGGGAACAAAAATGCATTGAGAATGAAGCGATTCCTATTCCTTCTTTAATCTTCTGGTATTAAAAAAAGAGTAGTTACAAATTATCAGAATTTGGTTCAAAGCAAAATTAAAAAAAACAATAAAAAAACTTTAACAAATAAAATCAAAAGCTTTATCTCTATTTTCACCTATGATTCATACGTGTTTATAACTATTGAATTATATACCAAAAAAAATCTACGTCATCGTTAGTTAACAGTAGCATACTTTTACGAGTCACTGTTAACAGGGAGGGAGACAGACAGGTCTCTAATTTTTTTTGTATGTATTGCTGTTAACACAGTAACGTGACTTATCTCTGACTCTGCCAAGCCATGACGTATCCGTTTGATGTATGAGAACCGAACCATCTTTGAGTTAACAACCTTAACCGATCATCCCTAACCTCACAAAACTTATGGGTCCATCCTTTGGGCTCTATTGCTTCATACCCTAATCCAGGTGCTCTATCCTTCGACATCAGATTCTCTGCTTTTGTCCAATCTACTACGTACGCCGATACTCTCCTCCTGAACTTCGTTTGAAATTCCGGCCATGCTTGGTACTTGTAGTGATTCACCACTCCGTCTTCCAAGCTCACTTGCTTTGTTGTGTAACTGCTCTTCATTTCAAAATGGTGTATCACGTTCAGTAACGATGAGCCCACTGCCTCCAATAACACTATTGATTTGTGCCTCTGCTCTACTCGTCGGCGACAATTGTAGCCCTGAGTTACACCCTCCGTCGGATGTGACCGTCGATTTGACGGTCCATACTCGTTGCATTTAATCGAAACTTGACCAGTCCTTATCCCACGCTGCGGCGATGGTAGTAGTGATTTGAGCATTTCTTTGGATGGTTGCAGAGAATTTCTCCACGAAGGAGAGAAAACGAATTCGTCAACATCAACGTACATCATCCAGGTGCAGGAGCTCTTGGCGTAGATGGCACTGTGGGAGAATCCAGCTTCTTGCGTCTTTGGCCAAATCCAAAGCAACGATTCTACTTCATAGCCTTGTTCGTTAAGCTCTTTAACCACGCTTTCAAGATCGTCTTCGCTATCGTTGTTATACAGAATGAACTTGTCCACTCCGATTTTGGAATGGTAAATCACCCATTCCTTCAAGAACTTTCCAACGTTGTAAACCATAGTACATGCGCACAATAATGATTTCGGCTCTGTGTTTTCTATTTTACTCCGAGGCGTGTAATACGCTACTGAGGGGACCACGAGACTGTTCTCGCCCACGATTTCCAGGGAGATTTTGATCGGTTCGTCTTGCCCGCCAGAACTAACCGCCGCAGTTAAATCGGGATGGGAACACCTGAATACCTCTTGCATTGAGCTTGTAACGATGGTTCTGACGACGTTACCCTTACCTGTGTCGCCAAACACGCACCTGAACTCGCTCGGTGAGCGGTTGGCTCTGGTACCCTGACGATGGTTCACTCCCTTGACGAACAAGACGACGTCGTCATCCGTCGATAAAGCTTCATACGCAAGGAAAGTCCATCTCATCAGCTCAGCAGTTGGTTTCGTCGTCGGCGACTCTTTCTCCGATGACGTCCTCAGAATCGGCTGCAAGAACGGACGAAGACGACGAACGCTGTTAGGCATGAGGCACTTGACCGTCTTCCTGTTATTGAATGGCAAAATCCCGGAAAAACTCGCTGGAGAAGTGGCATTATTCTGGAAAACGCAAACATGATCATCGACGGAACGCGGCGACAACGGACTGTCCGGCGAAACAATCAAAAGAATCTCCCAGTCAGGAAAAAGAACAGAAGCAGAGAAGACGACGGCAGAGTCAACGTCCTTGATAGAAGAAACACGGCGAGACCTGTGGCTGAACTGATCGTCATGAACAAAACCTTCTTGGATGGCGAAATTGACATCGAAAAGGGAGTTGGTATGGGAACGGGCAGAGAGTTGAGAAGGGATAAAAGAGGGAATAAGAAGGGGATTGCCAGAGAGGGCATGGCGAGAGAGAAAGAAGGAGAATAAAGAGAAGGAAAGAAGAAGAGCCAAAGAAAAGAAGAAGGAAGAATGGGGTTTGCGACGCATAGTTTCTTGAAGGGAAGAAAACGAATGGTTAAGGAAGTGGTGGTTCCCTATTAGTAAATAAAAACTGATTGGTAATTGCAAATTTCTAAATAGAACCATTGGATTTTATAAATAATCAAATTAATTTAAATTAGTATAATGACTTACTCTCTGTTTCATGGAATGTCTGGAAGTGGAGGTTGTAGAGGTTCATGAGCATGGGGTTTGTGACTGCGTCACAGGCTGCCTCTACTTGGTTTTATATATCTCTTTTTTATTTTGTCAAAATATATCTTTTGCTTTCTACACGTTACCTTTTTCTTTTATTTTTTTATATTCATCCCCATGAAATAATATGGTTGGACTCATAAATCGTGTTTTTTTAAATTTTTATACATGACTCAATATAGGTTGTTATTTTTAATATCAGATGACATCGTATTATATAATTGATTGTATCTAAGAATATTTGAAAGAAAATAATTATTGAAGTTTGACATCTTCATCTATTCTTTATGATTAAGAATCTCAATATGAGTTATGTTATTTTCATTTAAAGTTTTAAGTTCAGTTTTAATAGATGATATGAGTTCGGTCTAAATATCATGAAAAGTAAGTTTTTGTGTTTTTTATTACTTTTTTGTCTTTACTATATATATACTAAAGTGGTTCATTCGTATTTTTAACGAGGGGCTAGATGTATAAAATCCACCTTTTGTTCATAGCGATCTTGCTCAGAAAAAAGAAAATGGTGCCACGTAGGAATGATGTGCCACGTGTTAAAAGGTTAGGGAGTCGTATTCTGTGGTTCAAACGAGATTGCGTATGACTACATGTATGTGGGGGGGACAGGTCAGTAGAATTGTCTCCGCTGGATTTTGAATTTTTCCGGATTCCCACCAAACGACGGGTCGAGTCGACGACGACGGCTACCATTGTTGCTCAGTCTCATTTTGAATATTGGACCCGTCACTTTCGTCAAGTGTGAAGATATTGGACCCAAATTTGGTTCTACATAATATTGCCTAAATAATATATACACGTTGGCCAAATATAAATGGTTTTTTTTTAGTATTTCAAAAGATTTTTAGTTAAGAGCGAGAAAAAAATAATACTTATCTCAATGCTAGCAATAACGTATCAACGTGAATATATATGCATAACTTTACTAAAGATTTTGTTTAAAAAAAACTTTACTAAACATTTCATCTAATATTACCCAAAAAAAAGTATTCCATTCCATGGACAAGGAAAGTATAAGTATCTAAAGATAAAATATCACTGGGATCAGTGTAATATTTTGAAATATATATATATTTACTATAATTTAGATCAAATTTTAATTTTTTTTAATTTTTATCAAATAAAAAGTGATGAAATTTGACCCTCTAATCATACAGGTTTGGTAAGATTCGAATAAAACTCTAGTAAATGAGTTTGCTATAAAAGTTCTACCGACATAAATGACCTCAACAATTCAACCATATATGAGAAAATTAAATAATGATACATACATATGGTTTCTTTTTATTAAATAAATCAGTATTCCCTGTCTTAATGGCAGTTTAATTTTTCATTTGCTATGTTGATTTCTCTTCCTCCACTATAATTAATATATGCATAGTTGAGAAGTAATTCTTACCATTAATGACAAATCACAATATCCATTTTTTTATTACTATAGATTATTTCACAAACCTATCATATAGAGCATTGCTTAAGGTCACCACTCACACACGCCATTTGCAGTTTTAGCAGTAGGTCGTTTAATCCTAACAAGCAGCTATATATGCGTACTTGAACTCATGTCAAATATCGATGCAGTAGATATAGGTTAAAAGTCTTATCACAAAATCAACTACTTATTGATATAGCTTATACAATTGTATAGTATGACAGAATACGTATAGTATATAGCAAGTTCTTATATGAAACAAAAACTATAAGAAGAATAATTAGGCAGCAAAGTTTTGTTCTTTAATTGTACACAAAGTTATTCATAATTCTTTACAACTTTATCACATTTGGACGAAACATGATTTTATCCTTTAATTGCTATCTAAGCTATCCTAACCTATATACCTTTAATATTACTCCCAATTTTTATATGAATATATTAATTTCTAATATTAATAAGATATCTAAGCTATCTTACATTATCTATTGTATGTTCACCATTTTTAAGTAATAACTTTGTATTTTATTTTTCGTTTTTTTCATTTTTATCTGTTGTCCTGATTCCTCAAATTAATTAGCTTTAATCTTAGTATTTTGTTTGATTATTATTTAGATACAAGCACACTAAAGATTTAAAGTTACAACACGTAACTAATTAATAATTTGTTTAAGGAATAATTATGGGATTAATTAGGTTCTTAATATGTCAATTAATTTAAATACAATTGCAAGGAGGTCAACGTCAAGAGTCAATCATGGCTAACCATGTACCATGCATGAACTTATTCATCACCAAGTGAACTAAAATATTACTAAATCTAATAAGCTAGCGTTGTATTTATTTCTCTTTTATAATTAAAATTTAATATTCCTATAGTTCATTTCAGCATAAAATGATCAATGAAGATTTGACAGCTCAACCAACTAATACGAATGAAATAAATATTAATTAAAATTAAACAAATATGTCATTTAAGCCATGAAATATGCATAACTTTTTAACACCATTTTTCTAATAAAAAATTATGATAATTAACTTAATTTTGGGTGATTTGATGTGTAAAATACAAGTAATCCCACATAGAAACCCTATTTCTACATTATATTAGACAATCATTAACAAGATTGAATTGTAATTACTAGCACAACTAGAGATAGTTTGTGGAGTAAAACAAAATATCCATATAGTAAAGAGAGTAAAAAATTACAAATTTAGAGGTCTTTATCTAATCACATATTTACAATTAGATGGTAACTAACGAGTTCTTATATTTATTTCTTCTATAGTATTTTTTTGTGACCGTTTGTTTTTGTGGCCTTCTTGTGTATATCCCTTGTAGTTTTTTTGTTGCAATAAAACTTTTATTTATAAAAAAATGAATGACAAGAGGAAATAACCCTTAACTTCTGCCCATTGTATAAGTTAGAATTAATTAATTAAACTAAACGTGGCCATTTTTAGTATTGTTAATAGGTAAAGTCTAACGTGCAAGACACTACAATTGACCTTACACATATATAAATAAAGCCAAGCAATGTGAAGGATAATAATAATGTGAATGATAAATAGGCATATTTTCTGGTTGCGAGCAGATAATATCAAAACCACCTGTCTCCCTACTAAGGTTAAACATTTTTTTCTTAGTCAAATTAAATAATTTCCCTTATATTAAATATTTGAAATTCTCTAAAAATAGGGTTTCAATTGATTAATTTCGTGTAGTCTTATATTTGTTGGCAAGCTTGATAACTGAAATATTATGAATCACGGGCATTAAAACCAACCATATATTGTCACGATTCCTCTGTATCTTTCTGTATTTATTTATGAGTTTTAAAACGAACATTAATATTAATTATTTCATCAAAATATTGACCAGAATTTATGATACTACTTTATTTTTAATAAATATAGATACAATGATGCAAATATATATATATATATATATATATCCCCCACCTTTTGCCTTAATTATAAAACCCCAAAATTCTTAACCAAACCCATCGCTAAATTAAGCATTTTTTCTTAATCCATTAAACAAGAAACTTTAATGACACCACATAGAGAGATTTTGAAAGCTGAGTTAAAGGATATTATGTTTTTCAATTTTTAGTTAAATAACAGATTTTTTGTCAACACATCATCAATCAGCTGTTGATGGTTTTCGGTTGATTTTATCCTTCATTTGACAGATACTATCATCTGATTTGAGGGGTCATTTTATTTAATGAGATATCATTATTTTAGGAAATTTTGGGTGTTACTATCATTAATATATATTATTTTTAAACTAAATTAAATTAAAATTAATTGTTTGTTTTTTATTACCTTTTTCTATTGAATTCAGATATGGAAATTATTCTTTTCATAACCGAATAATTACTATCCGAAATTTACAGTGTTGTTTGAAGGAAATTCATCATCTTTTTGACAAGTTTTGATTTACTATTAACGTGATACACCCATTAGAAAGATTTTGCCATCCAGATTTCTCAAATTTCCAGATTCGTTTGAAGGAAAATAATACACATTGATTGCATTCATTCTCCATTATCGTGAGACTATCACTAAGCTTTTTGTGTTCAAATGTGTGAAGAAAAATTCCAGTAATACTATTTATTCATATTCTATATAGATCTCAAGCTTCAAGGTTCATTCTCCATATATTTTTAGAGAAATCAATAATGGAAGATTAGTTTTTGTTAGAAAAATATTTATCGTTTGTTTCTCATTAGATATCATAATGAATAATTTTTTGATTTCAATGTCATTTGAGTTCTAATCATTTTTATATGTCATGTGTTTTATTTATAATCAGTGGTTGGATTTAGTTAACGTTGTTGTGATCAATAAAATATTTATACGGGTATATCATATAGTTCTGTACAGTTTGCGACAGTGTAAATAAATGATAGATCGTTGTTACTTGATATATATTATTCAATTAATATTATATATCAGTCTAAGATACTGAATCATTTATTGATATGACCAATATGTCAATAATATCGATTATTTAATATAATAAATGATTGAATTATATAGAACTCTGATAATCATTTGTTTATTTGTTTATGGAAGTACTGATTATGACAGACAAAAGTGTTGAAGGCGAGTCATCAAAATCACCCAAAACGAGCCCAATCAAATGTCAATAAATGGAAACTGTAATTAAATAATTGAATCATTTATATCTGACATAATAGTGTCAAGTCACTTATTTACATATGATCTACATGATATTGAACAGGTGAAAAATACTTCACTGCCACGTGGAACAAAAGAAACCCATCGCCTCAAGAACGGGAAACTGACGTTTCTAGAACGGGGGATCATCGCCTCCAAAATCAGAAACCATCGCCTCCAGAATGGGAAACCATCACCTCCAGAACGGAAATCTGACGTCTCTAGAACGGGATACCGGCGCCTCCAGAATGGGAAATCATCGTCTCTAGAACGGGAAACCGACGTCTCTAGAACGGGAAACCATCACCTCCAAAACGGAAATTCGACGTCTCTAGAACTGGAGGCCATCGAGCCTAGAGCGGGAACCGACATCTCGAGGATAGAAAATCATTAGTTCCTGGACAAGACAAGACAACATAGCGAAAAGAAGGATTCAGATTGATAGTCAATTGGCCCTGATTGACTGGGTGAAGCTGCGTCACTCGGACAAGACAGATTGATAAAGTCACCAAGTAGCTCTGACTAATTGGCTCGGAAACACAGGAAACTACAATGTGGTAGCAGTTGATAGGGTGGTTGAGTGTGACAGATAAAAGATAAAGAAAAATGAGATCCCATGAATGGATGTGACCTTATGCATGACCTCATCTTATGCTTCAGTTACTATTTAGCTATTTTTAGCTAAACTCATGTAATGAGAGGTCTATAAAAGGCCAATCTACTCAAAAAAATAAGAAAAAAAGTTGGGACCTTAGAGAATTTTTGGAATGATTAAGCCTTACTTTACATTTCACAAAAAATAATACAAGTTCGATCGATATTAACATATTTTTCCTGATTTTTCTTTAAGTCTAAGAAAAATCATTTACATTATGGTGCTTTCATTGAGAGCATGAGAAAAAAAGGCTAAAGAGACCTACCCTAAAAGACCATAAACATGCCTAGAACCAGGTCTAACGCAGCTTGTAAAGGATTTTTTTCGGTATGGGGAACCTTTTATGAACGAATAATGAAGATAATAATTTAAAAAGAGAAAGAGAGAATAAAGACACCATTATTTACGTGGAAAACTTTTAAAATGAAAAAAAATCACCGGAAGATTGTTGATATTCACAAGTGAAATGAATTTTACATAGTTATTGATAAGAGAAGAGAGGAAGAGCAGTGCATTTAGTTCAGGTGTTCTCAGGTCTCTTCCTCGCCCCCTTTTTTTAAATGAGTCTATACTTATAGGCGCTACAATAATAAAAATAATAAAAAGGGGATGATCACATCCCATATACTTTCGGCTGATGAGATATTCTCCAGGTCT
Source organism: Datisca glomerata (assembly GCA_003255025.1). Taxonomy (NCBI): domain Eukaryota; kingdom Viridiplantae; phylum Streptophyta; class Magnoliopsida; order Cucurbitales; family Datiscaceae; genus Datisca; species Datisca glomerata. Next base: position 2,022,707 of record QANY01013250.1, on the reverse strand, counting down.
GGGCTCTCGTGCTCAGCTTATCCAATATATTATCTTTGTCACTAGAAACTCAATCAGTCATAGTCACTTGGTGGTTACTCGTGGTTCGGGTCAATCAATCACAACCACTTGACTGTTAGTCCGAACCCTCCTTTCTGTTCTTATGTTCTGTCCTGTCCAGGAGGTAATGATTCCCCATTCTCGAGATGTCAGTTCCCGTTTCTTGAAAAGATGATCTCCTATTCTCGAGATGTCAGTTCTCGTTCTGTTGTTCTTTTCCCATTTTAGGGATGATGGTCCCCCCGTTCCGGAAGTGATAGTCACCCCGTTCCAAAAAAGATAGTCACCCTGTTCTAGAAGCGATAGGCACCCGTTCTAGAAGCGATAGTCACTCGTTCCAGAGGTGATGGTCACCTGTTCCAAAAGTGATGGTTCCCCGCTTCAGCATTCTTTCTGTACACATGTCTTGAGTGGTTTTTTACCTGTTCACAACCCTAAATGGAAACAACAGATCTAGAAATAAAGTCGAACGTACGGGTCAACCAACCCTTCCCACAGAAATGCTGCAGATGATCCTTAACGGGATGAATGAGATGGAAAGAAGGAATATTGAAGCAATGCATAATATGTGGCAGAACGTACAAGAGTAAATCAACACACTACAACAAGAACTCGTGAAAAAACAAGCAGAAGTAAGGCAACGGGAAAATGATGACGAACATGAAACCCACTCAGAGGGTGATCAATGAAACAAAAGGTAAGGGGACCACGAGAACGTCAGGAACATACGACGAGAAGAAGAGGTCCAATCATAAACCTTGTGAAGGAAACTGCAGAAAAGGTTCGACAACCCCGAATCATGTTAAAAGAAGTGGTAAAAGGTGACCTGGTGATGGCTCGTATGCGTTCAATAGTAATTACAGGGAGACACGCAGGGTGACCTAAGGTACAAAGCGGGAGAAGAAATAGAGCCCCTCTACTTAAAGGAAATGACCTAAAAGATAACAAATATCGGTGCCCGTCTCAAAGAAAATGAGAAAAATAAGTTGATAGAATTCCTAATAGAAAATAAAGATGTGTTCACGGCAGCAACACAGGAAATGCCCGGTATCCTATAAGAAATCATCTGCCACAGGTTAAACACTAATCCCGCTATGAAACCTATGAAACAAAAAAAGAGAAGCTCGCCCACGAAAAGAATTAAGATATTAAGGAAAAAGTTGAGAAGCTCTTAACAATAGGTTTCATCAGTGAGGTGAACTACCCCAAATGGCTCTCTAACGTAGTAATGGTACGGAAAAAGAATGAAAATGGAGAATATGTGTCGACTTCACTAACCTAAACAAAGCATGCCCCAAAGATGAATACTCGTTGCCAAGGATAGATCAGATGGTAGATGCCACTTCTGGTCACGAACTGCTCAGCTTCATGGACGCTTACTCAATTTATAATCAAGTAAGGATGTTCTAACCTGATCAAGAAAAAACTTCCTTCATTACTGAGTACGGCGTCTACCGCTACAAAGTCATGCCTTTGGGCTAAAAAATGCTGGCGCGACTTATCAACGGTTGGTGAACAAATTTTTTCCGTGAGCAAATTGGAAAGAATATGGAAGCCTACGTTGATGACATGCTAATTAAAAGTAAGAAGCGGGAACACCACATTCAGGACCTCGAAGAAGCCTTCTCTATTCTAAGGCAAAATTCCATGAAGCTAAACCCGGAAAAATACACTTTTGGGGTATCAGCGGGAAAGTTCCTAGGACATTTAATTACACAACGGGGAATCGAGGTAAGCTTGGACCAGGTAAAGGCAATTATGGAAATGGGGTCCCCGCGGAAACTCAAAGAGATCCAGACGTTAACGAGGAGATTGGACGCTCTAAACATGTTCATCTCGAGGTCAATAGATAGATGCAAACCGTTTTCTGAAAGTTTAAGGAAAAATTCTGCAAACGGTTGGAATGAAGACGGTGAAGAAGCTATCTTCTCAACCTTGTAGACAATGGCTTGGTACTAATCCTCGAGACCAGTTTCTCGTTTCTTCACCTCAGCCAAAGTCACCTCAGTTGAGGACAACTTCATCTCTGGCGCAGATAACTTAGCCTCAGCCTCAACCAAAGTCGCCTCAGTTGAAATCAGCTTTGCCTCTGCCGCGAGTAACTTCGCCTCAGCTTCATCCAACCTCTTTTCAACTATTTTCATATTTTCCCTGCTCGCTTCGGCTACCATCTTCGCTTCCATCAAAGATGCTTCCAACTTCAACCCATTCAACTAAAGACGCATTCAAGTCAACAGTCAAATGGACGTTAGCCTGCCGTAACTCAGCCTCAACCTCTTTTTGATGCTCTCGTTCAATGAGGACCACATCATTTACCCGATTAATCTCTCAAACCTCATTCACGCAACTAGCCATCTGAAGCTCCATCATATGTAAATTCGTCTGAAGTCCATTATGATAAGTCACAGCCTGCCAAAAAAACATAATAGATGAGTGATTAATCGGGCAGACACAAACCAAAAGTAAAAAAACAAACAAAAACGGTTAAAAAGTGTTTACCTGGATTAAACTATGACTAAGGCCGACGACCTTATCCAAAATAGACATCTGACGCAGTGCAGCTGCATCCACATCTGACATGATCCCCTTTGCCACTATATGCGAAGGAAGGGGATCCTTGAGGAAGCTCTAACAGGCGGGGCTGTCGAGAATCGCACCCACTTCCAAAGACTATCGTCCTACGCAGGTATGCCCTGAGAACTAGAGGGAGCTCTAAACAGGCGTGGGGGAAGAAGATGCGGCGTCCTCCTATCTTGGAACATCCTCGTTTAAAGGGATCCAAGGACCAGCCGAGGTTGATGACGGTACAGTAGATGGAAAATGGGAAGGAACCGGGGGCACTGACCTGTTTGGAATGTTGGTGGTCCTAGTTTAATGGAGAACATTCATCTCCTCCCCGTCAATTATCTCAAACAGGTCGCTTTTGAGACGCTTCGACATCTCCAGTTCGTTGTAGGAAAAATGGAATACCGCGTCTTGTTCTCCAGCTTCCTTTTGCCTAGCTTCTCGCTAAGCCTCTCTCTCTCTCTCTCTCTCTCTCTCTCTCTCTCTCTCTCTTCCTCCCATTCTGACTCTAAGGACTCAAAAGAACTGGTCTGGATTACCCGACGAGAATGAGAAATAGAGATCGCAATGGGGATAGCCCGAGGAATTTCTGTTGTGGAGGTTGAAGGGGCAACGAACTCGGTGACTGGAATGGGTGCGACTGTGACTTCAACCTCTCTCCTTGGATCAAGGAGATCTCTTCAGTCCTATTCTAGACAACTGTAAGTAGTGAAGACGGGCTGCAATGTCTTTCAGATTAAAGGGCATTTTATTCAGGTTGGAATCTATACGAAGAAACAAGATACGTCAGACAAATATAATGATAGAAAAAATAAAATAAATAAAAAATAAAAAGCAGGAGACAAGGGACTCAGGCCACTTACTGAACCCCCCTCCGAACGGGGGAATGATCCAGTGGTCATCGCCGCCCCAATTCCCGCTGATCCAGAGAGTCACTCCATCACAGCCTTTGTCCCGGGGTGACAAATCAATGACTAAGCCCCCACGTTTCTCAGTGGCACGGGGGCTAGATAATAAGAAGTACCGCGCCATTAGACGTAGTATACAGCGCAGATCTCATCCACTCCTATGGAAAAATCATTCCTCCTATGGAGGTCCTTTATACCTAAAAGAATCCTATAAGTACTAGGAGTATACTGTGAAGGAGCAAGACGAAATGTACTAAAAATTTCTTGAAATAAAGAAGAAAAATGAAGTTTTAGCCCTAACGCAATATACATGGGGGCTAAGGAAATCTGGTATGGAGGATTAGAAGGAAAGGATTTAGGTATCGCATCCTCGAAACCACAAATAACGTCAGATGGGAAGGCACATTTGTGACGGGTGATAAAACAATCAAATTCGTCCTGATTCCTAACTAAGGGGACCGTAACCCAGAATGGTTTTTCAACCATAACTAATCAAGAAGAGAAGAGGGGAGATGAAGAACTTATAGAGTAAGGATTAAACGTGAAGAAGAAAAGGTGGAAAATTAAGGCTTTATATGGGTAGCGGACGCAAGAACCCAATTCAAAATTGATTAATAAAATCCAAAATAAAACAAGCTTTTTGCAGATAAACAAGCGTGTAGTCGAATAAATGATGAATAGACGCGTCCAATCTGTCTGAAAGATAAGCCAGTGGCGACATAATAGCTAGATAAAAAGAAAACCCAGCAGATTAGAAATGCACATGATGAAAGAGCCGTAAAAAGAAGCAACGCATTAGAATGAGATAACGAAGCCCATGCGCATGCATGCCATTATGGGGTAAAACAAAATTAAATGTGATGGAGTTTCCAAGGAGCATGTCAGAAACCCCAGGAATGAGGCAATGATGGTACATTATCTCATCATTTATATATATTTATAACTTTTCTTGCACAACACTTCATATTTTATAGAATAAAAGAGAATCCTGAATTGATGAAAGCAGACTAAGTATAACTGTTCTCCAAAAATGAGCCATATATTAAAGGAATATTCATTACACATCGACGAATATCGTCGAAGTGCAATGGGGGAAAATGGACAGGTGAAAAATACTTCACTGCCACGTGGAACAAAAGATACCCATTGCCTCGACGTCTCTAGAAAGGGAGATCATCGCCTCCAGAATGGGAAACCATCGCCTCCAGAATGGAAAACTGACGTCTCTAGAACGGGAGACCATTGCCTCTAGAACGGGATACCGGCGTCTCCAGAACGGGAAATCATCACCTCCAGAACGAGAAACCGATGTCTCTAGAACGAGAAACCATCACCTCCAAAATGGAAAATCGACGTCTCTAGAACTAAAGGCCATCAAGTCTAGACGGATATCGGCATCTCGAGGATGGAAACTCATTAGTACCTGGACAAGAGAGGACATCAGATCGAAAAAGAGGATTCAGATTGAGAGTGAATTGGCAGTGATTGACTGGGTAAGCTGCGTCACTCGGACAAGATAAATTGGTAAATTCACCAAGTGGCTTTGAATAATTGGCTCGGAAACACATGGAACTACCATATGGTAGCATTTGATAGGGCGGCTTAGCGTGACAGATAAAAGATAAAGAATAATGGAGATCCCACGAATGGATATGACCCTAGGCCTGACCTCATTTGATACTTTGATTACTATTTGACTATTTTTAGCTAAAACCATGTAATGAGAGGTCTATAAAAAGTCAATCTACTCAACAAAATAAGAAAAAAAGTTGGGACCTTAGAAATTTTTTGGAATGATTTGGAATTTATTTACTATAATACGTGATGACGATCCCCTGATTAGGTATATTTGGAGATCAAGAACACCATATTTTTAACCACAAATCAAGTGGGAAAAATAAATAAATGAACGTTGTACTGTTTTGTTTAGTAGTGACACAAAGGGAGTGTTATTGATTAAGGTAATATTTGGTTCAAAGTAATATAATGCAATGGAATGAAAATATTATTTAAATTTAAATAAATAAAGTACATGAGGGAGAAGAGATTATCAATATAGAGAAAACGTGAGAGCGGAAAAATGTAATGAGAAATCAAGAATGAGATAGAGGAAAGTGAATTCAAGTACTCAGACAACAATTTTTTTCATTTTAAAACAAAACAATTTAACGACTAAACATAAAAATGAATATTTATAAAGAACTTCCTTATGTATTAATTACATTATATTACTTTAAACCAAACACTACTTAAGAGCGCTCTTGAAGTTGAATATAAATAGGGGTGTATACGGTTCGGTTCGGTCGGTTAGTAAAGCATTTTTATAATCGAAACGAATTCACCGGTTACCTATATAACCGAACTGAACTGAACCGATGTAATCATCCGAATCAATCCGGATAGAACCAAAGTAATCGGTTTGGTTTGGTTACTTGTAATTGGTTCAGTTGCACCTGTAAAACTTCTTAAAACAACAAGACTTTTAAACTGAAAATATCAATAGATCAATAATCAAATATAATTTTCATTACTCCATACACTAACCTCCATTCATTTCTAATACAATTAAATCCAAATATCCAACAAAATATCAATTAGTTATAAAAATTAAAGTCCAACAACATAAAATGAAAAGTTTACAACATCCATAAAAACAACAAACTTTATGTCCATATTCATCATCTAAAAGAAACAAACAACAAACTGAACACATTCATGTCCGCCATCATCAACACCTTCAAGTCCGTCATATCGTTGTTATTGTAGGCTGAGACTCTTCAACTACGTTCACACATTCTATTAAAGAAAGTATGAAGAATAAATAATGACCACATTATAGTATTAAAAGATATATAATAATATGAACAACAATATTATAAATTTGAAATGCGTTCCCTTATTTAGTTGACAAACATGTACAATTTGAAACAATATTTAGCCATAGTTGTCCGAGAAGGAACACTAAACTTAGGTTGCATTGACCTACAAAACTCCCGAAATCCTTCACCCTCTACAACTTTAAAAGATAATTCATCATTAATGATGATCTTAGCAAGCATTAACCTACACTGCTCTACACTAAAGCTAGAAACAGTTAATGAACTATTGCTATCACCTCCCTCATTACTACTAACAGCAGTAAAAAGTAAAGTCTTTTGTTTTGAGTCCATAAATCTATCGGGATTCTTCTTACACCTTTTCAAGTGTGTCCACATATTAGAAGTACCATTAGCAGTAGGACATGTTAAAACACGCATACAATGTTTACAAGTGGTTGTCTCCTCATATTCGTCCTCATTATTATCATTTTTAACAAAATGACTCCAAACTTCATAGGTCTCTTTTGCTTTTCTCTTACCTTTAGCACTGTCACTTGGGGTAGAAGTAGGCGGATTTGCAGACATCTACAGTAATGAAAGACATTTTAGAACTATCACATAGATTTAAACATAGAGAAGAACAACAACCGAATCAAACAATCAAATTCACAAAAGTTAGTAAGGTACAAGAATCAAACAATCGAAACAGTAAAAAAATATACATAATCAAAGCCAACAGTTACAGGGAGAGGAGATAGCAATATCAAAGCTAACAGTTATAGAGAGGAGAGACAGTCTGAAAAATCGAAGCTAACATATCTACGATTCGAAGCTAAGTTTGAACCCGTATATACTTTCAAATAGACAAAGAGACTATCTTCAATTTCAAAGAGACAGAGAGACTCAGAGATCTCGACGATGGAAACTTCAAGCTCGATGATGGAAGCTTCGAGCTCGAAGATGGAAGCTTCGAGTCGATGATAGAAGCTTCGAGTTGGGGAGATTATAAAATGGTGGACGAAGGACTGATGGAGACGATGGTTGCCGAGAGGGAGATGAAAGAAAATGGAGGCGCGAGGTGAGTGTTAGGATTTTTATTTGGGCGTTTGGTTAATTGGTTTTAGTTTTGTTTTTTTACTTCAACTCAATAACAATAATTAATAATATATATTAAAAATGGTTGTAATCGGTTTGAACCAATTACAAAGTTGTTGAAAAAAATAACCGAGTCGAAAATGCGGTTATTAAAAATAACCGAATCAATTACAATTGCTATATTAAAAGAACCGACCGAACCGATTCAATTCAGTTCGTTTTAGTTGATTCAAAAAAATCTGCACACCCCTAAATGTAAAAGTGGGAAAATGTAAATTAATAATGTAATGAAAATTCAATTATGAGATAGAAGAATGTGAATTGCAACAATTGTGTCATTTTGAAGCAAAATAAATTAACAACTAAACATAAAAACGAATATTCATAAAGAACTCTCGTTGTCTTTTCATTACATTATATTACATTAAACCAAACACCACTTGAGAGATATTCTTGAAGTTGAAATTGAGCTAAAACTAGCGTTACATTTTAGCACCCACTAGCCACATTTTTACTTGTATTTCGTTGTTTGTGAGCCTGTTGGTGTGTGGGTAATCTTGATAACGTCCGGACTCTCAAAATATTTGTAAGGGTTGGGCCTTAACATTCTTTCTACACAGATGGTCCAAATGGGTCATTTATTTGTATATCAAAATGGCCGTCCAGATTTTTTATTATAAAAATGACCGGGGGTCTAATAAATAATGGTAAATGATGAAGGCTCTTAATGAAAAATGACAAAAAAACATGCGCTACAGTTATGTGTGCAACGGCCCCACGCATACTGTAATTTTAATGAAACGTCGCGTTTAATGGAAGGAAGAAAAGTAGCTATGCATATCGTATCTAAATTAATTACATATGGTAACTAATTTAAATACTGATTTATTTTTGCCTATGAACATCAGGATAATCTAAAACATTGAACACTCTTACACTGGTTATACGTAATGTATATAAAATTATTGTATCTAATTGAAACGTTGATTTATTTTTATTTATGAATACCAAATTAATCTGAAACATTAAACCCCCTACACTGGATATGCATAATGTATATAAAGTAGGTACGTATGTATTTAATTTAAATACTGGTTTATTTTTGTTTATGAACACCAGAATAATTTGAAACATTGAACACCCTTACATACTGGTTTGTTTTTATTTTTATTTTGGCTATGCGTAATGTATATAAATTAGATACGTATAGTATCTAATTTAAATATCATCGTGTAGAACAAGATCCAGTAACAAAGTGATGTCTCGCATAAAGCAATCCAGAAAAAGTGAAAAAATCAGAAAGACTAAATGTGGAAAAATCAGAAACCTTCAGCTCGAAGCAAAACCTCATATCCACATCCAATCAATAATCCGAAAAAAACCCCTCAGATTCATCCCTATCAACGCATTACATCCTGCACAAATAATCAATTTTAAAACCTAACAATGCTATCTTCGTCGCTAATGCTACAAAGTAAAACACGCTGAAAAAGAAGAAGAACACGTGCGGGGAATCTTAAAATCAAAAACTAAAATCTAAAATCAGGATTGAAGAAGAACAACTGAAAAACTAGATGTTGTGCCTGATTTATCAAGTACACCTGTAATTTGTTGTCAATATGTATTTATTAACTAACATAGAATAAATAAATCTATTGTTAGGTTACTTTGCTTCATTTTTTATGAGAGAGATAGAGTAATTGATAAAGAGAAATTGGTTGACAGAGTAGATATTAATTTAATGTTTTGATTTGATTTAAATATTAAATATTAATTGATATAAATATTAAATATTAATATATCTTTTTGGTGAGAGGGAGATTTAATTTGATTTGAGAGAGAGTAAAGGATATTTGGTTTGATAGAGAGAGAGTAAATGTTAGAGAGGGAGGGGTGGATATCTTTTATTTACTGGGAATAGTTAATTGAGGAGAGAGAATAGTTAATTGAGGAGAAAGGGTGAGAGAATGCTCATTTTTCGATTAAAGATAAGAGGTAGTTGATTTAGGCGTGAAGGGGGGAGAGAGAATGCTCATTTTTTCAATTATAGAGAAAAGTTAATTGAAGGAGCAAGAGAATAGAGAGAGAATATTGTAAATATGTATTATCTTATGATGAGAGAGTGTGATTGTTAAAGTAAATAGTGATTTATGCTGAGGGAGAGTGTGACCGATAATATAAGTAATATTTACTTAAATAAAATATTTAAAATTTAAATTTATGGTGAGAGAGATATTTTATTTTAATTTGAGAGAGAGATTTTTATGAAAAAAAATTGAGAGAGGAAAGAGTGAAATAATATACTATAATTTTGCTAATAAATATTGTGAAGGGCATTTGCGGCGGTTATATTATAAAAATCAGGGTTTAATTACAGATTTAACAAAAATCTAATATTTTTAAAAACCTTGATAAAAATCTAATCATACACTAGAATATTATTATTTGCCTAAAAATCACAATTAAATAAGAGTCCACATATTTTTCATATTAATTGTTGGGATAATTAGGTTTATCCTGCAATTTTCTTTTATTAGTAAAATTATACGTGCGGCGTACGTGATATGCACGATTTTATTATATTCGATTATTTTTTATACATTACTTGTTCATATAAAAAATCTTGAATAAAATACATTAATTAGTAGATAAAATTAAAAAATTATAAGTATAACTTTTATGCTTTTCATAAGTCTTAGCCACCAAATATTTCTAATTATGCTTGAAGAACATCCTCTATATATTTTTTAGTATATTATTTATTTGATCTTTATGTTATAAATGAACTAAAAAACATGTTTATTCTTTTATTGATTGAGTTTTTCTAATATATATCTTAATGACAAAATAACTTAATATGTTCTCATGTCTAAAAATATATTTTAAATTAAAAATGATAAAAATAAATAAATAAAAATTGCTCAAAAGATACATCATTTGGTGAAAATATGAAAAGAAGAAAAATTAACAATTAATTATGGATCATTGATAGACTCAAGGGATAAGATAATTTTGAAATTATAAAATAATGAGTGGACAAAATTATCTAAAAATAACTCTCATTTTCATTACATTTTTAATATATTAAAAGTTTTCTTTTGAGAAAACTGCAAAAATGATTAATTTTTCAGTTCAAACCTTAAAAGCGATTGATTTTATTTTTTTTGAAAAATGACTGGAGTAAATAATTTAATCACCAAATTACACAGACGTAAATATAAATAACTTTTTACACCTATGTAATTTATGTAAATAAATGATTTATTTCAGCCATTTTTGCAAAAAAAAACAAAACAAAAAAGGTTTCCGGCCATTTTTCTTTTTTGGGTTTGAGTAAAAACAATTGCATTTTAGTTACTCACATTTGAAAATCAAAACTTCATTTGGCTCACATTTTATAAGCTTAACACCAGAAGTTCAATTATAAGCACATGTTAAAAATCATTAACAGAATGAGAATGTATTCGCCATATATGGTTCAAAATTTTAGTTCAAATAAAGACAACATTGTCAAAAATCCGTAGAAATTTTAGACAAAGAGAATAATAAAATATAAAAGAGCTCATCAACAGATTGTCAATAGGCTTCTTTTTAGGGTTCAATTAGCCCTATAATTCTTTATCCAGCAACTGTGTATTATGAAGAAACCATGTGTCTTATACGTGATCATCTAGTTAATGTTATTAATATTTATTTAAAATTGGAGTACTGCACTTCATTACAGTATATTAGTTTTTAAATGATATCTATCATTTATCAATTTTATTCTATTGATTATAATAACTACAAATGATGAAAGTCCACTCGTCAAGTTAAAAGAATCAGTGTGAATCTTTTTTGGAAAAATGGTTTTGACATTACAGTCATTAAGCAGCTCTAAACTCAAGTTAGAATGAGATCATATTCTGAAATTCTCTAATTGATGTAGCTGTGTGATTATTCTCAATTGATAGAATAACATAACTATGTATTTGTCAAAAACCATTATAGTTGAATGATAAATTTTTCTATTATGGTGTCCATTTGATATTGCCTTTGTGGCTTTTGGTGGCAACCATTATGAAATGAGACAATCATTCAAGTTGTGGTAACCATTACGATAAGAGACAACCATTTAATGACTAAAAATATACTGGTGTAACTAAATGGATAGAATCTTTTGACACTGAAAATTTAATCTCTCCTATTCTTTCTTCTTTGAATTGTCATTAGTCATTTTACTTTTGGTTTGATTACAAGATATAAGTTGATTCGCTGGTTCTTGTGCAAGTGTAGTGCTTCTTCTGTGAGAACAAAGTCTGTTTTATCTTGAAAGACAATTGCTTACGCGCCTTAAGCACCGTAGATGGATCAAATTCATCTTAAGAAGACATTGTGAATTCGTTGGACTCAGACTTAAATTCTAGATTTCTCATTCGCATTAATCAATTTTGTAAGTTATTTTCTACTCACTTATTTGTTTGGTTTTCTTATTGCTACAATGAACAATCTGATANATATATATATATATATATATATCGTATTTTGTCTGGTCCGATACTTTAAAAATAGACATTTAATTTTTTGACTCATATACTAGTCCAAAAATAAAAAATGAGCATAAAAACTAAAAGTAAAAAGGCAAACCCTTATTTTTCCTATAAATATGGAGTGAGTCATTCACTTGGAAGTTGGAATGGGTGATTTTGGAGAGAGAAAGAGAAGGCTATTGGAGAGAGATAAACAATATATGAAAACAAAACTTAAGATTAAAAGTAGGAGAAATGATAAAGAATGAGCAAACAAACCTATATTGAAAAATGAAACAAAAAAATATCAAATATATGAGTATGAAAAAGAGAGATGGTTAATTAGAATGAACAAAATATATTATAAGCTAAAATGTAAGAAATTTGAACTACCTTAATAAAAATAAAATAAGAAGATGGAAGATGAATAAAAATGAAAACTCACATTATTTCTCTTTTCACTATTTTCTCAAAACCTCTCTTTCTCTTTATAAAATCTCTTCTCTTCCTCACTCTCCCAAATTTCCTCTTTCAAGTGAAGACATCCCTTCTATTTATAGGTAAATTTAGGACTTCACTTTTTTTAATTTTAGTCTTCTATTTCTTTTTTTTTAGTCCTTGGACAAATTTTCTTATTTTTTAGGCATTGAGCTATTTTTCAAATCATACACATAGTCTTAGATTAGTATATGAGCAAAAAAATAAAATTTATATTTTTAAAGTATTAGACTGGACAAAATATGGTATCTACACTTAGCTAACAAAGTATATTACTCATTGTTCTTCATCATTTCTCATTCATACTCGTGTAGTGTTTCCTTTTCCATAAATAAAAGTTTAAGTGTTTGTTCATTCATTCTTCATTTTTTACTATTAATCTTGAGTTTTATTTGAATGCATTGATGATTTTCTTCAAACTTGATAATGAGATATCTCTGTCATCAACTCAATCAATGAGTATGAGGATAAAACCTTTGAGGGATGCAAATTAACTCAATGTGAATCAACACTTTAATGGGTTGAAAGTGTACATTTGTTACAAAAATATCCTATGATAATTTCTCATACATAAAAATGCATAAAATAGATAGTTAAACACCTATATAAACATTATGCAAATATTTAAATTTTGAATTTTCTTAATGTTCTCAAAAGTCTTTTCATTTTTTAGATGTTGTTGCTATTTTGGTGACACTTGTTTGAACTAGTTACCATCCATGATAATTCATTTGCTATTTGATTAGCAATTGAGGAAGAAAGGAAATAATGACAATTAGTGAACTAAATAGTTTAAAATAAAAAATTGGTATATTTATATATAAAAAATATATATTCTATTTTAAAATTGTATTCATCATTTTTTATGTGACGCTCGATTAAACTAGTTACCATCTATGATTCTTCTTTTGCTATTTGATTAGCAATGATTTGAAGGCTTCAACCTCGACTCAATGCGGGTTCGATTTAACCATATTAATTGAAACGTACCAGGTGCTCACACGGGGCTTCGACCACGACAAAGTCGAGTTCGATTTAACTAAAGATAAAGAAACAATGATAGACCTGAATATGGGCAGGCTTCGACCTCGACTCGATGCGGGTTCGATTTAACCATAGATAAAGAAAGGCGTGGACCTAGATAGACGCAGGCTTCAACCTCGAGTCGATAAGGGTTTGATTTAACCATATTAATTGAAATTGACCAAGCGCTGACACCGAGCTTCGACCAGATAAAGTCAGGTTTGATTTAACCGAGATATTTGAAAGGAAACGAACCTGGATAGACACAGGCTTTGACCTCGACCCGATTCAGGTTTGATTTAACTAAAGATGTTGAAATGATATTTGATATGATATTTACAAGTTTTATATGCACGCTCTAAATGTTGGAAAGTCATGTATGGATTTCGAAAGAATATGTTTAAATGATTCATGCACTTGAACTGCATCCAAACAGATCAATATGATGCATGCATATGCATTGTAATTATTGAATATAAATGCAAAGTAGTGATTTTGAGTGCATGCATGCTATGCATGATTGAAAACATTTGTGAGAAAATGATTTGATGATTTTTTTTAAAGTTGACTAATGTCGCCATATCCTTCACCCTTCAAATCAATCACTTGGCCTAAGGTCATAGACTCGCAATAAAGTGTCGAGCATACTTTCAAGAAAATGATGCATCCTTATTCATTGGTTTGTGCCCCAGTATTCAGCTTCACGTCGATGGTGAAGAAAAAGTGGATAATTTCTCCCCATTTTACTTCTTTCTGCATTTTAATTGCAATCCTCCAATCATGCTTTAACCTTCGTTATGTGCATACCAACTTTCTCGTGATGACTTTTCAGATTCCCCCTCGTACTCAGACTGTCTTTCTTAGTTCCAATTCTTTTCTTTTTCTTTTTTAATTAGCTTTCACCTAACCAAGTTTATACTTCTGAGTTATTTCAAGAGTAATTAATGATATCTTAGAATTGAGAGGAATAAGAAATAGTGGAAATAAGGAGAAGATGAAGTATATGTATTTGACAACTAAGAAAAAAAAAGGCTCTTTATTAATGATGAACAATGTTTACAAACGATGGTCTGGAAAAAGAAAGAAAAAAAATGGAGGAAGAATTTCTCAAGTATTCGAGACAACTTTTTTTTAAACATTTTTTTTGCCTAATTTCATTTTTTCCATACTTAGAGCGATCAAAAAAAGTATTTCTTGACTGTATCAGAATTAAATGTGTGCGGTAAATCATCCCCATCCATATTTGTTAGCATGAGAGCTCCTCCCGAGAAAGCCTTCTTGACAGTGAAAGGTCCTTCATAATTTGGGGTCCGCTTCCCTCGGTGATCCTTTTGATATGGGAGCATCTTTTTTAACACCAAGTCTCCTTCTCGGAAACATCGGGGACGCAATTTTTTGTCGTATTCGTGCATCATTTTTCTTTGATATAATTGCCCTCTACATAATGTAGTCAATCTTTTTTCCTCGATGAAATTCAATTACTCATATCGTGTTTGTACTCACTCTGCTTCTTCCAATTTCACCTCCATTAAGACTTTGAGGGAGGGAATTTCCACCTCAATTGGAAAGACCACTTCCATGCCATATACCAAAGAGAATGGCGTTGCCCCAGTTGATATTCGGACTTATGTGCGGTACCCATACAGTGCAAACGAGAGCATCTCATACCAATCCTTATAAACCTCTATCATCTTCTCTATGATCCTTTTTATGTTCTTATTTGCTGCTTCCACTGCTCCGTTCATTTTCGGACGATAAGGAGAAAAATTATGATGCTTAATTTTGAATTGCTCATATAATTTTTTCATCATCTTGTTATTTAAATTCATCCCATTATCTGTGATGATCCTTCCAGGTAGACCATCTCGACAAATTATCTCATTTTTAATAAACTTAACAACCGCACTTCTGGTTACACTCGAATAAGAACTTGCCTCCACCCATTTGGTAAATAATCTATAGAGACCAAAATGAAATGATGCCCGTTAGAGGCTTTGGGTGTGATGGGACCAATGACGTCTATGCCCCACATAGAGAAGGGCCAGGGCACAGCCATTACATGTAAAGGGGATGCGGGTACGTGAATTTTAACCGCATAAATTTGACATTTATGACATTTCTTGGCGTACTTAATGCAGTCAGATTCTAGAGTTAACCAATAATATCATGCTCTCAAGATTTGTTTGGCCATCATATGTCCATTAGCATGAACTCCACAAATTTCTTCGTGAGCTTCCTCTATGATTTGATTCGCTTCCTTTGCATCAACAAATATTAAGAGCACCATATCATGGTTTCTTTTGTAGAGTATTTCACCATTCAAGAAGAAACCCATGGACAATCTTCTAATAGTGCGTTTATCATTCTCAAAAGCTTTGGATGGATATTCTCCACTCTTTATATACTGCTTGATGTCGTAATACCACGGTCTTGTGTCTGGCTCTTCTTTAATACTCATACAGTGAGCATAAAAATCTCGTTTCTCAATTTTTATGGGTTGCACTTCTTCCTTAAAGCCTGCGGTGAACATGGATGCTAGAGTTGCCAGTGCATTTGCAATTTGATTATTCTCTCTGGGTATATGGTCAAATGAAATCACTTCAAAAGTTCGGCTTAGCTTAGTTACATGTTTGTTGTAAGGTACCATCTTGGAGTCTCTAGCTTCCCACTCGAAGCTTCCTTATCTTCATATCATAAGCTGCTTGAATTCCCATGGAACATGCCTCATATAATGCCACATTGTTTGTGCAGTCAAAGCATAGTTTTGCCGTGAATGGGAACAACTTTCCCTCGAGAGATATGATGATTGCCCCAATTCCATGTCCTACATCATTAGACGCGTCATCAGATAACATTGTCCACAATTCTGGATCCATAGATTCGCCTTCATTTTTTTAACATGACTAATATGTTCTCATCAGGAAAATCAAACTTCATAGGCTCATAATCTTGCACTGGATGATCTGCATGATAATCAACAAGTACACTTCCTTTTATTGATTTTCTCGTGACATAAACAATATCATATTTCGTGAGCAATAATTGCCATTTAGCGATTCACCCAGAAAGTGATGGATTTTCAAAGATATATTTGATTGGATCGATCTTTGAAATTAACCAAGTGGTGTGGTATAACATGTACTGTCTAAGCCGATGAGCAACCCAAGCTAATGCATAACAAGTTTTCTCCAACATCGAATAATTAGCCTCATAATTTGTGAACCTTTTGCTTAAATAGTATATTACTTGTTCTTTTCTTACAGATGCGTCATGTTGACCAAGTACGCAACCCATGGATTTTTCTGTCACTGTAAGATACAAAATGAGTGGACGCCCTGGTTATATATCACTTTTACGGAGAAGTTTAAAGATACGTTCACAAGTTGCAGTTAGCTGTGAGATGAACCGGGCTATGTAATTTAATCTCCCCAAGAAACCTCTAACTTCCTTTTGAGTTTGAGGTGGCGGCATATCAATGATGGCTCGAACCTTGTCAGGGTCAACTCATTCCTTGCTCACGACAAAACCAAGTAATTTCCCTGAAGACGTTGTGAATGTACACTTTGTCGGGTTAAGCTTTAACTGAAACTTTCTCAATCGTCCAAATAGTTTTCACAGAGTTACCGTATGATCTTCCCCTTGATGAGATTTGGCAATCATATCATCAAAGTACACTTCGATTTTTTTATGCATCATATCATGAAACAGTGT
Organism: Datisca glomerata; assembly: GCA_003255025.1. Taxonomy (NCBI): domain Eukaryota; kingdom Viridiplantae; phylum Streptophyta; class Magnoliopsida; order Cucurbitales; family Datiscaceae; genus Datisca; species Datisca glomerata. Next base: position 2,005,541 of record QANY01013250.1, on the reverse strand, counting down.
TACCATTGCCCGCTGGTAAGTCACCCCTGCATTCTTCAGACCAAATGGCATAACCTTATAACAAAATGTACCCCACAAAGTTATAAAAGTCATCTTTTCACAGTCTTCAGGAGCCATTTTGATTTGGTTATACCCCAAAAAACCATCCATGAAAGAGAATGTTGAATATCTTGCGGTGTTATTTGCTAAGACATCGATATGGGGTAATGAAAAATTATCTTTGGGGCTTGCCCGATTTAAGTCTCTATAATCGACGCACACCCTTACTTTCCCATTTTTCTTCAGCACTGAGACTATATTAGCAACCCATTCAGGGTATTTTGCTACTTCTAGAAAACCCGCATCTACTTGCTTTTTAACTTCTTCTTTGATCTGTACCAGCATGTCTTGTTTCATTTTCCGTAACTTTTATATCACTAGTTTATTTTTGGGCATAAGTGGCAAATGATGAACCACGATATCAGTGTCTAGACCTGACATATCTTGGTAAGACCATGCAAAGACGTCAATATACTCTTTGAGTAAGTCAATTAATTCTCCGCGGCTTTGGCTTGTCATAGAAGTGCCGATTTGGACCTATTTCGTCTCTCCCTCCAATCCTAAATTTATCACCTCCTTAACTCTTGATATGGTTGAGTTATTTTTTCATCCACCTCTACCATTCTTAACATTTCCGGAGATGGTTCGAAATTATTCTCGTCACTTTAATCTGACACTATGCTAAGAATGAGATTGTCAAAGTTATTGCTTATACTCTTGTCTTCAAAATCACCGTTCTCGAACCTGAATCGGATTATTGGATGAACAGAAGGTGAAAAAAAAACAATACATGAATATGAACAACATTTAAAAAAGGAAAAAAGTAGACATAAAAGGAAGAAAAAAAAGAACTGGAATTATATTTATCACTAGCAAAAGGAGACGAAACAAGTTTTTAGATTTTCATTCAAAGTGATGACATCAAATAGACGAGAACATAGGCCCATAACAATGAAATTTCTAAGGCATTGGGTAGCATCATTAGAATTTTGGCATGAACACATTACTCTTGAAAATTCTCGAGAAGCATTAGTAGCTCGATGATGTCCCAATTGTTAAGTTCATGATCTGAATCGTATAGAGAAACCAAGTCTTCTGTACTTGCACTTGATGATTTTTTCAAGATTGCGGATATTGAAAGCTCGGCGATATCATCTTCAAGGTTGCATTTCTCTACTATAACCGGTTCTTCAAATGAAATTCCCCCACTTTTAAAGGATTTAGAAATATGGGGTATGATCGCCATTTACATATCGAATTCCCTATTTTCGAACCTAGCAATCCTATTTTCTTTCTTTTGAGCATCCACTCTCCTTCTATCAGCCTTGGTCGGTCTATATCCAAGCCCAAACATCATTCTTGTCCCACTCGATTAACTTATTTATGCCTTGATGCTTACCCCCGAGTCATTTACCTGGCTTGTATCCCCCTTTTATCATCAACTTTGCCACCATCTGAGATGTTTTTGATAAGCTTGATGTTGGAGTGAGTTTCCCACTAGCAACAAATGTAGTGTTTGCAATCTCAAATGATCGAAATGAGCACTTCAATGCTTCTTCTTCCGCTTCAACATACGGCATGGTAGCTAGCTTAGATACCAACAAATCTTCTTCCCCATATATACAAATGAGTTTATGATCCATTATAAATTTTAGCTTCTGATGTAATGAAGACGGTATTGCCCCGGCAGAGTGAATCCATGATCGACCTAAAATAAAACTATATGCTGGATTTATATCCATCACTTAAAAAACAATATTGAATAGGCATGGCCCGATTCGAATTTGTATCTATATGTCTCCGACTACTTCTCTTCGGGTACCGTCGAATGCTCTTACTATCATCATGCTCGGTCGTATATGTGTTGCATCCACAGGAAGCTTTGCTAGTGTGGATCTTGGCATTACATTTAGAGACGAGCAATTATCAATCAATACTTTACGACAACATAATCCCCACATTTCACAGATATATGTAGAGCTCTGGTGTGTCCGGTACCATCGGTAGAGATTTCATCATCTGTGAAAGTGATAAAATTTAGTGCGGTAATATTTTCCACAATTTCACTCAACTTCTCCACCATAACGTCATGACAGACATATGCTTTATTCAAAACCTTCAATAATGCTTGGCGATGTGGTTCAAAATTCAGAAAGAGTGACAGTAAAGATATACGAGCAGGTAAGCGATTAAGTTGTTATATCACCTTATACTCGCTTTGCTTGATAAACTTCAAAAATTCACATACTTCTTCTTCAGACACTGCTCTTTCTTTCTCCGTACCTCTTATAATATTTAGGTCTATCACTTGGCCGCCATGCATTTCTCCTTGGAATTCATGACCATTGTCGCCTTCTTTGGCCTTCCCTTTCCTTTGCCTTTCAAACTTATTGCTTTTATCCATTTTAAAAACTTTTAGCGTGTATCATCTTCCACTCCTCGTCATCCCACCTACTCCTAAAATATTAGTTATGGGGAGATCGAGGTCAGACGATTCAGCTCTTGAGTTTTGTCATTATCGCTTGTAATAACCTCATATCCGTACGTTCATGGTACTGCTCTTGAATCTTTGTAAGCAAACGCACCCGATATTTGAATGGTGATAGGCATCATAGCATAAGACGTGGTGGTGTGAGTTGACTTTTCCTCGTGATGTATTGTGAGAGGTTTTGGGATATAGGACGATATTTTAACATTAACTTCAGATGATTCTTTAGTTATCATGAGGACTAAAGAGTAATCTTCTTGGTATTCCCTTTCTCCTTTATGACTTATTGTAAGTATCTTTGCATCCAACAACTTTTGCACTTCCCTTTTAAAATCAGCACATTCCTCAATTGTATGTCCTGTCACATTCTTATGAAACAAACAATCGAAGTCATGCATAGGCTTCCTAGAAATGCCTTCATCCTCTGAGCGTGTTGGGTAGGTGTACCCTACTCTAGAAAGAAGATGGAAAAATATTTCCATTGACGTGCTCACATCTTCCACGTCCCTCTTTTCATATGAAAAATATTCCTCAATTGCATTTATGGTCAGATTCTCATGATTTGGTAGAGGGTTGAAATTGATATCTGGATTCTCATTAGCCTTTTTGAAATTCAACCATCCAGCCTTGATCAGTGCTCGTACTCTACCTTTTAATCTCGTGCAATTCTCAGTCGAATGTCCCACTGCCCCAACATGATAATCACAACGAGCAGTCGGATCATACCACCTTGGGTATGGTGGTTGTAGAGGTTCATAAGGAATTGGCACCAATTGATTATTCCATATCAATTGAGGTAAGAGTTCTGTAGATGACATGGGGATTGGTTCATATTGGATAAAACGTTGATTATTTCTATTTCCCCTCAGAGACTGATTAGCCTGACCAACATTTTACTAGTGATTCGGTGGTCTAAAACCCAGTCTCGGGTTATTTTGAAATCTTGATTGTTGAGAGTGATAATTGTACAGAATTTGTGAGGTATTTGCCACATATGTTGTCACAGATTTGGGCCCCTCACTATACTTTGGAAATCCTGATCCCGTGTTCACAGCTTGTGATGGGTACCCGGAATTGATCATCTGTACATCCCATTCTTTTCGCTTCAATGGAGTCCCATTTTTTACTGATGATGTATCTGATATGATTTCCAAAAATTCTTCCATTCTTTATCTCGTACTCAATCCTTTCACCGATCACTATGATGTCAGAAAAGTTGTTTGAAGCGTTTCCAATCATCCTGTCATAGAATGGAGGTCTCAAGGTGTTAATAAATATTCCAGCCATCTCCTTGTCTGACAATGGGGGGTGTACCTGAGCAGTTAATTCCCTCCACCTTTGTGCATATTCTTTAAAGTCTTCTGTGGGCTTTTTTTCCATCCTTTGTAAGTTCAAACGATTAGGGGCTATGTCTATGTTGTACTTATATTGTCTTAAAAAAGCATCTGTTAGATCTTTCCACCTCTGAATATGTTGGTTATCCAATTGGATATACCAACGAAATGCGGCCCCCATCAGGCTATCTTGAAAGAAATGAATCAGCAGCTTATCATCATTTGCACAAGCAACCATTTTTCTACAGTACATAATAAGGTGACTTCTGGGGCACGTACTACCATCATATTTTTCAAACTTAGGTAGTTTAAATTTATGTGGGATGTTTACATCAGGGACCAAACATAATTGGGCTGCATTAATGGTACCGTATACATCAGATCTTTCAATAGCACGTAATCACTCCTCCAGAAAGTCCAATTTGTCTTTCGATCGTGGGTCGTCACTTGGTTTGGTAATAGGCTTTTGTATTTTTGGGTCATCAACATCGGTTATGATGATTGGCTCATTAGCGAGTTCACCTTGTGGAGTGAAAGCTTGGTTGTGACCACATGCCATTGCGGATGGGTTGTACCCAGTTTTCCATGTCTGCATTGTTTCCTAGACATTTGGAAATGGATGATGCTGGATATTTATTGGTGGTGAAGCATGCTAAAACTGGTCAACCAGATGACGTTGATAGGTTGGAGTGAACCCATGAGGGTAAAGTGGAGTATCGTTTGGCAGTGAATTTTGTGATGATTGAGCCCCTTGCGGATTTTCAAAACAGACCTTTCCCTTACTTGCGGCAAGGAGTTCGAGGACTTTATCCATTTTCTCTTTTATCTCCCTAATCTCATCCTTCATTTCCTCTCGTGATTGCTCTCTTTCTTGCTCGTCCATGACCCTAACTTGAGCTCGAGTTCGATAGGGATGTTGAAGTTGTCGGCCTATCTTTGGAAAATTTCTTTAAAATAAATAAAAATAAAGCAATGAGATGTAGATTTTGTTGCTAATAAAAAGAAGAAATAATGAGAGTAAATTTATGCATGAGAAATGATAACGCACAAAGTGAAAGTTTTAAAGTGATCAATTTCATTCAATTAGTAGAGTCACCCATTACATTTGAGTATGTAAAAGTCAATTACATTAATTACATTACTTCATAATATGAGTTCATACAAAACGACCAAAATGACCCAAATCCCGGTTGACTTCTTCCAAAAACTTAGACAAGTTCTCCTCATTAGGATGGATGGGCAAGACATTTCTTTTCAAAAATGAAGCTTGTTCCGCCAAATTGCCCGCTCTCACAGCCATGCCTTTAAGCCATTCCACAGCCTCCCCAGCTCGTTGTCGAATCGAGTTGCACTCTTGTTGTAGCAAGTGATAATCATATCTCATTATATCGACATTAGCATCATTGTTTCTCACCAACTTCTCTGCCACGTTCTGATAAGCTCTAACTTGGTGCTCAAGGCTTACGATGACTATCAATAATTCTTCAGAATCATTTGTTGACTCAGTCTTCTTAACTTTCTAATTCTCTAAATCAACTTGCAAATTATCAACGATTTATTGTAATGCGTCATATTGCTCTTCTAACTCGATGAATCATGCATTTTTCTTATCAACAGTTCCCTTCACCTCTTCTAGAATTTCTCGTACCAGTTTATTTTTCCTCTCTAACTTCACGATTTGATCTTCCTGTTTGTAAATTACCCCTCGCAAGTTCTCATTGTCTTCCTCCATCTTTCTAATTTTGTTGCTCAATTGGCGAGTGTCAGTTCCCAACTCTGAGTTTTTTCGCTTCAGATATGCCCGATCCTCAACCTTATATCTCAAATCTTTGAGTCGTTCTTCATCTTCGATTCTGTGTTTCTCAGATAAATTCGCATCGACTGCTAGTCGTCTATTTTCTTCCAAGAGGGCTAGAACTTTTTGCTGCTCCTCATATAACTCATCTAGCTCCTCATTTTTAGTAATCTTTTGATGAACTTCCAGTGATTTGGCTGATGGTACATCCTCAACTGGTAAGGCAATAATTACTTTGTTTCCACTCTCAAGCCATGCTTCATACTCCTTTGTGCAGTTCATGCGATTCTTCTCATTTCGCATCATTCTTATTATTTTCTAAGCTCCAATCAGCTGCTGCAGTTTTTGTTCAATTTCTTGAGAATCATAACTAACTTCAATATCCTTCAATGCATGCATGGTGGGGACAAATTGTCTCATGTATCATTGACGGAGTGTCATTAGCGGAGCATAACTAGTACAACCCCATGGTCCCGGGAGCGGAACCCATTGAAAATCACCACATCTGTAGATCATTGATGTTAATGGCATCCAATGGGCTTTCCAAATAACATCCTCATCTTTCAACTAGGATAGGTATGAGAGCCAAGCCCATTTGTGGGAAACTGCGGATTCCATTTGGACATTCCAAATTCTGCAATAGGAATCCTCGTCTTCATCCATGAACTTGAGAACTTAACTTGAGGATATTTTAAATCTAGCGGACATCTTAGATGGCTAAGAATCCAAATACACAAAAGAGTTGAAGAGCCGATGAACTTTCCTTTTCCAGACAGTCGGATGTGATTCAAAGAATGCATAGTCTCAGCGAGAATTGAGATAACAGGGTTAACACCATGTTCGACTTGAAGGAACATTTTTATCACTTTATCATCCATATAACCTTGGATATTTGGAAATAACACGGTGCCATAAATACACAGAGCATAAAGAGTCATGCCCTTATCCTTCTTCAAGAAATTTTGGTGAGATCTAGGAGGTAATCCAACGGCACACACTCATTTCCCCCTTTAATTTTCAACATTTTCTCAATCTCAAACGCATGGACAGTACCAAGAGCTTAGACAAAACTCTCTTCAACGTGAACTTTTTGTCATAATTATAAACTTTGTCTGCATTTTACAACGGGACATTCAGTAGTGCTTGATATTCTTCAATTGTGGGAGTAAGATCGATTATTCCGAAGGTGAAACATCTATAATGAGGGTCCCAGAAATGCATTAAAGCTTCAAGGACGGGAACGTTGACTACAATATACAACATATAAGCTATGTGACCATATTTTCTGACAAACAAACTTTTCTGCTCTGGTGAAAAATCCTCTCATATCTTCTTCAACCTCTCCAAGTCAATGCGTGAGAAATCTATCTTAGTGATTGATGGTTAAAGAACAACGTATTCCTTTTTCAGACAATCTCCTTTATGTTTCTGTGACTCCTCTGACCATTCATCTATCGTAACTTGATCTTCTATCACACTCAAAGTGGGAGTCATGGTCTCTAAAATATGAATGAATTGAATACTTCTTTACAATCCCTATTACGCAGCATGATGTATATATGCAAAACAAAAAGATGAAGTTACAAGTGAAACAATGAAGAAAAGACATGTTTAAGTGATACAAGACATATATACATGCACAAAATTAATCATGATATCATATTTCAGCAGAAATCTAACGTTGGTCATGAGGTGGGCTCTAAAAACATAATACATGTGTGGTTGAGCTCTAAAAATCTCTTAAAGGCTCCCAGGTTGTCCACACTATTATCTGAATAGAGTAACAGGGGCCCCCAAACGGTATCTCGAAATGGTCGATCTGAGTGAGAACTTTCGTGAGCCTGCACGAGAACCGTAGTTCCACGAAGGCATTCCACTACTCATTTTCGCTAATCCTAAAGAGAAAGCCCAGGTATAGGGCTAGTGTATATGTGTGAAAGTAAAAATTATGTAAAGAAATATACTTCGTAAAAAAACAACTTATGTACAACTGCAGTCACGAATTAGAAAAAAAACAATGAATCGAATAAACAAACCAAGAACCATACAAAAGAATAGCATACGATGAAATTTTGGCTTGACTCTCTATTGATCTAAGGATGGTTAGACCAATTGTTTGTCCCCAGTGGAGTCGCAAAGTTGTCGCAACGTGCGCGCGACGCGGAGTGGCGATTAAAAAATCATTTTTCGAAGGAAAAAAGAAATTTGGAGTCCCCACCAATCATTTTAGGATGTGATTGGTCACCCAATTTTGATATGAAAATTTTGGTCTACGAAAACTCAAAGTTGGTTCGGGAGTCGTTTGTGTGTGAGGAAGGTATTAGCACCCCACAACACCCATTATAAAATGGTTACCAAATTTAATCAAATGCTATCCAATTTTTATTTTAAGGCAAAGGTTAAAGAAATTTATTTTTTGATGTTCCATTTGGTACATTTTGTATCATAGAAATGAACAAAATAAATTACTTCTAATGGGTGGTTCAAAGACCATTGAAAAATTATTTTTTGTATTCTTATATCCTTTTAAATCAAAGCATTATTAGAGTTATTCTCGGTATCCTAAGAATAACTCCTCACCTTAGTAGTTTGAGAAGTTTGGTATCTAGAAAATCTCAAAGTTCGTCGTCGGATTTCTTTAGTGAAAACTAAATAAAGAAATTTATAAAATTTAAATCAAATTGTTATGATTTTAATTTACGAGCGTCAATTTTGATGATAAAAGAATAAAATAATAATCACATACAACCTTGACATATGAAAATAATACATAAATAAAAGAATAATGAAAATGAATATTAGAGATGATAAATATGTATAATAAATTTTACAAAAAATATGCATGGTGAAAATAATGAAACAAGACGTGAAAAAATTAAAATTAAATATAAAATTAAATTCCAACAAACTAATAATATCTATTAAAAATAGAAAAATAAACAAACAAAAAAAACAAACAAAAAAATATAAACAACAAAAAAACAAAACAAAACAAAAAAAATTAAAGTAAAAAAAAACTTTTTTTTACAGAGGGTGATGTCACCCTTAGTTAAGTGACAGAGGGTGACATCACCCTCTGTCTTTTCTTTTTATTTTTTTTATTTTTTACATATATATAATTGTTTAGTAAATAAATTGTTAATAAATTTTTTATGTATAAAATAAATTAATCTATGAAAAAAATGCTTAATTTCATACATGATTAGCATGATCATGCCTTTCTTACTACATGGTCTATTAATTACTATTTTTATTTCTTCACTCAATGCGAATCAAATAGCAAAAGAATGATCATGAATGATAATTAATTTAAACAAGTGTCACAAAATATAAATAAATAATTTTGTTTGGGATATAAATATAACATTTTTATTTTTGGACTACTTAGTTCACTAATTACCATTTTTACTTTCTTCCTTCATTGCTAGGAATGATCATGGATGGTAGCTAGTTTAAACAAGTGTCACTAAAGAAAATTCACAAAATTTTCAAAATAAAATAATTTTTGTTTATGATATAAATATACCATTTTTTTATTGGACTACTTAGTTCATTAATTATCATTTTTCCTTTCTTCCTTCATTGCTAGGAATGATCATGGATGGTAACTAGTTCAAACATGTGTCATAAAAAATGATGGTCAAAAAAGTTAAAAAGAAAAGAAGAGAAGATTTGTAAGAGAAATTATCATAGGAGATCTTTTCATCAAATGTACACTTTCAACCCATTAAATGGTTGATTCCCATTGAGTTAATTTTACACCCCTCAAAATTTTATCATCATTCTCATTGATTGAGTTGATAACAAAAAAAAAATCTCATCATCAAACTTATAGATAGATAAACAATATATGAAAACAAAACTTAAGATTAAAAATAGGAGAAATGATAAAGAATGAGCAAACAAACCTATATATGAAAAATGAAACAAAGAAATATCAAATATATGAATATGAAAAAGAGAGATGGTTAATTAGAATGAACAAAATATATTGTAAGCTAAAATGTAAGAGCTTTGAACTACCTTAATAAAAAGGAAATAAGAAGGTGAAAGATGAAAAAAATGAAAACTCACCTTCTTTCTTTTTTTCACTATGTTCTCAAAACCTCTATTTCTCTCTATAAAATCTCTTCTCTTCCTCCCAAATCCTCTCCTTTCAAGTGAAAACATCCATTCTATTTATAGGCAAATTTAGGACTTCACTTTTTTTAATTTTAGTCTTCTATTTCTTTTTTTTAGTCCTTGGACAAATTTTCTTATTTTTTAGGCATTGAGCTATTTTTCAGATCATACACATAGTCTTAGATTAGTATATGGGCAAAAAAATAAAATTTATATTTTTAAAGTATTAGACTGGACAAAATATGGTATCTACACTTAGCTAACAAGGTATATTACTCATTGTTCTTCACCATTTCTCATTCATACTCGTGTAGTGTTTCCTTTTCCATAAATAAAAGTTTAAGTGTTTGTTCATTCATTCTTCATTTTTTACTATTAATCTTGAGTTTTATTTGAATGCATTGATGATTTTTTTCAAGCTTGGTAATGAGATATCTCTGTCATCAACTCAATCAAGGAGTATGAGGATAAAACCTTTGAGGGATGCAAATTAACTCAACGTGAATCAACACTTAAATGGGTTGAAAGTGTATATTTGTTACAAAAATCTCTTATGATAATTTTTCATACAGAAAAATGCATAAAATAGATAGTTAAACACTTATATAAACATTATGCAAATATTTAAATTTTGAATTTTTTTAATGTTCTCACAAGTCTTTTCATTTTTTAGATTATGTTGTTATTTTAGTGACACTTGTTTGAACTAGTTGACATCCATGATAATTCATTTGCTATTTGATTAGCAGTTAAGGAAGAAAGGAAATAATGACAATTAGTGAACTAAATAGTTGAAAATAAAAAATTTGTATATTTATATATAAAAATATATATTCGATTTTAAAATTATATTCATCATTTTTTATGTGACGCTCGATTAAACTAGTTATCATTTATGATTCTTCTTTTTCTATTTGATTAGCAATGATTTGAAGAAAAGAAAATAATGATGACTAGTGGACTATGTAGTCCAGTTGTAGATACCGTATTTAGAGCTTGCATAAAATAACATATAAATTTACCCCTTTTTTATTAACATGTATATACTTGGATCATAAAATAATATGTAAATCTAAATCATATTATCTTTATCAAATTTTTTACTAAAGATTTGAGACGGATTTTGAGATTTTTGAAATATCAAACTTCTCAAACCTACTGAGGTGATGTGTTATTTTCGAGATACCGGAAATAACTCCAATAATATTTTATTTTATAAAAAAATAAAATTCTTTTCAATGGTTCTTGAACCACCTATTAAAGGTCACTTATTTTTATTTATTTTAAGATACAAAAACACACATAATGTGTTTTTATGATACAAAAACACACATATTCAAAAATCAATTTATTTTTCTTTTATTTACTTATTTATTTTAAATATAATTTAGATAACATTTGATTGAATTTGACAATTATTTTAATAATGGGTGTTGTGGGGTGCTAATACCTCCCCCACATAAATGACTTCCGAACCGACTTTGAGTTTTCGTAAATCAAAATTTATATTTTTAAAATTAATCGGTGACCAATCACGGTCTAAAATAATTAGTGACAACTCTAAATTTTTTTCTTTAAAATGATTTTTTAATCACCATTCCGCGTCACGGTAATAACATATATACCACAATCTTAAGACGAATTTCTGCTTTTGAGTTTGTTCACTGTATTGTGTTTTAATATTATTTTATTCAATTCTGTTTTAAAGTGTTTATGTTATTGCTTTCTGAAATCGGTTTGAAGCAATTTTCTGGTTGTATTATTTTAGCGATTTAAATTGTTTGTATTCACTGATTTCTTAAATAATAGTAATAATTGTACCGCTTGACTTTGCCGATTGGAATTTAAATACCATTTCTTAACTTAATAGGTGTATTGTGCTTTTCTATTGGATTGTAATCTTACTGCATATACCATCTTGTTCCCTGTTTAGGAGTAAATCAGAAATAGTTGACTATTAACTATTCCTTCTACTTTCAATTTAAAAATTCATTTATTTTAATTTCCTCGTTCACTTTTAATACTGTTTGAGAATCGTTTTTTGAAAAAGAAATTGTTTAGCGTATATTCCTTTTTGTGATATGTTTTTCGGTGTTACTAAGTTTCACTGTTGAAATTCGTTTACACAGTATAAAGTTTCTTGAATTCAGTTGAGGCTATGCAATTTTTATAATGTTTCACGTTGTTTTGGGTGAACCGTTTTGTAATTGTTTATGCTATCCTCATATACTTAATCCTGAAGACTTTGCTTTATGTGGCTTCGATTGCTTAACATATTACGTAAAGAGTTTTAATAGAATTTTGGTTTTGCTTCTTTCTAATTTTCAAGCTTTTGTAGAGTTGATTTATTTCATTCAGCACATGCATGTTTCTTTTTATTCATTAATCAGTTCTAAAATGGAATCATCTTGTAACACCATTCTAATATGGGTATTGGAAATATAAATCATGGGGAAAACTTGAAAAATTCAATGGTTTAGATTTTAAACGTTGGCAACAGAAAATATTGTTTTATCTTACGATATTGAATTTGACTAAGTTTCTTAAAGAAGAAGCACATGTTTTATTAGTAGGAGAAACTGATAAAGAGAAAGTGGCTGCTTGAGATGCATGTAATCGGCTTTCTGTGTAGAAGTTATATCCTTAATGGACTTGACAATCATTGTATAATGTATATTGCTCAATAGACAAGTGCAAAAGGTCTATGAGAGTTTTTGGACAAGAAATACAAGACCAAAGATGCTGGTATGAAGAAATACATAGTCAGTAGATTCTTGGAATTTGATATGCTCGATTCAAAGATTGTTATTAGTCAAGTACAAGAACTTCAAGTTATTCTTCATGATATTCATGCTGAGGGTATATCTCTTAGTGAATCTTTCCAAGTAACTGCAATTATTGAAAAATCACCTCATTCTTAGAAAGATTTTAATAATTATCTCGAGCATAAACGTAAAAAGATGACACTTGAAGAGCTTATAGCCTGTTTAAGGATTGAAGATGATAATAGACTATCCGAGAAAAGGAGTGGTAGCCACACAATGGTTTCTAAAGCTAACATCGTGGAAAAAGGGGGCAAAGGCCAATAAAAAAAGGAAGCATTCTGGTGATGGTCCAAGTAAAGGACAAAATAATGCCAAGAAATTCAAAGACAAATACCACAACTGTGGTATACAATGACATCTCTCTAAGGATTATCGACAACTCAAGAACTTTAAAAGGAATAATGCTCAAGCTAATGTAACCGAAATGGATAAGCTATTTGATGGCGTTGAAGACCTAAATCTTATTGCGGTTGTCTCTGAATGTAATTCAGTAGGGAACCTTAAAGAATGGTGGGTGGACACTGGGGCTACTCGTCACATTTGTGCAAACAAAGGAATATCCACTACTTACACACTAGTGGGAAATGGAGAACAACTATTCATGGGGAACTCTTCTGGATCTAATGTCGAAGGAAAATGAAAAGTTATTTTGAAAATGACATCAAGCAAGGAGCTTACCCTCAATGATGTGCCTGACATTCGCAATAATTTAGTGTATGGATCATTGCTTAGCAAATATGGCTTTAAATTAGTGTTTGTTTCCGATAAATTTCTACTTTCTAAAAATGATATATATGTAGGAAAATGGTTATATATGTGATGGGCTTTTTAAGATGAATATTATGACTATTGTACGACAATCTTCTATTAATAATAATAAATATTCTTCTGCTTACTTGCTTGAATCTTCTAATTTATGGCATGCTAGATTAGGGCATATGAACTTTAAATACTTTGAGAAGACCAAGTAGTATGAATCTTTTATTTAGTTTCAAAATTGATGCCAATCATAAATGTGAGATTGGTGTGGAATCAAAGATGGCAAGAGCACATTTACATAATGTCGAAAGGTGTACTGATCCTCTAGGGTTAATTCACTCTGACGTTTGTGATTTAAAGTTTGTGCAAACTAGAGGTGGCAAAAAGTATTTCATCACATTTATAGATGATCGCACTAGATATTGTTATGTGTATTTGCGAAGAAGCAAAGATGAGGCAATTGAAGTGTTTCAACACTACAAGAATGAAATTGAGAATCAACTTAGTGAAAAGATAAATGTGATAAGAAGTGATAGAGGTGGTGAATATGGTTTGCCTTTTGACCAAAAGATTTATGTTAATTATATTCTCAATAGAATAGCTCACAAGAAAACACATAATATACCCTATGAGTTGTGGAAAGATAGAAAGTCTAAAAAGGGCGATTCCTAAACCTAAAAAGGTTAAGATAGGACATAAAATCATTGGCTGTGTGTTTATTGGTTACGCTAACAATAATAGTGCATATCAATTCCTTGTGTATAAATATGAGATTTCTGACGTGCATATGAATACAATAATAGAATCAAGGAATGCTGCATTCTTTTATAACATAACTCCGTATAACATGCCACAAGAGTCAATTTCACATAAAAGAAATCATGACGCTACAACTAGCATGGATCAAGAATCCAAATGAGGAGGAACCTAGACGTAGCAATAGGGCAAGAACTGCAACGTCCTTTGGACCAAATTTTCTAACATATTTGTTGGAAAATGAACCACAGACTTTCAAAGAAGTCATATCTTCTCCTGAAGCTTTATATTAGAAAGAAGTTGTTAATAGTGAAATTGAATCCATCATGCAAAATCACACCTGGGAATTGGTTGATCTTCCAGTTGGAAATAACCCATTATGGTGTAAGTGGATATTTAAAAGAAAATTGAAAGCAGATGGATCAGTAGATAAATATAAAGCATGACTTATCGTTAAAGGTTTCAACAAAGAGAATGATTACATTATTTTGATACTTATTCGTTACAAGAATCACATTCATTCGTTTGCTTGTTGTTATAACATCACTACATGGAATTGAGATTTAGGAAATGGATGTTAAAACAACTTTTCTTAAATGGTGAATTGGATGAAGAAATATATATGGAACAACCAGAAGGATTCTCATTGCTCCAGGGTAAGAAAAGAAAGTTTGTAGATTAGTCAAATCATTATATGGTTTGAAACAAGCTCCAAAATAATGGCATGAAAAATTTGACAATATGATGTTGTCAAATGATTTTAAAATTAATGAGTGTGATAAATGTGTTTATGTAAGAAGCACTCAAAATGAATATGTCATTGTATGTTTGTATGTTGATGATATACTAATAATGGATAGCAATCTAGACATCATTAAATCTACTAAGCAGTTGTTAACTAGTAGATTTGAAATGAAAGATATGGGTGTTGTTGATGTTATACTAGGAATTAAAATATCTAGAACAACTAATGGATTAATTTTGTCTCAAACACTACATTGAGAAAATATTTGATAAGTTCAAGAAGTGCAATATTAATCCAGTAAAGACACCAGTGGATGTGAACCTTCATTTAGTACCTAATATTAGTGAGATCATATCACAATTAGAATACTCTCTTATAATAGGCAGTTTAATGTATGTCATGAACTGTACTCGGCCTGACATAGCTTATGCTGTAAGTAAGCTAAGTCGTTATACGAGTAATCCTGGTTCAGATCACTCGAAGGACATTGTTAGAGTTTTATGGTATTTAAAACATACCAAAAACTTTAGGCTAATCTTTACGAGATATCTAGCTGTAATTGAAGGGTATGGTGATGCAAACTGGATGTCATATATAAAAGACTCTAAATCCACAAGTGGATATGTTTTTACTCTTGGAGGTGCAGCAGTATCTTAGAAATCTGATAAGCAAACTTGTATTGCTAGGTCTACTATGGAATTTGAGTTCATAGCATTAGCAAAGCTGGAGAAGAAGCAGAATGGCTTCGTAATTTCTTAAAGGATATTTTGAATTGGCCAAAACATGTGCCTGCAGTATGTATACATTGTGATAGTCAATCGACAATCAGAAGAGCACATAACAAAATCTATAATGGTAAGTCTCGACATATACGTCGGGGACATAATAATATTAGACAATTGCTCTCAAATGGAATTATTTTCATTGACGATGTAAAGTCAAAAGACAATATAGCAGACCCGTTAACTAAAAGTTTGATACGATAGCAAGTAGAAAGATCATCGAGGGGAATGAGCTCAAAACCTATAACTAATCAAGAGTCTTCATAGTGGCAACCCAACCTAGCTGATTGGAGATACTAAGATCTAAGTTCAAGGGGACAACAAACTATATTAGTGGATCAGTATGCACTAAGGAGATATTTGCTCCTATCCATTCCTGTGATGAGACAGTGCACATCTGCCTCGAGTAATGGGATAAGCTACACCTTTAATGATTTCTATAGCTTCTATATATAAGTGGAGTATAGTAGGATATTATTCATAGAAATCACCTATGTGAATGTGAAGGGGCCCGCTTCTATGAGAATTTGTAGGCTTAATTCTCTAAAACACTCATGAAACCAGGTGGTGTTCATGGCCAAAATGAACACAAATGTAAAAACCAACTATGTCTGAAGGGGAACTGTGTGACTTTTATTGTATTGGTTTACAGAAACAACTTAAAGTTGAAAGAAATCAAGTCTTGATTAGCCAGTAAACCTGATAGAAACTCACTATGGAAAGTTCAAAGTCATTGGCAATTATTCCTGATGCAGCTACTCTTCATTTGTAATCAAACTAATGTCTTCATCACATTTTCATATGCACATCTATGAGGAAGCTAATTTTCATTCATGTGGGGATGGTTGAAAAAATGGTTTTGACATTGCAGTGATTGAGCAACTCTAAACTTAAGTCAGAATGGGCTCAGATTCCAAAATTTCTCTAATTGATGTAGCCACGTGATTATTATCAGTTTATAAAATAACATGAACTATGTATTTGTCAAAAACCATTATAGTTGAATGAGAAATTGTCTATTACGGTGTCCACTTGATCTTGCCTTTGTGATTTTTCGTGGCAACCATTATGAAATGGGACAACTATTCAAGTTGTCATAACCATTACGAAAAGGGACAACCATTCAATAACTATAAATATATTAGTGTTATCAAATGGAGAGCACCTTTTGACATTCTCTAACAAAAAAATAATATCTATCATTCTTTCTTCCTTTGCATTGCCATTAGTCATTTTACTTTTGGTTTGATTACAAGACATAAGTTGGTTCGTCGGTTCATGTGTGAGTGTAGTGTTTCTTCCGTAAGACCGAAGTCTGTTTTAACCTGGAAGACGATTGCTTACGCGCCTTAAGCACCGTAGAGGGAGAAAATCCGTCTTAAGAAGACATCATGAATTCGTTTGAATCAGATTTAAATTCTAGATTTCTCATTTGCATTGATCAGTTCTGTAAGTTATTTTCTACTCATTTATTTGTTTGGTTTTCTTATTGCTACAGTGAACAATCTGATAACATATTTACAACATCTTAATCATTGATGTTATTTTATTTTTTTCTTCGTAACAAAATGTGATAATTTGGAATCGTCATAATAATATAATAGAACTATGATGAATTTTGATCGTTAATGAGATTAATTATCAGAATTCTAGTGTTGTTGAATGCGATTGCATATGTGTGTTTTTTAGTGCCACATAAACAGAATCAAAGTTTTAGACTTTCTAAAATGTCATTGCTACAATATTTGTAATATTTTACAATCTGTTCATTTCATAATATATTTTCATAATGTAATTCGTGATAAATATATGAATTTGTACTCAATAATAAAATTGCTCATGAATAGATATTACTCCTAAAAATTAATATATTTATGTAATAAATACTAAGTAAATTAATGTAATTTAAAGTGACAATATGAATAATATAAAGCATGATTACTTGTATAATAGGGAAAAATACACTGAGGTCATTTTTACTATAGATCTTACATTTTACAAAGTTTCAAACTAGACCTTATGCTTACATAAACGTCTCATATGAGACCTACCATCCAAAAAAATTAAAGTACATTGAAACGGGGTGTTAAATACAATTATTTGATAATAGGACCCACAAAGCTGACATGACAATATAGATCACAAATAAATCAGTCTGAACCATAAGAGCCAGATTGGTCTGCGCACTATTTTGAACGATCAAGACCAGATTTTCAAATGTGATTGACCAGATTTTAAGTAGTAAGTGTTCAAAATAATAAAACCCAATGATCAGAGTTTCGAAGTTGGCGAGCTACAAATTTTTCTATACTTTTGTGATTAAGCATGGATATATATATATATGAAGGCCAAAAGTATATTTTTCTTTAAATATATTATAAATTGAATAATATAATTTAAGGTAATAATAAGTAACACTATGTAATAATAAACTATTACAAATAAAAAAAATTATATGGGCAAGATGGACAATCTCCTTACCCATTTGTGATTCCCAGCCAATATATGGATAGAGGCATGAGGTCTATCCAAAATCTCACTTAGACGTTATATTGAATAACTGAGTTGAAATGATTACACATAGTTTATGATAAAATAAACATGTGTAACATGTTATAAGAGAAAATGTATGATAATTTTGTTGATTTACATGCATGATTCAAGACATTAATCATTAACAATCTAATCACAAATTTTTTTATTTAAATAAAGTATGAACTTATTCATCAACAAGAGTCAATCATGGCTAACCATCACCATGCATCAACTTATTCATCAACAAGTGAACTAAAATATCACTATTTCTAATAAGCTGGCCTTTTTTATATTTCTTTTTTAATTAAAATCTAATATCCCCATAGTTCATTTCAGCATAGAATTATCAATGAAGATTTGACAGCTCAACCACCGAATACGAGTGAAATATATATGAATTAAAATTAAACAAATAAGTCATATATGCCATGAAATCACATTTTAACACCATTTTTCTAATAAAAAAAATATGATAATTAACTTAATTTTGGGTGATTAGATGTGTAAAATACAATTAATCCCATATAAGAAACCCTATTTCTACATTTTATTAGATAATCGTTACTAGACTGAAATGTAATTACTAGCACAGCTAGAGATAGTTTGTGGTGCCAAAAAAAATATATCATATATTAAAGAGAATAAAAATATAGTTAGTTATTTAATCACATTTTTACACTTAGATCGTCATGAGCAAGTTCTTATATTTATTTCTTCTACTATGTATGTCCCTGTAGTTTTTTTTTTTTTTTTGCAATAAAGCTTTTATTCATAAAATATGAATGACGAGAAAATAACCCTTAACTTCTGCCCATTGTGTAAGTTAAAATTAACTAATCAAATTAATGTGGTCATTTTTAGTATTGTTAATAGGTAAAGTCTAACGTGCAAGACACTACAATTGACCTTACATATATAAAAATAAAGGCAAGCAATGTGAAGAATAATAATAATGTGAATGATAAATGGGGATATTATATGGTTGCGATGAAATAATATCAAAACCACCTGTCTCCCTACTACGGTTAGACATTTTTTTCTTAGTCAAATTAATTAATTTCCCTTATATTAAATATTTGAAACTCTCTAAAAATAAGGTTTTAATTGATTAATTTCGTCTAATCTTATATTTGTTGGCAAGCTTGATAACTGGAATTAGGAGTGTTCAAAACCGAATCTAACTGAAAATAGCCGGTTCGATTGGTTCTTTGTGTATGTTCGGTTCTTTGTGTATGTAAATTTTTTTAATTAATAATACCGAACCGAAGAACTGAACCGATCCGATCCGAAACTCACTGTTCGGTTTGGTTCTTTTAGTATTCACATTTCAATTCATATTTTCATCAAAAAACTGATTGAACCAAACAGTGAACACCCCTAGAATATTATGAATCACGGGCATTAAAACCAACCATATATTGCCACGATTCCTCTGTATCTTTCTGTAATGATATATGAGTTTTAAAACAAACATTAATATTAATTATGTCATCAAAATATTGACCAGAATTTATGATACTACTTTATTTCTTAATATATATATATAGATATATATCCCACTTTTTTCCTTAATTATAAAACCCCAAAATTCTTAAACAAACCCATCACTAAATTAAGCCATTTTTTCTTAAACCCTTAAACGAGAAATTTTGTTATTAAAACTCTTCAAATTTCGCCATATTCCATAACCTACTATCTAATTTAACTTTCATAAACTTAGATGAAATTATTATTAAATACACATAATATAAAGTTATAACTTTACTTTCATGCAAATATAATTTTTATTTTATTGTGCATATAACTCTATTATAATACTAATCATTCCCTGATCATCTCTTTTTGGACATCAAAGACACTCTATTTTTAACGGAAATGGATTCCATCATGTTAGAGACATGAGAGGGATCAGTTTGTTAGATCTGAGTTAACTGTTCATATCTAACTATCTCTCAATCGATAAAGTTGTCTCCTGTTATTTTTTATTTTATCTTTTAGCCTTTTTCCATCTAAGTCATCCGTTTACTGAGAGAATATGCATCCATTTTTAACCACCAATCAAGTGGGAAAAAATGATACTCACTTTGTACTGTTCTGTTTGGCAATATGACATAAAGGGTGTGTCATTAATTAGGTGATGTTTGAGTAATATAATGCAATGGAATTAAAATATTATTGAAATTAAATAAATAAAGTATATGAGGGAGGAGATATTATCAATATAGAGAGAAAATGTAAGAGTGGAAAATAATGAGAAATCAAGAATGAGATAGAGGAATGCAAACAATTGTTCCATTTTAAAGCAAAACAAATTAACAACTAAACATAAAAACAAATATTTATAAAAAAAACTTCCGTGGTGTATTAATTGCATTGTGTTACATTAAACCAAACACTACTTTAGAGTATTCTTGAAGATAAATTGAGCTAAAATTAGCATTACATTATATAAAAAAAATGATAAGAAAAGTCAAATTTTCAGTTCAAATTATAAAAGTGATCAGAAAACTTTTTTTTTTCAAAAATGAGTGAAATAGATAATTTATTTACAAAAATTACCCAGATGTAAATGATTTATTTATATTATTCAGGCCATTTTTATAAAAAAAAGATAAATTTAAATATTTTTTATAATTTGAATTGAAAAATTAAATATTTTTTCACTTCTCCCTACATTTTATCGCCCGCTGGCCACTTCTTACTCGTATTGCATTGTTGTGAGCCTGTTGGTATGTGGTAACCATGATAACGTCCAGGCTCCCCAGATATTTGTAAGGTTGGGCCTTAACTCAGTAGATGCACTAGTCCTACGCATAGCATTCATAAGGCCTTTTAAGGATCTCATATGGGCCTCTTTTATATGAAAACTAAATAAGGGTCCGCATATTTCTCATATTAATTGTTGGGATAATTAGGTTTGGGCCATTCTTGTAGCAAAATGACGCTTTTTATTTTTAATTGTAAAAATGACCAGCTCTAATAAGAAAAAGGAGGGGGATGGATAGTCATTTACCATTAAACCATTAATGAAAAATGTCAAAAACGCGCTACAGTACGCGTGAGCGGCACCACGCGTGTACTGTAGTGTGGATGACACGTGGATTCCATTGAAAAGAAGTTATGTGTGTGGTATATACATTAGATACGTATGGTATCTAATTTTAATACGTACGATATCTAATTTTGATATCACAGCATCTTGCGATTTTTCAAAAAAAAATTACAAGATTCGTCAAGAAACCCAGAAAACCGGTGCAAAAAACCAGAAAACTCATGCGAAAAAGACTAGAAAAATCTCAGATTCAATAAATAATCAGAAAAAAAACCTTAGATACAAGAATGAAATACTAACAACATATTAACTTCTGTATAAACAATCAATTTTAACCCTAACAACACACTAATAGTTAATTTTACAAAAAAAAATCTGAAAACTCAAAGAAGAACAGCGAGGGAGGGAAGGAGGGAGGCCACCGACCAACGACACGCAACAAGAAAAATAGAGATAGAAAGGCGACGGCGAGCATGAAGTGGTGGAAGCTTTTTAGGGAAGACATGACTGCTATTCAAAACCCTAAAGACCAAAATTATGTGAGGAAAATAAGGGTATAAAGGGTCAAATTTTCAAGCTCAATGTCACTTGTCAAAAAAAGGTCATATCTGTAATATTAAAAAAATGGACATTTATGTAGAGTTGTCCTCTAAAAATGGTGAATCTTGTAATTTTCATGGTTTCTCCTACCTTTTTCTTGTATTTTCTTTTTTGGATTTGAGTAAAAACATTTACTCACATTTGAAAATCCAAACATTTTTATTTTCCCACACGTTTTATGCATGTAACACCAGAAGTTCAATTATAAGCGCATGTTAAAAATCATTAATAGAATGAGATGCATCGCTAGATGGTTCATTTTTAGTTAAAATAAAGACATAAAATGGTCAAAATCCATTGAAAATTTAGACAGAGAATAATAACATATAAAAGTGCTCATCAACAAATTGCCAGTAGGCTTCCTTTTAGGGTTCAATAGCGTTATTTTATTTTTTTCCTTATAACAAAATGTTGTTAACTCTAGGTCTCACGGAGACTATTTTGATGATAACAAAATATATTATGTGTACAAATCAAGTTGTAGGAAATTACAAATATTGATGTACACATGAAGTATATCGAGACTTCAAGTGATTATTCATAAGGTCTAGTTCTTGGTTGAAAAAATATTCCTAGAACATTAAGCATCTTGTAATATATTGGTAAAAGTGTTCGTGGCAAAAAGTTGGAGAAAATAAAGTCAAGTGATGAAAAAAGTTGGAAGAGTTTTAACAGGGTTTTAGAAAATCCTATAAAAACTGTCTTTACATTATTTCATAAATGTTATAAAAAGTCAGAAGAAAACTGGAGCCATTCTGCCATGAGCGGTCGTCTAGCCCTTGCTGTATTTTCTCAACGACTATATTTTTTAATCTCTAATGGACCAGCGGTCGTCTGTTCCCTGTTGTAAGGTCCCAACGATTATTTTTTACACCTATAAATAGAGGGTTCTTTGGAGTTTTGAAGACATAATAATTGAGCATAAAATTCATATATTTTGTGCGAAGAAATCTTCATGATATTGTGAGAGAAAATTTGTATATCTATTATTTTAGAGAGTTTTGATTGTAATCTCTTAATTTATAAAAGAGAAGTGAGAGTTGTGGTTATAGCCCGTAGAAGCAATCAGTGAGAGGTGTGATTAGTATCCGTCAAATCAATTGATTGTAAAAGTTTGATCTTCACCCATGAAGAAAGTCATGATACGAATGAAAACTTCAAGGAGGAGCCTTGGAGCGTGGACATAGACAAGGTGTGTCGAACCACGTAAAAATCATAGTGTTTGATTCTTCTTTCCTATCCTCTTTACATTATTGCATGATTATTTAATCTATTTATATATATTTGCTTGCACTGATTCATTATAATTATTCTTGAAGATTATTTATTCTTAAATCTCAAATCGCAAAACACGCACTCGCTCTAAGGGTGCCATACTGATCCAACAAATGCGGTAATTTAGAATCGTAATAATAATATAATAGAACTGTGAAGAATCAGAATCGTTAATAAGATTAATAATCAGAGTTCGAATGATGTTGAATGTGATTTGTATATCTGTGTATTTTAGTGTAACAAAATGAATCAAAGTTTTTGACTTTTCTAAAATGTCATTGATACAATATTTGTGACATTTTACAATCTGCTCATTTTGTAATAGATTTTCATATATATGTAATTTGTGATATTTATGTGAATTTGTACTCATTAATAAAATTGCTCATGAATAGTTATTATTAAAATTTAATATATTCATGTAATTAATATTAAATAAACTAATGTAATTTAAAATGACAATATGAATAATATAAAGCATGAATACTTGTATAATAGGGAGAAATACACTTTTGACCTTTGTCATTTGAGGTCATTTTTGCTCTAGATCCTACATTTCAAAAAGTTTCAAACTAGACCTTATGCTTAAACAAACATCTCGTATGAGACATTTCGTCCAAAAAAATTAAAAGACATTGAAACTGGGTGTTAAATGCACAGTTAGATGATACTGAGACTCACAAAATTGACGTGTCAATATAGATGACAAGTAAGTAGGTACGAACCATGAGAACTAGACTGATATACTCTCACATGATTCCAAATGGTCTCGGCCTTCAAAATATCCTATACTAATTAAGCATAGAGTGCACCAGTCTGTCAGGACCGTTCGAAAGAATGCATGCCTAGACCAGGCCGGTTTATTTGGATCAGTAAGATCATGCCACCTTTATTGGCACTAGGGGTGAAAAAATTGGTACCGAATAGATCAGACCGAAAATGATCAATTTAGTCGATTATTTAATATACCTCGGTCCAGTTCGGCATTTCTGTCAAACCTAGCTTTCGGTTTGACTCAAAAAACATGTGTTTACGAACCAAACTGGATTAAATTGAACCAAATATCCCTCTTCAAAACGACGTCGTTTTATACCTTAGTGCAATTTATCTCATATACTCTTTAATACGACGTCGTTTTGATTCTTTAAGTCCCACATATAACCTGAAATTTTAGGGTTTTGGGTATTTTCACCCTTCTTCCTTCGCGATTTCTCTCTGATTCAATCTGAGTCCTCTCAGGGTTTTGTTTCTTAGGGTTTTGTCTGAGTCCTCTTAGGGCTCCTCACAAATGGCAGCTCTCTCTCACTAGTTTATAATGTATGATTTCTCTCTGATTTAGTGATTTCTCTCGAGTTCACCCCTTCGCGAAGCTCAGTAGACAAATCGCGAGGTCTGTAGACAAATCACGAAGAAGGAGACAGTACACAGTAGATAAATCGCGCAGCTCTCCAGGTAATCCTTCGTGATTTTTCACCCTTCTCTCATCTCTGGTAGTTCTGTGGATTGTTGCTCGGTTTAGATTGTCGATTTGTTTGAATCTTTGATTTATGTTTGGATTTGATTTTTTTTTGTTCTGTATTATGGACTGATTTATGTTTGGATCTGACTGTTGCTCGATTTAGTTGTGTGTAATCTGTATTATGGACTGATTTTTTTGTTCTGTATACAGGCTGATTACAGAAGTGATGGAGCATGCTGATTACAGATGAAAGTCTTCATTTCTCAGAGTTAGAATACGTAAATTGAAGGTCAAGATTGGGAAGAGATTGATGAATTTGAAGAACATGATGTTGTTGAGTATTTCTACAGCTAAAGTTAGAGTTTATAAACAAGTTTTTGGTCAGCTTAAAACTTGTAAGCAATTGTTTGGCCGCAAAGAAAGGATCATTGTCACTGTTACTCTTCTGTTCACTTGAATTTTTTCTTTCCATTTTTCCAATGAAAAACTATTCATGTTTTAAACATTTGGTGTATTTTGTCATTGTGATTTTCAACCCTCAGAAAGATGGGCTGAACCAGTGAACCGAATCCACCGTTCAGTTCGTACATATCTCACAGCTCGGTTCAATTCGTACATATGTCATTATTCGGTTCGAGATATGATCGAATCGACTGAACCGAACCATAATCCTCTTAATTTGACACATCAAATTTGTGGGTCCTATAATCATCTAACTGTGTATTTACACCAGTTGGTTATGTGTCATTTGAGATATTTGTCTAAAGATAAAATTTAATTTAAATTTTTTTTAATTTAAATTTTTTTTAAATGTACAGTCTAGAGTGAGATTGATGCCAAAGTATAAGGGTCAAAGGTATATTTTTTTCATATATATCATAAAGTAATTAATATAATTTAAGGTAATAATAAGTAAAACTATGTAATAATAAATCATTATTAGTTAATATAGAATCTAACGTGAAAATTGATCCCAAAGTATAAAGGTCCAAAGTATATTTTTACTTAGATAACATTATAAATTAAATTAATATAATTTAAGGAAATAATAAGTAACATTATCTAATAAGAAATCATTATAAATTAATTAAAAGAAGTATGGGAAAGATGGACAACCTCCATTCTCATTTGTGATTCCTAAATCAGAGATTATTCTCATTTGTGATTCCTAAATTAGAGATTGAGGCGTATACAAAATCTCACTCAAATATTATATTAAATAATAGAGTTTAAATGATTATCCATGATCTGATTTTCACTTCACGTGAAACAAACATGTCTAACATGTAAGAAAAAATTTAAGATAATGTTTTGTTGATTTACATGCATGATATAAGACATTAAATATTAAGAATCTAATCACAATTTTTTTATTAAATATTGTATTCAATTATAAAGCATAATTAAATATAAGATAGAGTTAGTGTTACCTCTATATGAAGATGTTAAGAAGAGCGTTGATCATCGATTGAAGTAGACATGGGCAAGAGATTGATAAGCACATCTGTTAGTTATCGATCGAAGTAGACATGGGCAAGAGATTGATAAGCACATCTGTTAGTTATCCTTCTCTCAATCAATGTATGTCTTAACACCCACAAGCTTGCACTACATGCTATTAATAGCTCTCTCTAAAGTTACATATCCTTAATGTTGGCCATCAATATATGCTTGTGTTATGAGAAGAATTTTGGCCAATGGGCTGGCCGAAATTTAATAACTAGAATGTGAGATTTAGTGAGCAGTATGATGAGCTCATTGTTTACAAGTACAAAAAAATAGAAGAAGAAGAAAAGGGGAGAAGAATTGTATATTCTTTCTAACTTTTTATCACACCTCCTTTACCAAGTAGTACATGTCTTTTATAGGCATAAAATCATTACAATTCAGAAAGTGAATATTCTTGTAACAGTTTGTACTCATTACAAAAACTGTAAAATATCTTGTGGAAATATAATTAGATGACTTAGATTGCTGACTATGTGATGTGCACTGTGAGGCTGTTGACATGGCCAACAACCCCTCAAACGAAAGGGAGAGCAAAGAACCTCAAGCTTAGCCTTAAGAAAACAAAATTTCTCCTTGGATAGGGCCTTGATGAGCGTATCAGTAGTTTGATCATGTGATGAGATATCTTACATGAAGCTCATGGTTTAGAATTTTTTATTTGATGAAATGTAGGTTAAATTCAATGTGTTTGTGCTTGACATGGGAAGACATAATTAACAACGACTCCTAAGTTATCACACCAAATCACATAAGGACGATGAAGTGGGGATGTATAGCTCATGAAGCAAGGATCTGAGTCAGAGCAGCTCATCGGTGTTGTTGGCTAGTGACCAATATTCACTCTCAATACTAGATCGACATAACACATTGGAGGACCAAGATATCAAGGAGCCACAAAAAACGATAGCATATCCCCCAATAAATCTTCCTATCATCAATGTTGTAACCCAATCTGCATTTGAGTATGCTTCTAATGTGAAAGTAGTGGCAGGTTGAAGACAGAACCCTTCATTGATTGTGCCCTTAAGATTCCTTTTGCATGCTTTCTAATGTGTAGTAGAAGGACGATGAAAAAACTAACTTAGTTTGATCACTATGAAAGCAATCTATGGTTGAGTGAGAGTGAGTTATTGAAGAGCACCCACTATACTTTTGTAAAGAGTAATGTTCTCAAGAAGTTATCCATCAACCTGAATGAACTTGGCAGTATTGCATGCAAGAGTATGACTGTCCTTGGCACTATTTCTTTGAGCTTTTTCAAGAATTCCAATCATGTACTTTGTCTAAGATAAATGATATCATTTGATAGATTTGATTACTTCAACACCTAAAAAATGCAAGATGTTCAGATCCTTCAAAGCAAAATAGGCGTGTAGTTTGTCAATGCCAACAAAATCATTTAGTTACCAACATATCATCAACATATATGAATAGAACGATCAAGTTTTTATGATTATGAATGAAAAACACAGATATTAGACTTGACATTGTGGAATCCCACAGCAATGTGGTTACGAGATTGCCATATTAAGCTCGAGAAACCTACTTGAGTCCGTATAAAGCATTTTTAGTCTGCACACATGATTAGGCTTATGCGTCTAGGTGGTGGTTGTTGGATTATTAATCTAATGTTGAACTTATATGTGAATATTTATGTATTGCAGACTGTCAAATAAAATTAAACTCAATTAAAAGTGATCAACTAAGGTTTTAGTAATTTGAGTTTTAATGTATTTGATAGGTTGTGGACATTTTGATGTGTAGAGATTTTAGCGTAATTTTTATTTTTATAATGGGTTAAAATATAAATTTCAAAAGATAATAGATTTGTTATATATAAGTGGTTATTGCCCCCAAGTCACACGATGAAGAAAAATCATTATATTCTCTCTAATACCTCATCGTTAGAAATAAAACAAAAAGACTTAATCAAAAGAAGCTCTCTGATAGAGAATCGTGTAGACTTGAAAGGTCAACCGCTCAGCTCTTAATTGCAATCTACTGTCATGGATTCACGTATGCTTCCGCTTTTACAGTTATTTGATTATTGGTGTGTTCAACATGAGTTCTTAGAATTTTTTAGATACTGTTTATACCGACAATGATTTCATCTAACAAATGGTAACAGAACTATTCATGTTCAATCATTGAGAATTAGATTTATTTTAGATCCATGATTATTCGTGTTGTTTATTTATTCTTTGGAGTTCTTGAATTTGATATATTATTAGATTTGAGAACATTTTTTTTCGGAATATTTTTTTTGGATTCAGACCGCCGGCCATCATTGTTGATGACCACAGCACAAAGAAAATAATTTGGGCTAGGGTCATTTGGTCCACAGCACAAAGAAAGGGGCTGACTCTTCCCCAACCCACTTAAGAGATGTTGCGGGCTAGGTGTTCCCCAGCCCACTTCGGAGATGATGAAGATTTAGCCCGTCCCCAGCCCACTTGGCAGATGCTGCGGGCTAAGCCCGCAACACTCAGTGGGTTGGGAAAATCCCCAGCCCCTCATTGTTTTTTTTAAATTGTTTCAATTTTTAATAATTGTTTTGATGTTTACGGATTTTTTTAGGTAAAATAATTTCAATTTTTTTAAGGATGGTAAAATTAATTGTTTAGCAATTAGTTTAGGATATCTTATGGATCATTAATTAAATTAATTTTAGGAATGGTAAAATTAATTTTTAATATAAGGATTTTTAATAAATTGTTTTGATTTTTACGGTTTTTTGGTTAAAATAATTTTTAAGGATCGCAAAATTAATTGTTTATCAATGAATTTAAGGTTAAAATTCGGTACAAATTTAAATCTGAACATTAATATATTATATATTTTAAGATGAATTAGTTGAAACTCTATGTCGCCAAAATAACATCTCTTGTGGAAATTAATTAGTCTTGAAATATAAAATAATATGTTTGTGTAACTTATGTGAATATTTATCGGCCTAAAGGAAGGAAAATATTTGACAGATCTACATATGCTTCTGTGGTAATAAATATGATATGATTATTCAATTTTACATGTGAACAATAAATCGGTCAATATGAAGGTTTATTGTTCGATATGTTCTTTATCATCAGTGTTTGATTACTACACCAAGACATCACTTACAAGTTAATATTTTGGCCAAAGTTAAAATATTAATGAAGTGTCTGGTGTCTTAAGATAGATTATTTTTTTACTATTGTTTGGATTTATTATTGTTTTACGATTTATGTGAGCTTATTTTGTTTCTTATTCTATGTTCAGTTATTACTCCAGCTAGTAACACGGCCAACATCAATTCAATTCCAATTCTAAATGGCTCAAACTTCAAGTCCTTGAAAGATAATCCCTTGATAGTCTCTTGGAGTCATGGATCTCGATTATGCGTTAAAGACTGATTCTCCTGTACCTCTTGCAGATAAGAGTACCTCTGATGACAACACAAAAATGAAAAGGTGGGAGAAAGCAAATCGCATGTGTATATTGATCATGAAGAAGACCATTCCACAAGCATTCATGGACACTATATCTAAAAAGATAACAACAACTAAGGATTTCCTTGCAGATATTTAAAAGAGGTTGTCAATAACTAAAAAACAAAAATTGGTGCGCTCTTCTCAGACCTAATTTCAATAAGATATAAAGATAAAGACAATATCAAGGAGTACATTATGTAAATGTCTCACATTGTTTCAAGGTTGAAAGTACTAAAGCTTGAACTCTCAGAGGATTTGCTTGTGTATTTGGTTTTGATATCCCTTCTATCATAGTTTAGCCAGTTTAAGGTGAGCTATAATTGTTAGAAAAAGACTTGGTTTCTGAATGAGCTCATCTCACACTATGTTCAGGAAGAGGAAATAATGAAACGTGATAAGACATATAGTGCTTATCTGGCCTCTACCTCTAAGGATAAGGGCAAGGAATAAAAGGAAGAATGATATGGTTGTTGTTGATACAACACCACACAAGAAACAACAACAGAAACCGGTTGACTCGGAAGTACTAATTGTTGCTTGTGTGGAACTGAATGACATACGAAGAAGCAATGCACTAACTATCACGCTTGACGTGCTAAGAAATGTATGGTTCTTAATTTGGTGTGGTCTGAGGTTAATTTAAGTTCAGTTCTTAGACACACGTGGTGCATCAATTTTGGTATAACAACTCACATCAGTGTGCCTGTGCAGGGTTGCCTGAATTTCTGAAAGCCAAATGATGTTGAAATATTCATCTGCATGGGCGATGGCAATACGGTTAAGGTTGGAGCGATAGAAAAATTTAGATTATTATTAAAAATTGGATATTATTTGGATCTTGATGAAATTTTTATTGTAACGTCTTTTAGACGGAATTCGATTTTAGTTTCTATTTTAGACAAAGCGGGTCATGTTTGTTCTTTTGAAGATGGAAAATTTGGTTTGTTTTGTGATTCAATTTCAGTTGGTTTTGATTTTTTATCCAGATATGATAATCTTTATTTACTTGATACAATTGCTTCATTTAAAAAATCCATGCAAATAAGTACATGAGGTACTAAAAGAAAATTAATCAATGAGAATTCAGCTGCGTTATGGTACAAGAGATTAAGTCATATCTCCAGACAAAGAATAGAGAGACTTGTGTCAGATGAAATTCTCGGTCTCCTGGATTTCACAGATTTTGACGTTTGTGTTAATTGCATAAAGGGTAAACAAACCGATAAAAGAAGATTTGAAGCTAATAGGACTCATGACGTCTTAGATTTTATTCACACGAATGTTTTTGGGTCATTCCCTTTGGTTCGTTGGAATGGTCAACAATATTTTATAACGTTCATAGACGATTATTCTAGATATGGCAACATATATCTCATTCATGAGAAGTCACAGTCATTGGACGTGTTCAAAAATTTTAAGGCTGAAGTTGAGAATCAACTCAACAAAAGGATTAAAAGTATCGGATATGACCGTTGTGGATAGTACTATGACAGATATGACGGTTCAGGTGAACAACGTCCAAGAACATTTGCTAAATTCCTAGAAGAATGTGATATCGTCCCACAATACACTATGCCGGGTTCACCCACTATGAATTGTGTTGCTGAAAGACGAAACAGAATGGTTAAAGACGTGGTCAAGAGTATGATTAGTCATTCTACCTTACCAGGATTACTCTAGGGTGAAGCACTTAATACTGCAACATATTGTTGGGGATTATGCCATCAATGCATGTGTGTTGATATTTTGATAGAAAATTTAATGAAGAATATATTTTTCTTATAATTATTCTTTTAAATTATTACTAAATAATTTATACAAATATCGAAAAAATTTCATATTTATTAATGAGACTATGATTTGGTATTAGTACGAAAGAATTAATATCATTGATAATGAATAAAAATTGTAAGCAACATATCAAAGTATAGAATGTTTTATGAATGGTTGCTAGTATGATTCACTAAGCATCATGAATGCGTGTGACCGAGATCTAGATCATTGATGTGTATAAAAATCTTAGTGAATGTACTTTTATATAATGAGATTATATATGACAGGACCGATGCGAATTAATATTTTTATCAACGTGTCGTTTATCATAAAGATTTAATACACATCAATTTGATGATCATATATAGATCAGTCTGAATCCTAGGTAGTCATGAACTCCTATGCATATCTATAGGATCTTTTGATTCACTCGATAAGGTTTTCTTTATAAAATAGGCTACTGACTTTGATTTTGGAAATTCAGTGATATGGATGGCTGAGAACATGATCTTAAAAGATTTAGAATCCAAGACTTGCTAACGGATCATATATTGGTTTCCTTAAGTGTTGTAAATTAGCAATTCACTAGTCGATTAATGATATTTAAGGATCAAGAGTTACTTAGAAGGGTAAAACAGTAATTTTGACATGTTTTAGTTTACAAACCAATAATTGGAGGACATAACTACATGAAATGATTAGATTAGTAGACTACATGAGAATACTCTTTAAGTACATTTTATAATCACTAAGAGTTCAATTCCATATTTATTTTGCAGTAATAATGGAATTAATAAATAAGATTATTTAATTAACGAGTTTAAATAATAATATGATTTATTTGAGCTTAGGATTATAGGTCCATGGTGCACAAGTCACCTCTATACTATGCAGTCTAGGGTTTGAATATCTCAGGACATGAGAAAATAACTGACTTGCAAAGAAATTTTAATTCTGGGGTAGGTACATAATTATGTGTGATTAATAATTTAAGAATTAATTAATTAAATTATTTATATATATAATATTCAGAAATTATATATATGAATAATTATCGATTATCTTTTTAAGTATCGATAAGTGAGGCTGAATACCTAGTTTTTAAAATTAGATAATTAAATTATTATTAGATAATAATTTGAATCAATCAAATTTGTTATTTGTGAAATAACAGATAATTTAGTTTATAAAGATAATCAGATATGTTAATTTTTGAATTAATTGATATCTAGATAGTTATATGATTAAAATAAATATTTAATTTACAGTAATTATCACGTGTCGATCAATTTTTGATTGAGAACTATAGATCACTATGGATTGTTCTAGTGCCACATGGCACTACAGCAATAGGCGTGTAACACTGCATTGCCACACAGCACTGCAGTGTTGCGTAACGTACAGTGCTTTGAGGAACTGTGATGCTTAACGCCAACTGCAATGCTATGTGGTACTGCAGTTGTGTACCATTATACAACGGGTCCCGTTACATTGGGCAATTTAAAAATAAAATATGTTTTTCAATTTTTAATTATCTGAAAATATCTTATAATTCATTATCTAGAATATATAGAAATATTATTCTAATGGCCTAGAGAGATAGCTCAGTTCATCAATTTTCGTCAAGCAAGAATTGAATCGAAAACATAGTTAGTGTTAGCAAATTTTTTATTTGTGATTAAAAATTAATCATTTTTTTCTTTGCAAGGTTGATTGATATAAATTACAAGAGGTAAATAATTCATAACCTTGTATGTTGTAGATTTAATGTATGCATATATAATGGATCTTGATTGAAAAGAGTTTTCAATAAAAGTTTTTATTTATGAAAATCGTTGCGTCGTGCTTGTTTTTCTATTTATCGAAAAATATTTGTTTTTATTAAATTTTTTTAAACGCCTCCGCAGCGTTTTCCAACAATTGGTATCAGAGTGGTTCTTATATATTAATACGTTAAATATAAATGTTGTTTGAGTTTTCTTACATTATTCATATAATATGAAATATGTTTGACTGAATGAATGGTTATGTTTTTTGAATATATGAAAAATAATGGATCGTTAATTATATGGTGATTATTAGGTTATGTTTTATATTTTGTTTTTCATATTTATTGTAATTATTTCGATCGCGAGTAGGCTAACGACAGAGAAAAAATAGGAATTCTTTTATACTTCCAGCGTCAGCACTAAAAATTGGATTTCCGCCTCTGTCGCCGTCGACTTTTGAAAACAAACAATATCACCAGAATTTACTGTTCCAGCAACATCGCCTGAAAATCGGCGCGAACGCCTGCAGTGACTGGTGGTGGGTTCGGCGGTGATGGTGGTCGGTGCAACTGTTGTCACATTTAGGAAAATTTCGCACAAACTCTGATGCCAACTAACCCTATCACTGTACATAACCCTATATCTATCAATTATCTTTTTTTATAAATCTTGAAATGAATGTAATTTTAAAATTAAATTATTAATTTTTAATTTTATAAAAATTAAAAATTAATAGGTTGATTGGGTTTGATCCAAGTTTGACCAAATCAAATCAAATATTTATTTGATTAAGTCAAAGTCAACTATTTTAAAGGGATAAGTTTAGAAATTAATTTTAATTAGGAAAAACTATATTTTAAAGGGATAATTTTCAAAATTAATTTTAATTAAGAAAATAGTTTTTCCTAATTAAATATGATTTTTTTCAAAGCTTGAAAATTATGAAGATGAACATCAGGAGCTGAATGTAATATTTGAGAAATATGTATTCTTGAAATCCGTCTTGTATTTCTTTATTTCAAGTGTTGTAATTTAAAATACTCAATAGTCACTCGGTCCATTATTATTTTATTTAATTGTTAAATAATTATTTAACTGTTATGTTTGTAACATGTTGATGCATTAGTCGATCACATGCCATACATGAATATCACACAGTGTTTTATTTAATCATGCATCTCATCAATAGAAACATGATTTATTAGGATTGTCCTAATATATTTATATGTATTGTTTTATGACATCAATTGCATGTAAACAGCTAGGTTTAAATTAGTTAATATTGGTGGTCGTCGCGGCGCGTGCGCGGCGAAAACGTGAAGGCGCTCACCTTTTAGAAAGTTAAACTTTTAATAAAATCAAATCTTTTAATAAAATAAAACTTACACAACGTCACGATAACCAACTAAAAACTTTTATTGAAATTTTTTTTTCAATTAGTCACGATCCATTATATATTTATATGTTAAATCTACAACATAAAAGGTTAGAAATCATATACCTCTTGTAGTCTATATCAAATGTCCTTGCAAAAACTGATCGATCCTTCGTTCCCACGAAATCGTTTCAATGATCAGTAGACTCCGAAATCCACACCAAGATCTTCCAAGTCAATCCTTAACGTACTAGTACGTGTGTGGTCACGTAGAATATTATAAGACATTTTGTCTCTAGATGTTCTCAACACATGAGATCTAGAGATTTACTGAGAATGAATTTAGTGAGACGATTCTCTAAAAGAAAGCAATGATTATTCTTTTAGAGATTTGATTAACGTTTAATCACATAATAAAATCTTTCTGACACCAATCAAGTTCTCAATTCAACTATTGATCGACGAACTCATGATCTGATCAACATATTCCCTCTTCTTCTTTCAAGAACAACCTAAGCCATAAGAATAATATTTGTATATATTCAAGATAATGGCGTGTTAGATTTTTAGGGATAAACTGAAATAATATTTAATTATAAAATTATCAATTATAGAAATAATCAATTTCTGATATCTTATGAGTGACTGACACGTTGCAATTACTGCGAATTAAATATTTATTTTAATCAGATATTTATCTAGATATCCATTAATTCTATCAAATTAGATATTTTGTCTCATACATCAATAGTTAAAAAAATCGATAATTATATATATATAGTTTCAGAAAATTATATTTAAATATATAAAAAATTTAATTAAATAAATTTTAATTAATTAATCACACATAATTATCTCATAATTATGTACTTGCGCGAGAATAATTTTTTTTTTTGCAAGTTAGTCATTTTCTCATGTCCTGAAATACTCACACCCTAGACAACGTAGTATAGAGGTGATTTGGGGACTATGAACCTATAATCCTAAACTCCAATAAATCAGATTATTAATTAAACTCTTTAATTAAATAATCTTATTTATTAATTTCATTATTACTCCACTATAAATATAGAATTACACTTTTAGAGATTATAGAATGTATTTACAGAGTATTCTCATGTAGTACACTGACATAATCATTTCATGTATTTATATCCTTCAATTATTGGTTCGTAAATTAAAAATGGTCAAAATTACCATTTTACCCTCTTAATTATCTCTTGATCATTAAGTACCATTAATCCACTAGTGAATGGTTAATTTATAATCTTATTATAAATTTGAGCTCAATAGCCATTCAGTTCTAGAATTCACATTTAAGGGAACCAATATACGATCCATTAGGAAAACTTAGCTTCTAAATCTTGTATGATCATGTCCCCAGCCATCCACATCACTGAATCTCCAAAATAAAAGTCACTAGCCTGATTAACAAACAGACATTAACGAGAATCAAAAGATCTAGTAGACATGCATAGGAGTTCATGACTACTCAAGATTCATATTGACCTACATATGATCATCAAATTGATGTGTATTAAATTTTTATGATAAACGACATGTTAATAAATATATTAATTCACACCGGTCCTGTCATATATACTCTCATTACATAAAGTATCTTCACGAAGATGTCTATCTACATCAATGATCTGGATCTAATCACACGCATTCATAATGCTTAGTGAACCGTAGTATTAACCATTCATTAAAGATCCCACACTTTAATATGTTGCTGATAATTTTATTCATTATATATGATCTTAATCATCTCGTGCTAATACAAGATCATAGCCTCATTAATGAATATGGAGTTTTCATATATTTATATAAATTATTTAGCAATAATTTAAAAAAATAATTATAAGAAAAATGTAATTCTCTTTAAATTTCATATAAAAAATATCAATACACATGTTTGAGGGCATAACCCCCAACAATCTCCCACTTGCCCTAAAACAAATGTTCTCTCTTAATCCTATGTTACGCACATGACTCTCAAATGACTTTGTAGGAAGTGTATTTGTAAAAGGATCAGTCAGGTTCTATACAGATGCTATCATCATGACAGTCACATCCCTTCGATACATGTGACCCTCAAATTTCTCTTACAAGATGATATTTCCTCTATATGTGCTTGCCCCTCTTTTGACTCCTCGCTTCCTTGGAATTTCCTACCGCCCCACTGTTATCACAATACAGGATCAGTGGCTTGTCCATATCTGAAACTACTTCCAAATCATAACAGAACGTTTTGAGCCATCCGTCTTTTTCGCAGCTTCACAAGCCGCTATATATTCGGCTTCCATAGTGAAATCTATAATACTAGATTATTTAATACTTCTCCAGACTACAACTCATCCACCTAGGGTGAATACTGATCCAGATGTCAACTTTCGACTGTCTCTATCTAATTGAAAATGAGAATTAGTATATGCAGTGGGGATCAGGTCTCCACCTGAATAAACAAGCATATAATTTCTCGTTCTACTAAGATACTTAAGAATGTGCTTTACCGCAAACATTCTAAACCTGGATTTGATTGATAACGACTGACAATTCCCACTGCATAACAGATGTCCGGTCTCGTACACAACATGACATACATGAGACTTCCAACTGCTGAAGCATAGGGAACCTTTCTCGTATCTGAGGTGTCTTAGGAAATTGTTTCTTGGAGAGGACAATTCCATGTGTGGTCGATTGTTGACCTTTCTTAAATTCTCCATTAGAGAATCTCTCCAGCACTTTATCAATATAAGATGCCTATGAAAGTGCCAATAACTTGTTTTTTCTATCACTGAGGATTTGGATGCCTAAAACATAGCTCGCTTCACCCAATTATTTCATTTGAAATTTCTCAACTAACCACTTCTTTACATTTGATAAAGTTTTTACATAATTTCCAATGAGTAGAATATCATCAACATAAAGAACTAAGAAAACCACTATCATATCTTTGGTGTACTTATAAACACAGGCTTCGTCAAAATTTTACTCGAAATCATAAGACTTTATAATCTCATCAAATGTAATATTTCAAGATCTAGATGTTTGCTTAAATCCATATATAGATTTAAACAACTTACATACTTTCTGATCTTGCCCTTTTTGTACGAACCCTTATGGTTGCATCATATAGATGCTTTCTTCAACAGAGCCATTCAGAAAAGCTGTCTTGACATCCATTTGTAATATTTCATAGTCAAAACTAGCAGTTATGGACAAAATGATGCAAATGGATTTTATCATGGCCACATGAGAGAATGTCTCTTCATAATCGACTCTCTCCCTTTGTGTATAGCCCTTAGCTACTAACCGTGCCTTGAAGGTCCTTACTTTCCCATCTGCATCTCTTTTCTTTTTGAAGATCCAGTTACATCCAATAGGCCTGACATCTTCAGCTGGATCTACAAGTTCCCAAATAGAATTGGAATACATAGATTCTATTTCATGGTTCATGGCATCTTATCATTTCTCCTTTTAAGGATCATTCATTGTTTTTCATAAGATAATGGATCATTCTTATTAGTGTCTGACACTAGAACATGTGCCTCTAGTTCGTAACGAACTGGTTGTCTTACAACCCTCTCATTACAATGTTGCACCGAGGGAACTTTGGTTTCTCTGGTTTGTTGTTTATCAATAGAAATTGAAGGTGGTATGATTTCATCAGTCGCTAATTCCTCGAGAACTAATTTGCTACGAGGTTTGTAGTTTTGCATATATTCATGCTCAAGAAAGGTTACATTTGCTGACACAAACACCTTTTGATCATTATGACTATAAAAGTACTCACATCTAGTCTCTGGAGAAGAATAGCCAACGAATATGCATACCTTAGACCTTGAGTCTAAGTTTTCAGTCTTGGGTCTAAGAATGTGAGATGGACTCCCCCATATATGAAAATGACGTAAACTAGGTTTGGAGCCATTCCATGACTTTAAAAGCGTCTTGCTTATAGATTTAGAGGTCACTGCATTTAAAATGTAATTTACTGTGTCTACTGCATATCCCCAAAATGTAAGTGGCAATGATTAGTAGCTTAACATCGACCTAACCATATCTAATAAAGTTCAGTTTCTCCTCTCTCCAACACCATTTTACTGTGGTGTTCCAGGTGCTGTGAGTTAAGATAAGATTCCACACTCCAGTAAATAATCCTTGAACTCTAAATCTAAGTGTTCACCACCTCGATCGGATTGAAATGATTTTCAATGATTTACCTAATTGTTTTTCAATTTCAGCCTTGGAGTCTTTAAACTTTCCAATAGTTTCAAACTTTTGATGCATTAGGTAACTATAACCATATCTCGAGTAGTCGTCAATGAAAGTGACAAAATACTCATACCCACATCTAGCTTGTATATTGATCGGTCCATAGACATCACTATGTATTAACTTAAATGGTTCCTTGGCTCTTTGACTCTTTCCTGTGAAAAGTCTATTGGTCATTTTACTCTCTAGACAGGATTTACAAACAGGAAGAGTTCCAACTTTTTGCTCTCTCAAAACACCATGCTTTGTTAACATGTTTAACCTATCCAGATTAATATGTCCCAACCTAAGATGCCATAAATATGTGCTATCATCATGAGAAACTCTTTATCGTTTGTTATTTTTAGGTTTTGTTACTTTAAATAATTCAGAATTATTTAACACGCGTTCAGTCGGTTTAAGCATATGCATCCCGTTTATAATTTTAGCATGACAGATATCAAATCCATTCTTAGAAATATTAAACTCCTTATTAATGACAAAAACTTTGAATAACTGTTCTTGCAAAAATGAAAGAGAAATCAAATTCCACGAAAAATCAGGAATATAATAAACATCGTTCAAAATTAAGTAATTATATCTAAAATGTAAATGAACTGTCCCTAATACTTTAGCTGACACGAGCGCACTATTGCCAACTCTCAAAATGACCTCGCCATCAGCCACCTCCCTTGACGAATCAAGCATCTGCAAAGAAGAACATACATGGTCAGTGACTCTTGAATTAAGTATCCCATATGACAAACTATATTCCACTAAACAAACTTCAAGTACAAGTAAATCATATTTACCTTTCTTTCTCAGCGCAGAGAGATACTTGTTACAGTTTCTCTTCCAATGACCTTCAACCCCATAGTGGAAACACGTTCATTTGAGCTTGTTGTCTTTCTTGTTCTTCTTGGCTTTCAGTAATGTCTTGGCTTTATTCAATATTTTGTTCTTAATCTTGTACTTACCATTGTTCTTCTTCCTTTTCTTGTTCTTAACAATATTGAAAGAAGGATTTTGCTCGACAACATTTGCCTCGCCATCTTTGGTCATTTTAAGGTTGAGTGATTTAAAAGTCTCCAGTTCAGTTAACGATTGCGTCATGTTGAATTGCAACTTGTTCATAACATAGTTGGTCATAAAAGCTGAAAGTGATGGTGTGAACGACTCTAGTATTATGCTAACTTGAGTCTGCTCATCAATGGTCGCCCCATGTACTTCTGTCTCGTGCATTATGTTGATCACATTCAAAACATGTTCTCGAATACAAGTACATTTCCTCATCTTAGTTGTTATATAGCTCCTAGTGGCCTCATGACGACTTTGATCGGACTACTGCCTAAACATTGCATCTAAAGATTCCATAATCTCATAAGTAGTCTCCATACTTTCATGCTTGGTTCTCAGAACATTATTCATGACCAGAAGAATGTAGCACTTCACCTTTTTGTTTGATATGATCCAAGCATCATATTTGTCTCTAACATTCTTAGAGGCGTTAGCAGCAGGCTCCTCAGGAAATTTCTTAGTAAGAATGAACTTATGGTTCTCATAAATCAACAGTAAGTTCATATTTGATTTCCAACGTACCAAATTATCACCATTCAATTTCTCAAGAGCGAGTAAAGCAGTAACAGGGTTGCTCATGGTAGACATAATATTGATAACTAAAATATAAACATACATGATTCAATATAATTGATAAATATCTAGAATTTGAAAAGTAAACGTGATGAATGAATGCAATCATAATAAACACATAAATTTAGTATTTACTAATCACGATAAAACAACCCAAAAATTAATGTGCCGCCTTAGGATTGGTCAGATTAACCTCAGACTGTGTATGTGACATTCTCATCCTTATTAATTAAAACTTAAAAAAATATAATATTTTCTTTTTTAACAATAATGTATCGCTTGTTTGGTCAAGTCATTACTATGTACATAAAAGCTTAATTGTGACTTTGTGAGTGTAACCCATCATTTCAGATTTCATGACTTCATTTAGAATATGTAGCCTTAGGATCGGTCAAAACTAAATTACATCACTTCCTCATTTCTTCTTAAGAAGTCCAACCGTGATATTTGTACAGCTCGAAACCTTCCTTAGGGGGATGAAAACAAAGCCATCTCGAGACCCTCATTGTACCTCATGGTATTATACTGGAGATCATATGTTACATTGACATGTCGACCTTCTTCCATTCACTATTTTAGCATAATGTGTTTCTATTTTAACTAATCAATTAATTCTAAATTAATTACTAGTTAAAATAATAACCCTATGAATATTTAATTATCGGTTAATCCAATCTCATTGATCTAAGTTCATTTAATTTTCTGAAACGCCTAAGTCATAATTAGGTGAATTTAGATTAACTAATTAATTATATTCATCAAACTTTAAAACTCTTTTACTAAATTCGGTTAACCTAAATGTTACTATAGTCTTTAGTGTGGTGTAATTATCAAGTTTAACTAGTTAAAACCTAGCAGTTTACATGCAATTGATTTTATAAAGTAATACATATAAACATGTTAGGATAATCCTAATAAATCATGTTTCTACATATGAGATGCATGATTAAATAAAATTATGTGAGATTTTCATGTATGGCATGTGATTGACTAATGCATGAATATGTTATCAAACATAACAATTAAACAATTATTTAATAATTAAATAAAATAATAATGGACCGAGTAACTATTGGATATTTTTAAATTACAACTCTTGAATTAAATAAATAAAATTATAAAGCGGACTTCAAGAATACATATTTATCAAATATTGACTTCTTCTCCTGATATCCGTTTTGATAATCTTCAAGTTTTGAACAAACCCCTTTTTAATTAGATAAACTATTTTTCTTAATTAAAACAATTTTCAACCCTTTAATATAGTTGACTTTGTCTTAGTCAAATAAATACTTTATTTGATTTGGTAAAACTTAGGTCAAACCCAATCAACCTATTAATTTTAATTTTCATAAAATAAAAAATTAAGAATTAATTTTAAAATGACAATAATTTCAAAATATAAATGGATATTTAAAAGAGTTTGGGTTTTAATTAAACACGTAGGTGATAGAGTTGGTTACATGGTTTGTTGAAAACTTTTCTAAAATGTGACAACAGTTGTCACTGACGATAATACTCTCTGATCGTCACCCATCAAAACCGTTGCCCGTCTCACCGCCAGCAGTCACCTGCCGCACCAGACAGCCACTGTTCACCTCCGGTACAGTATCGTTGGCACCATTCACCTCTACCAGAACAGTGAATTCATGTGTGAACAGTGTCTTCGTGGATGAACAATGTTTTCGAGGTGAACAATGTTTTCGTGTGAATAGTAAATCTCTGTCGTTCGTCTCGTGCGTGCTTCATCTTCTCACATTTGAAATAATTAAAA
The DNA here is from genome assembly GCA_003255025.1 of Datisca glomerata. Taxonomy (NCBI): domain Eukaryota; kingdom Viridiplantae; phylum Streptophyta; class Magnoliopsida; order Cucurbitales; family Datiscaceae; genus Datisca; species Datisca glomerata. Next base: position 1,963,398 of record QANY01013250.1, on the reverse strand, counting down.
ATATTCAAAGTAAAATTACAAAAATTCCTACGCCTCAATTCGGCTTACACAAGATCTAGAAAAAATTAAAACAAATCTTAATCCAATAATCACCATACAATTAACGATCGGTTATTTTTCATACACTGAAAAACATAACCATCTATAATCATACATATCTCATATTATCTTAATAATGCAAGAAAAATCATACATTTGACATATAAATATATAAAGATTACTCTGATATAACTTGCTAGTCGTAGCGGCGCGTGGCCATTTAAAATATTAAACTTTTAATAAAAATCGAATATTTTAATAAAACAAAACTTACGCATCACCACAATAACCAAATAAAAACTTTTATTGAAAACTCTTTTTCAATCAGTCAGGATTCATTATATATTTATAAGTTAAATTCTCAATCTTCTCTTAACCTCACATCCCATGGTCACATTATCAAAGAGGGGAATTTTCAAACATAAATCCTACATGGTCACAAAACACCTCTAACCTATCAGTACCATTTCTACAGAACCATTAATAGTAAAGGCAGCCTTAAAAGATCCTCGCTGGTTTAAAGCTATGAGTTCTGAGTACTAATCCCTTATTTTGAACAACATCTGGGATCTTGTACCTCATCCCCACAACGTGAATCTAGTGAGAAATAAATTGATTTTCAAAGTTAAACTAAAGCTGATCAATCAGTTGATAAATTCAAAGTTGAGTTCTATCAAACTCCTAGCATTGGTTTTATTGTGATGTCCAACACCATTAGACTTGTTCTTACACTTGCCCTCACCTTTGGTGGGAATGTTAATAATGTTCTTTTTTAATGGGCTTCTTGGAAGCTTTCATGACACAATTGTTAGATAAAATTCTTGTCAGTATGAATCGTATCTAAAAATCCCACAAGAACTCATGTTGAACACACCACAAATCAATTAACTGTAAAAGTGGAAATGTATCTGAATTCATGATAGTAGATCGTAATTTATGTTGGTCATCGCGGCGCGTGACCTTTTAAAAATTAAATTTTTTATCTAAAAACAAGCGCAATGCTACGATAACCAAATAAAAACTTTGATTAAAAACTCTTTTCAACCATGATCCATTATATATTTATATATTAAATCTAAGAGATACATGGATATGGATTATATACTTCTTGTAGTCTATATCAAGCATTCTCGCAAACCAACGATCCTTCGTTCCCACGAACAACGGACTTCGAAATCCACATCAAAATCTTTCAAGCCAATCCTAAAACGCACTAAAACGTGTCTGGGCACGTAGAATAATTCAAAAAAAAAAAATTCTGTCTCTAGATGTACTTAACATATGAGATCTAAAAATTTACTAAGAATGATTAATTTAGCGAGACAATCCTCTAAGAGAATACGATGATAATTCTTTCAAAGTTTTTTATTAACTTTTAATCATGAAAAAAGTTCACCCTGATAGAAACCGTGTTCTCAACATTCTGATCAACAGTTTTCAACCGATCCAGCACTGAGGCCGTTAGAATAATATCTATATAAAACTTTTAAGCTCATTAGATTTTTAGGGATAAATACAAAATAACATTTAAATTCAAAATTTCCATTGCAGTGGGACCCACTGCAATTTGTGCACAACTACAGTGTCACACGGCACTGCAGTTGCCGTGAACTATCACAGTGCCTCACGGCATTGTGGGCCACGACACTATTATAGTGTCGTGGGGCACTACACTATTGCACGCCCACTACTACAGTACCACGTGGCACTACAGTGGTTCATGTTAATCTCTGATTCGTAGTGTCGTGGGCCACTACACTATTGTACGCCCACTACTGCAGTGTCACGTGGCACTACAGTGGTTCATGTTAATCTCTGATTCACAATCAGTGATTGACACGTGATAATTACTCTGAATTAAATATTTATTTTAATCAGATAAATATCTACATATCAGTTAATTCAAAATTAACTCATCTGATCATCTTAATCAAGTAGCTTATCTGTTAATTCATAAATAACAGATTTAATTGATTTAATTATTATCTAATAATAATTTACAATTATCTACTTTCATTAATTAGATATTCTATCTCAAATATCAATAATTAGAAAATTAATCGATATAATTATTTATATATGTAATTTCTGAAATTTGTATATAAATAATTTAATTAATTAATCACACATAATTATGTATTTACCCCAGAATAAAAATTCTTTTGCAAGTAAGTCCTTTTCTCATGTCCTGAAATATTGACACCCTAGACTACGTAGTATAGATGTGACTTGATGACCATAAACTTATAATCTTAAGCTTCTGTAAATCAGATTATTAATTAAACTTTTTAATTAAATAATCTTATTTATTAATTTCATTATTACTCCACTATAAATATGGAATTGCACTCTACGAGATTATAAAATATTTTTACAGAGTATTCTCGTATAGTACATTGATATAATCATTTCATATAGTTTTGTCCTCCAATTATTGGTTCGTAAATTAGAGCTGGACTAAATTATCATTTTACCCCTCTAATTACCTATTTATCCTTAAGTACCATCAATTCACCAGTGAATGGCTAATTTATAATCGTATTATAAAATTGAGCTCAATAATTATTTAATTTCAGAATTAACACTTAATGAAACCAATATATGATCCGTTAGAAAAGCTTGGATTCTAAATCTTGTGAGAACATGTTCCCAGCCATCCATATTACTGAATCTCCAAAACAAAAGTCACTACCTTGTTTTACAAACAAACCTTAACGAGTGATAGGAGTGAAAATTTTGTTACCGAACCAACCGAATCAAACCAAACCAAATTATAAATTAAAAAATATTATGTATATATATATATAGACACACACTATACTATACTATACTATACCCTTTGTAAAATCTCTCACTTTTCTTCGTACAGCTCACCCGCCCACTTGCCTCTCTCCCTCTCTTAAATAATCGATCGAACCGAACCTTGAACACCCCTAACGAGTGAATTAAAAGATCCAGACATTCATATGAGTTCATGACTACTCAGGATTCAGACTGATCTACATATGATCATGAGATTGATGTGTATTAAATTTTTATGATAAACGACAAGTTAATAAAGATAATAATTCACATCGGTCTTGTCATATATAATCTTATTATATATAGTATATTCACTAAGATATCTATCCAGGTCTAGATCATATGCATTTATAATGCTTAGTGAACCGTACTAGCAACCATTCATTAAAGATTTCATATTTTAATATGTTGCTGACAATTTTATTCATTATCTATTATCTTAATCATCTCGTATTAATACAAGATCATAGTCTCATTAATGAATATGAAATTTTTAGATATTTATATAAATTATTCAACAATAATTTAAAAAGATAATTAGAAGAAAAATGTAATTCCAATAAATTTCATATTATAATGTCAATACACAAGTTTTGAAGGCATAATCCCCAATAATTTAGAGTCGAGTGGTTAGCTTTCCAAATCTACATGATTCTATATCAGATAGTCCCTTTTGATTAAGCCTATTTGTTTTCTCTCTAACGATGAGATATTATGGAGGATATAATAGTTCCCTTTCATCGTGTGACTTAGAGACCATAACCACTTATAGATAACATATCTATTATCTTTTGGTATTTTTATTTTAATTCATCATAAAAATATAAATTACTTTAAAGTTTTTACATATCAAAAAGTCCATAACCTATCAGATACATTAAAACCCAAATGAATAAAATCTTAGTTGATAATTTTGTATTGAGTTTAACCGTATTTGATGGTCCGCAATACATAATTATTTACTTATAAGTCCAACGTGGGATTAAGGATCCAACAATCTTTCACTTAGACTATATGTGTAACCTTATAATTATGCTCCGCAAAAAATAACTGAACGAGCTCAATTCTGCTGTCATTACCGAAATGTATCTATAACCAATCTGGTCCATCAATCATACAAACATAGGATCAAAGTGGTCTTCGCTACATCAATCATAACTCAACACATCAATGGTTGCGTATGTCAATACAACTTAATGACATGGATTAATATGTGGATGTGTAGCATGAAAATTTCACGTAATGTGATCTTAAGATGTCTATTTCTGCAGAAATTATCTCAAAATATCCATAAACTGAAATAATTGAAAATATGTCTATAAAGAAGAGCATCCAAAAGTAAAATACAAACTCACACTAGAACTGATTATCCTCAACTGATATGACACTCATGCGAGCACTGTGCTCATGAAACACCTTGGGTGGCAATCCCTTAGTAAGCGGATCTGCAATCATAGAGTTTGTACAACTATCCACTATGAACCATTTCCTTAACAACCATGAACTTGATTTCTATGTACTTTGAATTTGTCAGGCTCATGTTGTTGTTATTAGAATAAAGTACTGTTAGTTTATTGTCATAAAATAACTTTAGTGGTCTCTTATACTGTTCACTATGCACATCCCCGTGATAAAATTTTGTAACCATATTCCATGATTGGATGTCTCATAACATGTTATGAACTCTGCTGCCATGGTAAAAGAGGCTATAAGAGACTGTTTAGCATTCTTCCAAGAGACAGCACCTCTACCGAGCAGAAAAATATAGCCCGACGTAGATTTCATACTATCTTGGCATCCAGCAAAATCAGAGTCAGTATATCGAATGATCTCAATCTGATCCAACCTCCCATATGTGAGCATGTAGTCTTTTATCCTCTATAAGTTTCGCAATATTCATTTCACTGCTTTCCAATGGTCTATGCCTAGATTGCTTAAGTATCTATCAAACATCTCAGTCACGTACGTAATAGCAGGACGTACAAACCTGAGCATACATTAGACTCTCTACTACATAGGCATAGGGAATCTTCTACATTTCATGTTCCTTAAAATCATTCTTAGGGCACTGATTGAGACCAACCTTATCTACCTTAGCTATAGGGGTATCACCTGGTTTACAGTCTTACATGTCATATATTTTAAGGACCTTTTCGATATAACTCTTTTGTGATAATCCAAGAATACCCTGAGGCGATCTTGGTGTATTTGGATGCCTAATACAAAAGAGGATTCACCAAGATCTTTCATCTCAAAATTCTTAGCTAGAAATATATTGGTGTCATGTAATAAGCTTATATTGTCGCTGGCAAGTAAGATGTCATCTGCATATAAAACCAAAAAAATATGTTTGCTCCCACAAAACTTATGGTATAGTCAATCAGTGACCAAATTCATCTAAAAGCTGAATGAGATGATCACCTGATGAAATTTGAAATACCATTGTCTAGATGTTTGTTTGAGTCCATAGATGGATTTCTTAAGTTTGCAAACCATATTCTTTGAGTCTCCTGACACAAGGTTTTCTGGTTGCACCATATAGATTGTTTCTTCAATGTCACCATTGAGAAACGTCGTCTTTACATCCATCTGTTACAACTCAAGATTGAAATGCACCACCAATGCTATTATAATCCTGAAAGAGTCTTTCATAGAAACTGGAGAGAAAATCTCTTTATAGTCGATGCATTCTTTCTGTGTAAAGCCATTTACGACAAGACGAGTCTTATATCTTTCTACATTACTTTTTCAATTCATCTTGGTGTTAAAAAAATCCATTTGCAATCAATGAGTTTCGTAACTTATAGTAATGGGACAAGATCTCACACGCCATTTTCCTTCATGGACTTATCTCATCATTCATGGCATCGAGCCACTTCTGAGAGTTAGAAATTTCCATGGCTTAATGGAAGTTGATCGGGTAATCCTCCATCACTCTAATGTCTACCTCATGTTATTGGAGAAATACAATATAATCATCTGGCACTACACTTCTCCTCTCCCTAGTGGATCTCCTTAATGACATAGGTTTTTGAAGTGCTAGAGTTTGTTATTCCGAAACAATCTCTTGAATGGGAGGTTCTCTGATATTGTCTTGATGTGTTGTATCATGAGCACTGTCAGGGACACAGTCCTGATCAATGCTAACAACACATGTGGGAATAACAACATATTCCTCTTGAAAGTCAAAATCCATAACCGCATCTCCCCCCACAAACTCGGCATTCTCAAAGAACTGGGCATTTTCAGTCTTAAAAATTGACCTAGTTTTGGGATCATAAAACTTGTACCCCCTGAATCTTTCATAGTATCTAACAAAATAGGAACTCACCGTCCGTAAGTCCAATTTCTTTTCATTAGGCCTATAAGGCCTTGCCTCAGCTAGACATCCTCAAACGTGCAAATGCTTTAGAACTAGGATTTTTGCCGGTCCAAAGCTCATATGGGGTTTTGGCATTTGCTTTAGTTGGAACTCTGTTAAGGATATATGTGTTGGAAAATACGACGTAGGAGCAACGAATGCGCTTAATTTTTTTTCATAAAAATGAATCTTTTTTTATAAAAAGAAAAACAAGCGCAACGCAACGATTCCCATAAATAAAAATTTTTATTGAAAACTCTTTTCAAGCAGCTTCCATTATATATTTATACATTAAATCTATAACATACAAGGTTAGGAATCATATACCTCTTGTAGTCTGTATTGAATTGAGAACACAATTAGAGTTAGAGAATTTTTTCTCTGCGACTAAAAATTAATCAAATCTCTAAAAGAAATAATCATCGTGTTCTTTTAGAGAATCGTCTCACAAAAGTCATTCATAGTAAATCTCTAGATCTCATGTGTTGAGTACATCTAGAGACAGGAAAAGTGTATTGTAATATTCTACAAGCCCACACACGTTCTAGTGCATTGAAGATTGACTTGGAAGATCTTGGTGTGAATCTCAGAGTCTATTGATCGTTGGAACGATTTTGTGGGACAAAGGATCGATCGGTTTTGCAAGGACGCTTGATTGATGAACTGACGAATTGAGATATCTTTCTAGGCCATTAGAATAATATATGTATATATTCTAGATAATTTCATATCAGATATTTAGAGATTATTAAAAATTAAAAAAATTCAATTTAATTTCAAATTACATAATACAGTGGGACCCACTTTATAACGATCCACGATTGTAGTGTCACACGACATTGCAGTTGGCGTTAAGCATTACAGTGCCTCACGGCACTGTATGTTACGCCATACTACAATGTCGTGTGGCACTACAATATTACACGCGTACTATTGTAGTGCCACATGGCACTACAACAAACAATGGTGATTTATGATTCTCAATCATTGATCAACACGTGACAATTACTGTAAAATAAATATTTATTTTAATCAGATAAATATATAGATATTAGTTAATCAAAAATTAACATATCTGATTATCCCTATCAACTAAATTATCTGTTGTTTCATAAATAACAGATTTAGTTGATTCAAATTATTATCTAATAATAATTTAATTATCTAATTTCATAAATTAAATATTCTGACTCACTTATCGATAATTGAAAAATAATCGATAATTATTTATATATATAATATAAAAAAATTATATTTATGTATATATAATTCAATTAATTAATTGTTAATTAATTAATCACACATAATTATCTCATAATTATGTACTTGCCCCAGAATTAAAATTCATTTGCAAGTCAGTCATTTTTCATGTCTTAAAATATTCACACCCTATACTGCGTAATATAGAGGTCACATGAGGATCATGAACCTATAATCCTAAGCTCCGATAATTAAATAATCATATTTATTAATTTCATTATAAATATGGAATTGAACTTTTAATGATTATAAAATGTATTTACAGAGCATTCTCATGTAGTCTGCTAATATAAGCATTCCATGTAGTTATATCCTCTAAATATTAGTTCGTAAATTAGAATTGGTCAAAAGTACCATTTTACTTTTCTAATTACCTTTTGATTCTTGAGTACCATTAACTCACTAGTGAATGGCTAATTTACAATCGTATTATAAATTTGAGCTCAATAACCATTTAGTTCCAGAATTAACACTTAAAGGAACCAATATCCGATCCGTTAGAAAATCTAGTATTCCAAACCTTGTAAGATCATATTCTCAGCCATCCATATCACTGAATCTCCAAAACAAAAGTCAGTAGCCTATTTCACAAACAAACCTTAACGAGTGAATCAAAATATTCAGTAGATATACATAGGAGTTTATGACTACTCAGGATTCAGACTGATCTACATATGATTATCAAATTGATGTGTATTATTAAATCTTGATGATAAATGACACGTTGATAAATATATTAATTCACATCGGTCCAGTCATATATAATCTTATTATATAAAATACATTCACTAAGATGTCTATACACATTAATGATTCGGATCTAGATCACACGCATTCATTATTCTTAGTGAACCGAGTTAACAACCATTCATCAAAGATTACATACTTTAATATGTTGGTAATAATTTTATTAATTATCTATGATCTTAATATTTTCGTACTAGTACAAGATCATAGTTTCATTAATGAATATGAAACTTTTAGACATTTGTATAAATTATTCAACAATAATTTAAAAGAACAATTATAAGAAAAATGTAATCCTCATTAAATTTTATATCAAAATGTCAATACACATGTTTTGAGGGCATAACCCCCAACAATCTCTCACTTGCCCTAAAACAAATGTGGCATTTCTCTCAATCTCATGTTACTCACGTGACCCTCAAATGATTTCGCAGGAAGTGTCTTTGTCTGTCTTGACGCTATCTGCATAACAGCCGGATCCCCTCGATACACGATCTCTCTTATAAGATGATATTTCCTCTCTATGTGCTTGCCCCTCTTACGACTCCCCATTTTCTTGGAATTCGCTACCACCCCACTGTTGTTACAGTACAGGATCAGTAGCTTGTCCATATCTGGAACAACTTTCAGATCAGTATAGAACTTTCTGAGACATACCGCTTCTTTCACAGCTTTGTAAGCTGCTATATATTAGGCTTCCATAGTGGAATCTGTAATGCTGGATCGTTTGATACTTCTCCAGACTATAGCTCCTCCACCCAGGGTGAATACTGATCAAGATGTTGACCTTCGACTGTCTTTGTCTGATTGAAAATCAGAATCAATATATCCAGTGGGATTTAAGTCTCCACTTGAACAAACAAGTATATAGTTTCTCATTCTACTAAGATACTTGATAATGTGATTTACTGCAATCTAGTGTTCCAAAGCTGGATTCAATTGATAATGACTGACAATTCCTACTAATTAACAGATACATGGTCTTATATACAACATTGCATACATGAGACTTCCAACTACTGAAGCATGGGGAACCTTTCTCATATTCTCTTCCTCTTAGGGTGTCTTAGGACATTGTTCCTTGGAGAGGACTATTCCATGTCTGGTCGGTAGTTGACATTTCTTGAATTCTTCATAAAGAATCTTTCCAGCACCTTATCAATATAAGATGCATGAAAAACTGCCAAGAGCTTGTTCTTTCTATCACTTAGGATTTGGATGCCTAGAACATAGCTCGCTTCTTCCAAATCTTTCATTTGAAATTTTTCAGCCAACCACTTATTTACCTTTGACAGAGTTTCTACATCATTTCCAATTAGTAAAATATAATCTACATACAGAACTAAGAAAACTTATATCTTATGTTTGATGTATTTATAAATACACGCTTCATCAACATTTTGCTTGAAACCATAAAACTTTATAATCTCATCAAAGGTAAGATTCCAAGATCTAGATGTTTGTTTTAACCCATAAATGGATTTAAGTAACTTGCATACTTTTTTATCTTGCCTCTTTTGCACGAACCCTTCTAGATGCATTATATAGTTACTTTCTTCAAGAGAGTCATTTAGAAAAGTTAGTTCGACGTCCATTTGCAATATGTTATAGTCAAAACTAGCGGCTATGGACAAAAGGATGCGAATGGATTTGAGCATGGCCATATGGGAGAATGTCTCTACATAATCGACTCCCTCCTTTTATGTATAGCCCTTAGGTACTAACCGTGCCTTGAAAGTCTCTACTTTCTCATTTGCACCTCTTTTTTTCTTGAAGATCCATTTACATCCAATGTGCCTAACATCTTCAAGTGGATCTACAAGTTCCCAGACAAAATTGGAATACATATATTTCATTTCCTGGTTCATGGCATCTTGTCATCTCTCCTTTTCAGGATCATCCGTTGCTTCTTCATAAGATAGTAATGGCTTTAGTTCGTAGCAAACTAGTTGTCTCACAACCCTCTCACTACGATGTTGCACCGGAGTTTCCTTTGTAGGAACTTTGGTTTATCAGGTTTGTCGTTTATCAGTAGAAATTGAAGGTGGTATTATCTCATCAGTCGCTAATTCTTCGAGAACTACTCTGCTACAAAGTTTGTAGTTTTTCATATAATCTTGTTCAAAGAAAGTGGTATTTTTCGATACAAACACCTTTCGATCCTTGTGACTTTAAAAGTTCCCACATATGGTCTCTGGAGCATAGCTTACGAATATGCATACCCCAGACCTTGAGTCTAACTTTCTGGTCTTGGGTCTAAGAACGTGAGCTGGACACCCCTATATACGGAAATGATGCAAACTAGGTAATGTACCATTTTGCTGTGGCGTTCCAGGTGTTGTGAGTTCGGATAGGATTACATACTCCAGCAAGTAATCCTTGAATTCTAAATCCAAGTATTCACCACGTCGATCTGATTGAAGGGTTTTCAATGATTTAGCTAATTGCTTTTCAGCTTCAGCTTTGAAATCTTTAAACTTTTCAAAATTTCAGACTTTCTATGCATTAAGTAAGTATAACCATATCTTGAGTAATCGTCAACAAAATGACAAAATACTCATACCCACCTCAAGTTTGTACATTGATCTATCCACAGACATCATTATGTATTAGCTCAGGTGGTTTCTTGGCTCTTTGGCCCTTTCTTGTGAAATGTCTTGGCTTTCTTCCCTTTCTTGTTCTCACTTTTTCCCTTACCACTGATCTTCTTCCTCTCGTTAATTTTAACAATAGTGGAAGAAGGCTTTTGCTCGACAACATTTGTCTCACCCTCTTTGGTCATTCTAAGGTTGTGTAAATCAAAAGTCTGCAGTTTATTCAACATTTGGGTCATGTTGAATTGCAAGTTGTTCATAACATAGTTGGTTGTGAATGCAGAAAAAGTGGTATGTTCGACTCAAGTATAATGCTAACTTGAGTCCGCTCATCAATGGTCGCATCATGCACTTCTGTCTCGTGCATTATATTGATCATGTTCAAAACATGTTCTTGCACAGAAGTATCATTTCTCATCTTAGTCATCATATAGCTCCTAGTGACCTCATGACGACTTTGATCAGACTGATGCTCAAACATCACCTTTAGAGATTCCATAATCTCATAGGTAGTCTCCATGATTTCATGTTTGGTTCTCAGAACATCTTTCAAGCTCACAAGCATGTAGCACTTCGCCTTGTTGTTTTATATGATCCAACCATCATATTTGTCCCTGACATTCTTAGGGGCATTAGCTGCGGGCTCATCTGGACATTCCTCAATAAGAACGAACTAATGGTTCTCACAAATCAACATTAAGTTCATATTTGATTTTTAACGTATGAAATTATCACCATTCAATTTCTCAAGCACGAGTAAACCAGTAACATGGTTGCCTATGGTATACATAATAATGATAATTAAAATTTAAAACATACAAGCTTCAATATAATTGATAAATATCTAGAATTCAAAAAGTAAATGTGATGCATGAATGCAACATAATAAACACACAAATTTAACATTTACTAAGCACGTTAAAAAAATTCAACGATTAATGTATTGCCTTAGGGTCAGTCAGATTAACCTTAGATTGTCTTTGAGACATTCACATCCTTATTAATTAAAACATAAAATAATATTTTTTTTAACAATAAGGTATCTCTTGTTCGGTCAAGTCACAACTATCCACATGAAAGCTTAATTGTGACTTTGTGAGTGTAACCCATCATTTCAGATTCTATGATTTCATTTAGAATATGTCACCTTAGGATCGGTCAAAACTAAACTACATCACTTCCTCCTATCTTCTTAAGAAGTCCAGCCTTCATACTGGCACATATCGAAACCTTTCTTAAGGGGATGAAAACAAAGCCATATCGAGGCTTTTACTGCACCTCACGGTGTTGCACTAATGATGGAGACCATAGGTTACATTGACATGTCAACATTCTCCCACTCACTATTTTAGGATTATGTGTTTCAATTTTAACTAATTAACTATTCAAATTAATCATTGGTTAAAATAATAACCCTATGAATATTTAATAATCAATTATGTAAATCCTCATTGATATAAGTTCATTTAACCTTTTAAAGCGCATAAGCCATAATTAGGTGAACGTAGATTAATTAATTAAATATATTCATCAAACTTTAATAAAACTCTTTTACAAAAGTCAGTTATCCTAAAAGTTACTAGAGCCATCAGTGTGGTGTGATTACCAAGTTTTTGTTCGGGGTTATGCCCTCAAAACATGTGTATTGACATTTTGATTTGAAATTAAAGAGGATTACATTCTTCTTATAATTGTTCTCTTTAAATTATTGTTGAATAATTTATATAAATATCTGAAAATTCCACATTCATTAGTGAGGCTATGATATTGTATTAGTACGAGAGGGTTAAGATCATAGATAATGAATAAAATTGTCAGCAACATATTAAACTATGGAATCTTTAATGAATGGTTGCTATTACGGTTCATAAGCATTATGAAGGCGTGTGATCTATATCTGGATCATTGATGTGGATAGACATCTTAGTGAATGTACTTTATATAATAAAATTATATATGATAGGACCGATGTAAATTAATATTTTTATTAACGTGTCTTTTATCATAAAAATTTAATACACATCAATTCAATGATCATATGTAGAAAAGTATGAATCCTGAGTAGTCAAGAACTCCTATGCATGTCTACTAGATCTTTTGATTCACTTGTTAAGGTTTTTTTGTTACCCAGGCTAGTGCCTTTTATTTTGGAGATTCAGTGATGTGAATGGCTGATGACATGATCTTACAAGATTTAGAATCTAAGCTTTTTAACGGATTGTATATTAGTTTCCATAAGTGTTAATTCTAGAACTGAATGGTTATTGAGCTCAAATTTATAATAAGTATATAAATTAGCCATTCACTAGTGAATTAATGGTACTTAAGGATCAATAGGTAATTAGACGGGTAAAACAGTAATTTTAACCAGTTCTAATTTACGAACCACTAATTGGAGGACATAACTATATGAAATGATTATGTCAATAGAGTACATGAGAATACTCTGTAAATACATTCTATAATCTCTAAGAGTGCAATTTCATATTTATGCATAATAATGAAATTCATAAAGAAGATTATTTAATTAAAAAGTTTAATCAATAATCTGGTTTATTAGAGATTAGGATCATAGGTCTATGGCCTCCAAGTCACCTCTATACTACGCTGTCTAGGGTGTGAGTATTTCAGGACATGAGAAAATGACTGACTTGTATTTTGGGGCAGATATATAATTATGAGCTAATTGTGTGTGATTAATTAATTAAGAATCAATTAGTTGAATTACTTATATATTTAAATATAATTTTCTGAAATTATATATATAAAAATAATTATCAATTTTTTTAATTATCGATAAGTGATACAAAATATCTAATTTGTGAAATTAGATAATTAAATTATTATTTGATAATAATTTAAATCAACTAAATATATTATTTATGAAATAATATATAAGTTATTTGATAGGAATAATCAGATATAATAATTTTGAATTAACTGATATCTAGATAATTATATGACTAAAATAAATATTTAATTGTAGTAATTATCATATGTTAATGATTTGTGGAGGAGGTTGACTGGGTTCAGGACAAGGAGAGAGTGGTGGTGACAAATTAGTTATAGGAGCAGCAGAAAGAGAAGTATCAGTTAGAGGTGGAGAAGTACATACCTTAGAAGAAGGTGATGCTGATGTACCAGAAGCAATGCCAGGGTTGGAATTGACTCCTGTAGCACTTGTTGTGATAAGAAAATGTAAAGATGCAGTGGGAGGAAACACTGGTGCATCCAAAGACCCTTAGGTATGTGTAGTTAGGTAACCTAGCATAAAGAACTTTAAAAGGAGATTTTTGAGACAAAATAAGAGTGGGAAGTCTATGGGTTGAGCCATGAGAATGAAGCTTGTATCTATTATATGTTTGTGTTGTCTTTCAGGGAGGGCTTTCTATTATGAGTATATGGGTATGTGTCTATACCAAATTCCTTGAGTGTCTTAAGGTTGAAAAACTCTATACTCACTCACTCCCCAATGAGACTGTAAACATTTGATGGGATGGTTGAATTGTTTTCCTCCCATTGTGTCCTGAAGAACATAAAAGTGTTGAAGGCATCATATTTTACATTGAATGGATAAATCCAAGTAAATCTTTGTGGGCATCAATGAAATGTATGCATTATTAAATCCTTTCCTAGATTGTGTGTATGCAAACACCACATCAGTGTAAATAAGTTCTAATGGCTTAAAAATCTCATACGAAGTACAATAAATGAATAAACTATTTATTATGAGTCTCAAATTATTTTATTCTTTCTAATTTGTGCTAAAATTATTTTTATTCATACTCTAGTACAAGCTACATTAAATAATTTTTACTTTATATTATAAATTAAGTGTGAATGTCAGTAACATAATCAAATTAGAGAAAATAAAGTTATAGAACTAAATTTATGCTAGTACATTGAGATGAAGAATACTTGTTAATTAATAGAAAGAACTAATTATGATGTTATGACTTAGATCAATACTTACCAAGGACTTGAGTATTCTTACATTGCTTTCTTAGCTCATTTCATTAGAGTACTACAATCTTTTTGAATGAGTTTCTTTAATTAAATTACTGATAATGTTAACAACATTGATTAATAGTTAAATAACCAATAAACAATTCCTCACTGAGAAACTATAAAGTTAATTAGAGGGCTGCTTTCATTTGCAGGTTCGAGGTGAGAGAGTTATTTAATTCAATATCTAGAACAATAAACAAGCTTTATGTAATATAAAAATAAAATAAACTCATTAAATTAATTATTATTTTAATGCTTATGTACCAACCCAAGTTAAATGGTGCAATGTATGACCATTTCCACATTTTATTTACCCCAAAGAAAAGTACTTAATTATAAGATATGTAAAGACTTCTTGGGAAATATTCATGTTAATAAATGGTAACGTGGACTTCCATGTCAAATGAGATTCTGTCAAATCTTGCTTTAATTGAAGCTTCCTTTGACTGTTTCTCTCATCCAAAAATAATTTATTAATGTTCCGGTGTTCACCGTTAGTTTTTGATAAAAAAATCAAGAACCGAAATTTTAATTCGGTAATAAAATGAATCCGTGAGTTTTGATTTGATTTTTTTTTTAATATTATTAATTAAAAAATTTTTAAATCTAATATTGAAAAAAAATATAAAATCAAAATTTTATTTCAATTCGATTTGATTTTATATGAAATTATATATATAAAAAAATAATATAAATTTAATGTTTTGGTTTAGTTCGGTTCAAAAACCACCAAAATTTCGAGCCGAACCGAAACTTTGGTTCTCTCACTTTCCCGAACCAAATACATATAAAGAACCGACCGTTTTTAGTTCAGTTCGAGAAAATTTTGAACACCCCTAATTAATGTTCTTTTTCCTCCAAACAACACAAGTTAAACAAGATTATATTAAATTAAAATGAACGATTCTGATTAATTACTTCAAGAAAATGAAAAAATAATTAATGTTTTATAAAAAGATCTGAACCCTTGTTTTTTTATATATAATTACAAAATGGGTGACCCAAACTACATTTTTCATATCTAAAAAAACCACTTTTTTTTTCATTTTGGCTTATCTTATATTTCTTTCTTTATTTCTTATTCTACGTTTTCCCTTTATGTGGAGTGTTTTTAGTTATTAACTGTTTTCTGTTTCTTATTAAGTTCTTTAAGTAGAGCACTCGAGACTTAAGTTTATTTTATTAAGCTGATCCTGTATTTAGTCCAAGGTCTACTGCCCTAAAGTTGGTCATTTTGCATGTATTATTCAATATCCAATTAAGCTCTTTATATTTGTTTTATTTTCTTTTGAAAACATATAAGCTCAATCATCATTTTTGGCTTAGGATTAGTGATGCAGCATGGGATGTACAAGAAAGACAATATCGTAAATGCACTGAAATAAGTCTCTAAAAACCCGTTGTTTCTGGTAAAAATATCTAGAATAAAACATCAAAGGTCTAGAATTTATCAATGACAATGGGAATGAGACAAAACTCAATCTTCATTCATCAAAATAGAGAAATTCTGGGGTACCGAGTTAGTATAATATTATAAACACCTCAAACGTGTTGAATAATGGAATACTTATAATACATTTAAGGTATCTCATAATTTCGAACTCTATTGTTGCCTATTTAAAGGCTTCAAAATATAGCAACTCAACTTAACAATCAAAAGATTAATTTTATTCCAAATTAGTTTGTTATCTTCTTCTTCTAGAATTATATATATATATTTTGGTTAAAAGCTAAAATATATGTATTAACTAAATACTATATAGTGATTAACCAATCAAATTTAGCTATGAAGCAAATGATTATTATCACTGCGGTGATGACATCGATGACAAGTTCATTATTGGATTTTTGTCCTTCTTGACCACATCTACAATTTTATTTTGCATCAATTGGTAGATGGAATTGGTAACAGCTACTTGACATGTGCATGGAAATCTTCCTTTTGACTTTTTATGCCTTTTTCACACATCTCACCGTGCATATCACTCTCCATCTTTGAACACTCCCCATATGCATCCATATACTATATATGCCTTCTTAAAATTTACGAATTAAATTACTTTTTTAGGAGGTTGTTAATTGATAATAGTAAAACTTTAACATTTCATATTTCATCACACTTGAAAAATAACACATAAGTTCATTCTGTTAAAACGATTATTAATGTAAGTGTCTGAGAATACAATATTCTCCTAACAACCAACCGGAACCAACTATTTTTCCTAATAAAACATTAACCATATTTGAGTTTGCATATAAATTCATTGAGTTGAGGGCTTGAATATTAAAAAAAAATTATCTTAACGTTTTTAGAATTGTGAAAAATATGACGGGTAACTTTAGTATTATATGTTATTCAAAAGGCGTTAGTTTGAATTTTAACTGTTTTGGATATTTTTTTTCACAAAAACCTAACATAAACGTAGATATGAGTTATCATTTAAACTAAAAGAATATCTATATAATTTAAATAAACTACAAGAGATGTAAGACGTGTCTTTTCAACAACAAAAAATAAGTTTTTTGTTATACATTGGATGTTTGAATCTTTCAAGAGTAGCCTAGGATATAATTCTTTTCTAAATCCCATTTTAATTTTAGAAGCATCATAATATATAGTTAGTGCAATAGCCCAACTAATAGATAGAAAGGTCGTTTAGTTCAATTATCTATCACTTACACATTTTATAAGTATATGTAATTCCATCTAAATATTAGTGTATTAATTAGGCTTAATATGTGACCAAAGTGTATGCGAATGAGTAACACATATCTTTTAAGTTCTTTTAAATGGCAATTCTTAATCATTAGATTAATAATTAAGTTGACAAAATACTATCATTAGTTTACTCTTATTTACAAAATTTTTTTTTGTTAAATTATACATTAGTAGTTACCGTTACATGTGTTTCGTGTGACCAATTGAGATCGAGACCAAAAAATTAAGTAAATATTAATTAATTACCGTCCTTGTTAAGACTGATTAAATCTTAATTTAAACTTTAATTTTTGTAAATTTAGTGTTGAGTGTGAACTGTTTGTTGAAAGTCTTTAGCGTTGACACTCATTTCTTGAAACAGTACGTTGTCTAATTGAATACCAGGTCAGATAATAATGGGACGATTATTTATTCATCTATTATTAATGATTAATTATCAATATTTCTTTTGAATAATTTGGAAGAAAATCCCAATTTAATTCTGATACTAGCTATTCACGCTAATTAATATGTTACCACATGCTTAATTATTATTGAGTGTATTGAAAATTATAAAACTAAATCCAAGTGCCGGTGCAGATGAAAAAGCAATACTATTAAATTAAAATAAAACTTATGTTTTCTAATTAATTATTCATGTGATTATTAATTGATATGGAGAGACGTGATCAACTTCTTTTTGAATTTTCTCTCATTTTTCAATTCAGAAAATCTCTATTTCCAAATTTTAATTTAATAGAATTGTAATAAATGTCTATGCCTATGACCATATCCATGAAGATTTAGTCCCCCACCTTAACTTTTATTTATTAAAATAAAGAAAAAGGATATTAGTCAGATTAATTAATTTTGTGTATAATTAGAAACTTAAGTCATGCATGCTTTGCCAGCTCACATAGCCCTTCTGAGAAAAAAAAAATTATAAAACCAAGACTAGTAGGTGGGAAAAAAATAAGAGGTGCTATCAAAACCGTTAAATGTTGTTGACTCAATAAAGGGTACGCAGATCAGGTGGTTGGATTTACTGTTTAATAGTGGGACCCAACAGATAAGAGATCGTGTCGCATTGGATTGGTTCATGTAGAATGATCAGTAATGGTAGATGTTCTTTTCAATGTAGACTTTTCTTATTGTCAATCATTTAAAGAACGAACCAAAATAAAGCGAACATTTTCAATAATTTCTCCTCTTGAACATATATTATCATTTTGACTTTCATATTTTGCCATAATTGTAATTTTTTTAATTTCTTTCTTATTTTTTCTAATGACAAACATATTTTTATTCTTTATCTCATTTAACTAAAGAAATTTTAAGAATAATCACAATATAACTTTCTTATATCATGTATCGGAATCATTGATGGTTTCATGTATTTGAGTCTATAATTATTTTAAAAATTGATTTAATTGTCTGTATCACATAATTTTAGAGTTTGTCAGTCACTTTTTATAGTTACTTATTTAATTGAGCTTTCAATCCATGTTTATTTATCAGTTACTCTTTCAAAATTTATTTTTCTTTTATTATTTTTAAGTTCATGGGTATCCCAGGCACTTTAGACAATCATACAAAACTAATGTACTCTGTACTAAAAAACATTCTACAGAAAGAGAATTTAATTCTACGTGACGCTAAATAATTATTTACATATAAAAATTCAAAAATAATTTTATGATGATTGAATTATAAATTAAATTTTATTGATTAAATTAATATTTTATTATTTATTAAAATAATAATTTATATATGATTGAGATATTAATAATCCCAATTTAATTTAGCAAAAACTGTGATCTGTAGGGGTAGGAATGTGGGAATATGATTGTCGATTTATAGAAAGCGAACGATAGAAGAAAAAGTCAAGGAAGAGAAAGTGCCACAGCTACTTCTCCATTTCTCCGGTACTTCGTCGCCATTTCGAGGGAATTTCACCCATATATATAGATCATTTAGCCTGAATCTCTCAAACTCCAAAGCCCAAAGAAGAACTGAGAGAATTAAAAGAGAGATCCAGACTGTTATGGGAAACTGTTTTGGCACTCCAGTTGATTCCCATAGCCTTCCTCCCACTAAGCCTCCAACCCCTGGTATTCCTTTTCACTCCTTCATTTCACTCTGTTTTCTGTTTGGTTTCTGACAAACCCCGAGAAAAATTTGTTCATTTTACTTTAATTTCCTTCTGATTGTATAACTACCAAACACTATTTTCTTTCCACTTTAGATTTGAGCTAATAATTTTGATCTAATCATTTAACGAAGATTCAAAAATTAATTTGCAGAAACGACATCGAGAAGCAATAGTAACGGCAACAGCAGAGCTGAGAATGGTCAGGGGAAGGCGCATGCCTCAAGCGACAGAGCCATACCGGCGCCGTCCTTGAAAATCTTCACTCTAGCGGAGCTAAAGAGCGCGACGAGGAATTTCAGACCAGACACGGTGCTTGGAGAAGGAGGTTTCGGAAGGGTTTTCAAGGGTTGGATCGATGAGAAAACTTACGCTCCGTCTAAGCTCGGCGTTGGAATTGCTGTCGCCGTTAAGAAATCAAATCCTGATAGCTCTCAGGGCTTGCAAGAATGGCAGGTGATCGACTTGTTCAATTTTTTTCTTTTTCACACATCTTCATCACTCGCAGCTGCCTTGAAGGGTCAAAGAAAAACGATTAAAAAAAATTATATTTTAGATTAATTTATATATTGACTGTTCAAGGTTCAATATATATATATATATATATATATATATATTATAAAATTGCTTAAATTATATATTTTTGAAAATGATTTATTAAAGTTAAATTATATGACGATTAGAAAACTACAACTCATGGTATGAAAACCCATGCTGACATTTTTTTCTAAAGTTATATAATGAACGGATTATCTACGGTACGTAAAATATGTACTAATTTTACGTGTAACAGATCATGCACGGTATGAGAGTTCTACGGTAGGCTAACCCATAATGAACTACTAATAATTGTAAAGTTCATGATGGTTTGTTTAATTTTTTATATTTGCCATTTTCTTCCTCTTTTTAAACTGTGAATGCACCTACAGATTCCTAAAATATGGCATGTCTCATGTCGTATTCAATAGCATTTTTCGCGTTTTCATGTGGACATGGCATTCCTATAATATATATACATGGAATTGGAATTATATAAATAACTAACGATTATGTATGCAAAAATAAATGCAGGCGGAGGTGAAGTTTTTGGGGAAGTTTTCTCATCCAAACTTGGTGAGACTGCTTGGATACTGTTGGGAAGACAAGGAATTCCTCCTTGTCTATGAGTATATGCAAAAGGGTAGCTTGGAAAATCACTTATTCCGCAGTAAGTCTCACATAAAACCTACAGCTTTGCTACCTCATCTTTCCCTCTCTAAATATAAATAAATAAATGAAAACCTTTGATTTAATTAATTAATTTTTATAATTTGGGCAGAGGGAGTAGAACCTCTCCCTTGGGAAACAAGGCTTAAAATTGCAATAGGAGCTGCTCGTGGCCTTGAATTCTTGCATACCTCAGAGAAGAGTGTGATTTATCGGGACTTTAAGGCTTCTAATATCCTGTTGGATTCGGTATATACCCCATTATCTCCTCCTTTATTCAGTTAATTGATTTCCAAAACTTCATATTAATCCGTCTAATTTAACTAACACTTTGTTTTCTTAATCTTAGGCTTACAATGCAAAGCTATCCGACTTTGGGCTCGCCAAATTAGGCCCTTCAAACGGCAATTCTCATGTCACTACACGTATCATTGGCACTTATGGTTATGCTGCTCCGGAGTATATTGCAACAGGTAGTTTTTCATAAATGATTGAAACACAACTTGATTAATTAAAATTTAGTTTATAACTCACCTGCACTGTACTAATAATTACTTCTCGACTGCACAGGGCATTTGTATATAAAAAGCGACGTGTATGGATTTGGCGTCGTTCTGCTGGAAATATTGACAGGGCTACAAGCTGTCGACACTAATAGGCCCAGTGGGTCTCACAATTTGGTGGAGTGGGCTAAGCCTTCATTGGGGGACAAGAAGAAGCTAAAGAAAATAATGGACCCAAGGCTAGGAGAAGAGTACTCACTAAAAGGTGCAGTCTTGGCAGCTGAGCTTATACTAAAATGTTTGGAATCTGATCCTAAAAATAGGCCTTCAATGGAAGAAGTGTTGGTTACTTTAGAAAAGGTCAATGCCATTAAGGAAAGACCAAAAGAGACCCGATCAAAAGTCAAGAGACCAAAAGAAAATGGGTCAGCCAATCACAATTACCACCACAATAGAGTTGGAGGTAGAGCACGTTAAGATCAAACTATTACCTTTCATGTGAATGCTAGTATCAGCAATTGTTTTTGCTAGAATCTTGTACGTTGCTACCTAAGTTGAATTTTTTTGTTTTGTTTCTGTAGAGGTAATATATAAAGTCAAGTATGTTGTAAAAGGAGAATTGTAGTTGAATATGGATCTCGTTTCTCTCTAATTCAGTGAAATTGGAGAGAGGTATGTGGGAAGATTTGGTCCGTTGATGTGTCTTTTTACTGGACATATCAGCTCCAGACAATATATACACACACACACTTATTTGATAATGCTATTTTAGAATTAAGGCTCTTCAAAAGTTTGATTGATGTAAATTTACCTGAAGTTTCGATAATATATGCACAATAGGTTTTATTAATAAAAAATATTATCTTGCAAGATCATACAACAACTCAGATATAAGGAATAAGAAATACAAAATAGTCGGTTGAATTATTCTCATGACCAACCTCATTTGACGACGTCATTCTTTCAAGCGAGCAATTTAAGCTTTCCAAATAGTACATAATAGTGATGATTTCATAATCAGTTAGAATGTGTAGGTTGTTCAACTAAAATGGGCGGTTGTTCCTTTGTTTTTTTGGTCAATAAAAAAGACTATCATTAAGATTGAATTATAAAGCTATTACAATCTACAGATAACCGAAGGGGAAGACTATCGTTCCAAATTTGACAATCACCTGAGAGCCCACGCTTGGCAAGGATGTGAGCAACTCCGTTAGTGCATCTAGGAACATAATTAAATGAAATATTAAATAAAGCTCTAAAACGTAAAATATCAGAAATGACTGAATCACTGCCTATTCTTTAATCAGTAACAGCCACATTATCGAATGATAGGAATATGATGTATGAGGGCATAGCTATGAATCACCAAAGGAATACTAGTAGGAAAATCTCCATTGCTAATGCCCCAAAAGATCGCCGATGCTTTAGCCGAAAAAACATCTCTACTGATTTCAATATTGCTGTAAAGGAAAAAATTCACGACTTTAAAGAATTGGTCGTGAATTTTCTACATCATAATAAAAAAATAAAAAGTATATAGAAATGAGGAATACACACCATGATTTACGTGGAAAACCCTTAAACATGAGAAAATCCACGAGAAACTTTTGATAGTATTTCATTATGGAGAAAGATTTACAAGGTTAATGCAAGCTACACAGTCTACTTGCTTCTTATGTGTGCTGAGAGTCATTTAGTGTCCTTTTGAAGTTACATCTTGCCTCTATTTATATGCATTCGTAGAATCTGATACATATTCTCTAATTCTAACTGAAAATAGGATCAACGGAATATTCTTCTGAGATCTAGCTAATCAACATTAACAACTAAGTAAATCATGATCGTCTGATCAACCCAATGGTCTTGATTTGTTTCCCTTTAGATTGGCAAGTCATGTACTTACATTTGATTGGTCTCTTCTTAAAACCGCTTAGTTGATCCTACGGTCCTTGCTCTATCTTTTCTTCGATGGAGTCATCGGCCTAAATCTTGCCACGTGTCGTGTGAAAATTTATCTGTTCATTGACCCCCATTACACTAAACAAAATTTTATTTATTTAGGTGTAATATTTTGTCATTTCTTATTCTAACGTTACATCCTTTTGTTCTTATTTACAAATGTTTTGTTGTTGTCGAGCAACTTTTTTATCAGTTTATTGTTGATGATGACTACTTCTCCTTCATTTGCTGTTATGTCTTTCTATTCCTTTCACTACGGGCTCGTTGATAGAGTTTCTCTCATTTCTTCATTTTTGTTTTCATTCTCTCGTACGTTAAGATCTGTGATAAAAATATTGCACAAGAATAATAACATAATAATTTATTGAAATGAGTGAGGAATGAGTGCACTGTTTCATCGCATGGGTTCGAGTTTGATGTCCCGTATGCATTGGTAGAATTTTTCTTGTTTCCTTCTCTTGTTTTAAAATTTCCCTTTGTACTTTTGCTCCGATAAGTGAGAATCACTCTGTTTGTACAATTCTTCTTCTATTGAACTTCCTTTTGATGTACTTCATTATTTCTTTAAAGACTTATTAAAATTTTAGAGATCAAAATTTGGTATTGTGCCGACTTCAAGCTTTCAACGGAACCCGCTCTTAAACACTTGAGAAATTTTTGATTCTCAGTTCTCTTGAAAATAATTATTCTAACGTTATGTGTAATGTTTTGTCATTTCTTATTCTAACGTTACGTCCTTTTGTTCTAATTTCTTTTGTCCCAAAAGTCGTTCTCATGGCCTCGTTCTTCGTTGAAGAACAAGTATTTTTCCGGTTGTCAAATTCATTTTCGAGGATAATCTGCCTCTCTTCTAAGGATTTATAATATGCCCGTCTTCTAAGAATTTTGGTTTAAATAAAGAATCATGGCCTCATTTTCATTCTGAGAGAATGATTTATGAAATGTCATTTTTCCAATGATGTAGGTTCAAATAAAGAACCATGGCCTTTTTTTTCATTCTGATGAAATGACTTATGACCTGCTCATTTTCTTTTGAGAGGAGGACTCAAGTTCAAATAAATAATCATGGTCCTATTTTCACTTTGAGAGGAACTTACGAACTGCCCGTTTTCAAGGATTTAGGTTCAAATAAGAATCATGACCACGTTTGTAAGCTTGCTTCTCATTCAAGTTTCATCATACCATCATGAGTGTTTCTCACTTTGTGAGCAGCTTCATCTTGGTGTTGAGAGGACTTGATTTGAGCATTCCTGTTTATAAGTATTTTTTTAGAACGCATGACACAATTTTTCAAGCTGCTATTTGACAAGTCGTCGTTAATCTCCCTGTTAAGGATACTGCTGTCAACCCTTATGTTGGAGATGTCGTTGATGATGCAACCGTAGTCTTTCATATGTTTTTGTAATTTTTCTTTCTTCAAGACTTAGCAAATTTCCTCTACTTGCTTCTCACTTTGTCTTTCTTTGTCCACTTTCCCTTTCTTTACTTTCTCTTTTCATTTTCTACTTCTTCTTTCATCATTTTCACTTTTCCTTTCTCCACTTTCCGTATCTCTTCCTTTCTTCTTTTTAGTTTTCTTTAGAGGATGATGCTGGAGACATCATTCCTCACAGACTTGAGCTTTTTGGCAGCTCAGGAGCCCGTTTTCCTTTAGAAGATGAATGATCTTTATGGACTTAAGCTTTTTTAAGCTCAGGGGCCCTTTTTTTAGAAGATGATGTCTATATACAACAATCTTCATGAACTTAAGCCTTTTTAAGCTCAGAGGACCATTTACTTTATAAGATGATGTCCATAGACATAATATTCATGAACTTGAGCTTTTTTAAGCTCATGGGCATGTTTTGTTTAGCTCTGTCTTTTCCCTTTCTTTAATCTTGCACTTTCCTTTTTTTTTAATTTACTTTTGAAGCTTCATTTGCTTCTCACTTTATTTTCATTTGTTTTCTTTCATTTCCTTTACTCCCACTTTCACATTTCTTCATTTCTCCTTTTTGGTTTCCTTTAAAGGATGATGCTGCACACATCATTCCTCACAGACTTGACTTTTTTGGCAGTTCAATGGCCCGTTTTCCTTTAAAAAATGAATGTCTTCATGGACTTAAATTCTTCCTGAACTCAGGGGCCCATTTCCTTTAGAAGACAATGCACATAGGCAATAATCTTCATGGACTTGTGCTTTTTTAAGCTTAGAGACCCGCTTTTCAATTTCCATTCCCGCTTCCGTACTCATAGCCAGTTCCGTTTCCGTTGTCATTCTTGTAGTTGATGTCGTACCTGTTTTCTATTTTCGTATTTGGTTTCCTTACTCATAGCCATTTCCGTTGTCACGATTTCCCATTCCCGTTGTCAAGATATTCTCCGTTGTCAAGACTTTTTCCGTTGTCAAGATATTTTCTTTCCTTTCTAAAGACATTTCTTTCCTATTGTCAATACTTTTTCCGTTGTCAAGACATTTTCTTTTCATTTCTCAAGACTTTTCCCGTTGTCAAGACTTTTTCCATTGTCAAGACATTTTCTTTTCCTTTCTCAATACATTTCTTTCCCGTTCTCATGACTTTTCCTGTTGTCAAGATTTTTTCCGTTGTCAAGACATTTTATTTTCCTTTCTCAAGACATTTCTTTCCCGTTCTCAAAACTTTTTCTGTTGTCAAGACTTTTTCCGTTGTCAAGACTTTTTTCGTTATCAAGACATTTTCTTTTCCTTTCTCAAGACATTTCTTTCCCGTTCTCAAGACTTTTCTTTCCTGCTGTCAAGACCTTTTCCGTTGTCAAGATATTTTCTTTTCCTTTCTCAAGACATTTCTTTCTCGTTGTCAAGACTTTTTCCGTTAAGACATTTTCTTTACCTTTCTCAAGATATTTTTTCCCGTTCTCAAGACTTTTCCCATTGTCATTGTCAAGACAATTTCATTCCTGTTATTTGTTCATCCCTTACTTTCCGGCACTTTTGCGCATGGAAAATGGAAAGAGAAAATATTCTAATATACACCAATCAAAATTTTATGTTTTTGTTCATCAATCAAGAAAAAAAATTCTCTCTGTTTTTAGTTTGAGATAAGCTTAAATATAACATTTGAATCCATAATTTGATTTGGTTTTAAGATTTAAAATTTAAAATAATCTTATCATAACAAGTTTCAAATAAGATGTCTCAAAATTCGAAACATAATTTTAAATTTTGAATTAGAATTCAAATTCACGATAATCTTATCATAACAAATTTTAGATAAAATATTTTTTTGTTCGAAATACGATAATCTTATCGTTTCAGATAAGATATTTAATTGTAAACTTTTGTTTATGATGCAACACATGTATCAAATAAATTTAATAAAATCTTTGAATTTTCAATGACATTTTTTAGAATAATAATAACATAAAAGAAATATGCCAATAATAATGTTGAAATAATATGAAAGGAACGAGTTTACCATTTTTCCATTTTCGCTCTCGCTCCCACGACATTTTCATTCCCGTTATCACGATGTTTTACGTTCCCGTCGTCATGACATTTTCATTTCCGCCTTCGTACTCATTGTCGAATGCGTTTCTGTTGTCATGCCGTCTCCGTGCCCCTTTTCCATTTTTGTACCCGTTCTTGTTTTCCGTTTGTGAGTAGTGTCGTTCTAGTTTACCAGTTATCTCTGTTATGATCTGTAGTGTTGCTACTTCTTCATTTCCTCTTATTTTAGTTTCTCTAGCCTATTTTCGTCAAGTGCTCGAAGCTATTCATACATAATCCTTTTTCTTTGCTTTTATTTTTCTTTTGAGCTCACTTCGCGTTAACGTCATGAAGATCTAGGTTGATCTTTTTTTGAGTTGGTTGTTCTTCTTGCTGATAAAGTTCCGTGTTAAAAAGTAAGAAGATATGAGAATCTTGAGTGTTGATTCACTCTTAACAAGAGCACTAAATGTACAGGAAAAAAATTCACGATTATAGAGAATTGGTTGTGAGTTTCCTACATTATAATGGACAAATAAAGAGCTAAACACAATGATTTACATGAAAAATCCTTAAACGGGAGAAAAACCACGGGAAACTCACAACCAATCTAATGGTTTTACTTAGCTTCTCTTTGGATTGCAATGTTGGCAAGCCATGTACTTTCGTCTGATTGGTCTCTTCTTCATAACCGTCTAGTTGATCATACAATCCTTACTCTATCTTCCCTTCGATACAGTTTTCGGTCTAGATCTTACCATGTGTTAGGTGAAATTTTGTATATTCAATTGCAGTATCCAGATTTCATAATTTTTCCAGCTGGGTTCACCACCATAAAACACATACCTCCTTTACCATCTTTCTAGGCCGCATCTGTCCATAATTTCCAGGTTTTTGAAGAGGGCACCAAAGCTGCCAGAGCAACAGAGTCGACAGACGCCTCCTGACTCCCAGAAAAAAGTTTGGATTTTCATAATTCTACAACCTGTTTATTCATAATAGCGATGGCATCTGTAGGGGACAATTGAAGGCTAGGGAAGCATGTCGAATTCCTGATTTTCCATAAACGCCACAATTCGTATGCTGACCACGCCAAATCTCCTTCACCATTTGGTCATTCGCTCATGAAGGAGAAAACATTTTTCCAAACAAAAAAGAAATCATAGCCCACTAGATTTTTAGATTGAAGGTTGAGATAGCTTGCATACCAGAATAATCTATTAAATTGACAATGGAAAATACATGCAAGCTAGTTTCAGTGGCTTTTCCGCAGATAGAACACACATCGTTAATGGCCATACCTCGTTTAATCAAATTGGGTTTAAGAGCAATGAAGTCACACGCCGCTCTCCAAAAAGGATCTTTGATTATAGGGGTAACCCGTAATTTCCTAATACTCTTCCAAATAAAGCGTCATTAAGAGGGTTACTTGAAACCTGGCTGTTCCGTCTAATGTTGCCGTTGATCAGCATATTGACAACAACCTTGTAACCTGTTTTGACCGAGTAGCATCGTTCCTAGTGTGAAACCAATCAATTTTATCCGAGCAGGGATGATGGCTCAAATGTATGGATTTGATGAGGTCCGCATCATCTTTGCAAAAAGTCTTGGAGATTAAATCACCATTCCATTCGGGTTTCTACCTAAAGTGACCCCTAAAATTTTTGATTTATTAAAAATGACCCAAACACTAATTTTGGCTGAACTGGATCTCTTACCCACATTTTCCTTACTTTTTCTTTCCTTCTTTCCCCAAATATCATTCTTACACGATGTTAAATCAAATGTCATTTTTTTCTGCATCAACACTCAACCTCCATACCCAAAGCCCCTGATACTTGCATTTATTCTTCTACATTAGTCATTTCTTCACCTTCTTCTTCGTCATTTCTTCATCTTATTATTCCTGTTGCAAGATAATTTGTTTTACTTATCCCAACATGTTCTTCATCATCTTCTTATTCTTCAAGAAAAGCTTATAGGTACGTTGTATGTTTGAAGAAGTTTTTTTGGGTTTTTTTCGTTCATGAGTTTTAAAAGATGTTTTCTGGATATTTTTTACTACAACAACATACAATACGTTGTATGTTCAAAGAATATGCCTACGAGGTGATATTGTAGTGTATCATGAACTGCTCAAGATGTCCCTGATGCACTATAAGACAATCTTGTATTCTTCATGTATATTACACGAGCACTACAAGATGATCTTGTAACACATCTTGTAGTGTACATGATGACTACAACATCATCTTGAGTGCATCGTGAACTGGTTAAGATGTTCTTGATGCACAACAAGACGATCTTGTAGTCATCATGTACACTACAGGATGTGTTACAAGATCATCTTGTAGTCATCATGTACACTACACGATGACTACAAGATCATCTTGCAACACGTTTTGTATGCGTCTATTTCATCTTGTAGACTTCTTGTACTTTTTTTAATTTTGAAAGTATTGACTTCCTTTATTGACATATATACAAATATGACTAAAGTTTGAATTTTTGTAATTCATGATGGAGATTAGGAGAAAACGAGTACATCCTGATCTTTTAGTGGAGAGAATACGAAACTGTTGGAGATATCTACAAATTGTACTTACTATGACCTATCTGGTGTATTGCACGAAGAACTTCACACAGACTCCTCAAAGTATGATCTATCTATAAAATTTCTTTATAGAACCTATGCCTCATTCCCTCTTGCTAAAATTCTAAATGATCAAGATCTACAGTTCTTTATTAAAGAGAATGGATCAGAATCGCTCCAAACCTCGTTATTTGTCAGTGCCAAGCCTAAATTTTTTCCAAGTCAGAATTGGGTTCCTAATACTACAATGTCACAGCAACCTCTGCATGAAAGGGTTCCTTGCTTTGAGAGTATTGATCGTTTTGATAGGAACTATCATTATCTTAGGAGAGATGATGATGGATTTTTTCATGACGATAATGATGGATTTGGTGACAATAATGACATTTTTATGATGATGATGTTGATGATGATGATGATTTTGATCAAGGGCGTATGATGAAGTCATCCATGGAGATGACCCTGATGAAGTCATCCGTGGAGATGACCTACGATGATACCATATTTGAATACAAGACCCGAACTCGAGTCCACTCAGCCTATGCCATCACGACCTGAGTTGAATGAGTAACTACCTGAGTCCAGTGACCAATGGGTTGATTTGAATCAGCATGTATGTGAAAATAATATATCCTTTCAGAGATCAAGCAGATTGGGTCATCAGCCAAGGAGATTAAGAAAAGTTGGTATTGCCTCCTATAATGCGGTGGAAAAGTGGCAGACCAATGATGCAAAAAATTTCATCCAGAGGTGAGGAAGTAATAAGAATGAATTGCACACGTTGTGGGCAAATTAGCCACAACCGACAAACGTTCACAAATCAAATCCCTCTCCCTCAACGGGATGGCCAATCCACGGCCCCTTCAAATGTAATTATTTAAATATTAATATAGATAGAAATTTACTTTACCATTTTTAAGATAAATATAAATAAATATGGACTTGAGTATACTATCACGATAACCATGAAATTTACTATACTGTCATGATGACCATGAAGTCATCGTGTAGTCTACAAGAAGGGTATACGATGACCAAGAAGTCATCCTGCAGTCTACAAGAAGGGTATACACCATGACCATAAAGTCATCGTAAGTCATCCTGCAGTCTACAAGAAGGGTATACACCATGACCATAAAGTCATCGTGTAGCCTACAAGAAGGCTACACGATGACCATGAAGTCATCTTATAGCCTACAAGAAGGCCACACGGTGACCATGAAGTCATTCTATAGCCTACAAGAAGGCAAGATGATGACCATGAAGTCATCGTGTAGACTACAAGAAGGCTACACGATGACCATGGAGTCATCTTGTAGCCTACAATAGTCATCGCGTAGCCTACAAGAAGGCCATACGATGACCATGAAGTTATCGTGTAGCCTACAAGAAAACTACACGAAGATTATAAGAAGACTACACGATGATAAAAAAAATTAGGATTTAAACAATATATAGTATAAATAATCAAGCATTCCATAGCAAATAAAAAAATTGGGCATTTAAAAATCATAAACTAGGTAAAGTATAAAAAATACATATCCAAGTTATACAATAAAAAATATTTCTTTACACGTCCACGTACAAAGAACTCAATTGTCATTCTTTTGCGATATTATGACATTTTCTTTTGAGTTATCTTTTCAAGATTCATCCCGTGTGTGATGGCTTCGAAAAATACCCCACAATCAAAGTTATAAAATACATGAAATGTAAAAATATAATTAAATAATATATATGAAATTATAAGTGTATAGTGAACTTTAAAAAAATGTATATTTCATTTACCCATTCTGTTGTTGTGGAATCTTCATGACCTCAAACGTCCAAGTCTCTTTAGGTTTCACCTCCGGTCTCTTCGTATAAATGTTCATGGCTTGAAGCAGACGATTAATTATCTTCATATAAGGTTTCATCAAATGCGGATACATGGAGTGTTGATATGGCGTGTTCATGGAGTTGTAAATACGAATTTACTGGCCATTCATATCAACCTCCACCGCTATCCAATGACATTCATTAGAAACACAACCTATAGAAATTGATAGATAAGAATAAACATTGGCCTTTATAAGTAAGAAAGTATGTTTATTAGTTTTTTTACAAGATATACCTTATCATAAAATCCCCAATCGCTTCTAAAATTTGTCTGTAAGCTAAGGACTGAGAACCAGAGAGGATCATCAACTTCAAAGCCATAGGCCGCGGGATCTTGCTCAAACTCTTCCATTCGGCCGGACATGTCTGTAATGTCACATGAACCATTGCAAAGCAATAAAAATCATCATGAAGTGTACAAGATGCCCATGAAGGATCGTGTAAACTGCATGAAGTTCAAAAATATCTTACTTACATGTAGAATCAAATCACTAACATAGACTCTGATGTGAGGGTTGTTATCCTGCAAATCCCTTCGAATGAGTTCAAAGTATGCATCGATATGCTGCAATGTAATAAAGATTACATAAGATATTTATATTTATTCAAAATACCACATAAAAAAAACTATAAATAATTGCTTACATCTGACTCAAGCCATTGAAAATGTAGGGTGACTAATTTCTGAACCAGGTTAGATCAGATGTGCAAAATCCTACATCTATTTTCTCGTTCCTGTACAATGTAATTACATATCAACATTAGGAGACTTATTATGGTTATTTAAATGCCTACAAGTTGAATGTGCACATGGGCATCCTGTAACTATCGTGTAGACTACATGATGGTTACACATACATCTTGTAACCATCATGTAGCCTACAAGATGTTTACACAGGCGTCTTGTAAACATCGTGTAGTCTACAAGATGGTTACATGCACATTTTGTAACCATCTTGTAGGCAAGATGGTTACAGAGACATCGTGTAACCATCTTGTAGCTTACACAATGGTTATAAGGACATCTTATAACCATCTCGTAGTCTACCATATGGTTGCAAGGACATTACATAACTTACCTTGCACTTACGGAGCTGAAAATGCTTCAAACCTCTCTTCATCCTTCAAAGAGACCGAGTTAAATGGTTGTAAAGGTTTAAAGTCCGTATCAACAACGACTGCATGTTCTACATTCTCCTTTCTCCGCTTCTTTTTTTCTTCTTTTCTTGTTACCCAAGTAGGTGACTTAAGGAGCAGTGATCTCTTTGTCTTTCGCTTGCCAAGGAAGACGAGCTATTATTCTTCTTCCTTCTTTTTGGACTACTCCTCTAATCTAATCGAATCCAGTAAGTTAGAGATTATCGATGCAACAACAGCTTCATTGGTGGGCTGCTCTTCTTCTTCTTCTTGTTCTTTTTTCTTTCTTTCTTTTTCTTGTTCTTCCTCATAATTATTTTCTTCCTTTTCACCTTCTTTTTCTATTTTTCTTTCTTCTTTTTCTTTTCTTCTTTCTTCTTCTTCTTCTTCATTTTCTTTTATGTTTTCCTCTATTTCTTCTTCTTCTTCATTTTCTTTTTCTTTTTCTTCTTTTTCTTCTTTTTCTTTTTCATCTTCTGTTTTTTCCTCCTCTTCTTATTTATCTTCTTTTTTCATTTTCTTTTTCTTTTTTTCCTCATCTTGCTCTTTTTTTCTTCATTTGTTTCCTCTTCATTCTCTCCTTCATTCTCTCCATCTTTATTTCCTTCCTCGATCTCTCCACCTTTGTCATCATCTTTATCAATTTTTATCTTCCTCCTTTTCACCTTCCTCTTCCTCATGCTTATCATCTTCCTTTTTTTCTCCTCCTCTTCTTCATCGTGTTTCTCTTCCTTGTTCTCTCCATCTCTTCCACTCTTTCTTCCGCCTCCTCCTCATTTTCTTCTTCTTTCCTCTCTCCCCCATCGACATCCATCATATCTAAATCACTGGCAGGGGATCAAGCAACAAATGAGTAATCATCCATACGAGATGTTACCATGTGATCTATCAAAATTTTGGTCAGGGAAATTGCATGGGAAATGTCTGATTGGATGGATAACATCTACTTGTCCATTGATGAAATATTCTTGTCCAGTACAATCAGACATTTTCTCACCTAGGGATCCCCAATATTCTCCTTGGGATTTTTACTACCCTCGGCTTTCTTAAAAGAGATTTTCTCCTCCTCAAGCCTCTCCATCTTCTCATTAACATCTTCATCTGCTACCCATTGTAAGGTTAGAGGAGACGTCGACTGAAAATACATGTAATATATTAGATAAGACAGTTGTAACATGGGCACATGATGATTTTATAGTCTACAAGATGGTTATAAGATGTCCATGTCACCATCATATAGTCTACACGATTATATTGTACTCATCGTATAGACTACAAGATGGTTATGCGTTGTCCTTGTAACTATCGTCTAGTCTACAAAGAGTGGTGCACGATCATCGTTTACCTGTCTTGTAGCATGTAACCATCGCGTAGTCTACACGATCATCATTAACCCTCTTATAGACTACACGATGGTTACAGGGACATCTTGTACCAAACATGTAATAGACAAGAAGGGTACACGATCATCACTTACCCATTTTGTAGACTACACGATGGTTACAATGACATCTTATACCCATCATGTAGTCTACAAGTAGAGTACACGATCATCATGTACTCATCTTGTAGACTACACGATGGTTACAATAACATCTTGTACTTATCATGTAGTCTACCAGAAGGGTACACGATCATCATGTACCCCTCTTGTAGACTACATGATGGTTTCAACAAGGTTATATGAGGATATTGAACATACATTATCCTTCAGACGTTGCTATTTTGCTATTGATTTCCAATAACTTGTTTCCTCCTCCAAATCCGTAGAGATCAAGGATGATTGAACTGTCAACTGAAATTATAAGTAATATATATATCAGTATATAAGGCGGCTTCAATATGATCTTCTCTTATTCCTCTCTCCAGATAAAAAATATTGGATACATCTCTGTTTATCAAAACATTGAAGGATACTGCGGATAAACACAAGTAGATCCACCTACACCATAATTGAGGAAAACCCATTTTTGACATAACGACTACAATGAATTTCCTTTCCACTATATCGTAAGTCTTAGCCATATCGAGTTTTATCACCACTTCTTTTAAACCCTTCATACCTCAAATTTCTAAGGGAATGGAGAATCTCGTGGACAATCAATACAATATCACCGATGCACCGTCCTGGTATTGACACACTCTAGAAGTAAATTACTAATTTATTGAAAACCAGTTGAAGACGGTTAGTTAATATCTTCAAAATTATCTTATAAGACACACTGCATAGGCTGATGGGTCTAAGATCCGCATGTTCTGAGGGTTCTTCTTCTTTAGGACTAATGTGATGTGAGTATAATTAATCCCCAAAGGCATATGAAGATTATCAAAGAAATTATACACCATACAATAAATATCTTCTTTAATCAAATCATAAAATTGATGGTAAAAGTTTGTAGGGAACCATCTGGCCCTGGGGCCTTAGCTCCTCCTATCTCCTTCACGGCCATATCTACTTCGCTCACTTCCATAGGCCGTATTAATATTTCAGCATCATTGGCCTCCAATATGCACTGCAGCGTATCCAAGACAGGGTTAAAGTCGCTGGGCCGAGATGACTTGAATAAGTCCATAAAGGGATTCTGGGCCACCAACTTAAGCCTTCCATGGTCAGTAACCCACGTAATATCCACATCCCATAGCCCATGAATTTTGTTAGCCTTTGGATCTATCCTTCCAATACTTTTCTTCCTTGATGATTTCCCGCTCAAGTTTATCCTCGAGCTCATTAATAATTTGTATATCAACATTAGAATGATGTTTCTTATACACGTCATTAATTTTGTGCTTCAATTAAAATCACTAGCCTTTTGGAATTAGCTAGAGGTTCATTCTTCCTCCATCAATCAGACCTTTCTTAATTTTGGCAAACTTTTCCACCAAAGGTTTAGATCTCAAGCCTCCTTTAATGCACTTCTCCAACGTTATCATGCATTTAACAAACACAACCCATCATTTATCATATCTAAAGATATGTTTCCAATTTGATAAATCCTTGCATTTGTCAATCAATAAAACTACATGATCCAAGCCCCTACACAAGATATGAAGGGGTTTATACTTAGGGAAAAGGTCTAACCAATATTCATTACATAAACATTGATCAAGTCTTTCTCGAACGAGATCATTATCTCTCCTCTTATTTGTCCAAATAATGGGACACCAGAATATCCTATATCAATCAGTTTGCAATTGGACACGAAATAATGAAATCATCCATCGAGGGCCAACAAATTTGACTTCCTCTAACCTCAATGGTACTTCCATAAATCTCAAGAAATCTTCATTGTTTATTAGCTTCTGAATCCGTCACCACACAGTCTCTACAAAGAATTGGGAATATTTACAAATCACCACAGAGTCATCATTATTCCATAATAGTGCTAGTCCATTACTAAGTCCACATGGATCAACATTTAAAACATACTTCATACCCAAAGCCATTCTCACTTTGTCCATCTTCTTTAGGCCATTTTTTGTCTCAAAACATGGTTACCTTGTCCATCTTCTTCAGTGAAAGAATTGTCAGGGGGCTCCCCACTCCCTGACAATTCATACATATCAGCTTCAGTCTAATGGGGTGAGGCCATTTCGGGCTGGCTACCTCCATCTTATTAGAAGCGGTTTCTTCTAGTCTCAATTTCTTCTGGGAGACAGTATTTTGGTCTCCCATGGTATTGTCATCAAACTCACGTACTCGCCTTTTGCCCTCCAGAATTTTTTTATTCCAAGTAAAACCCCCTTATTTCTTCCTAGGTCTTTTTTATTGCCCAATTTATCCAAGTTTTCAATAATTGGCCCAAGGGTAAGTAGGTCATATCCAACAGAAACATACCCTTGAAATTTCCTTGCAGATTTGTCTAAAATATCCTCAGCCTCGTGGATATTCACCTCTATCAACAGTGGGCCCAGATTGACATCATGGCCTCCATAGTTTTCACCATGTGTACTCACTGTCCCTCTTAAAGCCATAGTCCTAGGATTCGTGCCGCTATAATTAGGAACAAAATCATTCAAATGAGGTTCAAATCCATCCATTCCATCTCTTATCTTCATACCATAAATATTTTCAACGACTCCCTTCAGTAACTCCCCCTTATCCTCATCTTCCTTAGATCTTTAACTAACTCATCCAAAATTTGCTTCCCCTAAAAAATCTCCCCCATTAATGGAATCGTCGAAGAATCTGGAGTACCTAAGGCCTCACTCCCTGAACGTTGGGGCGTTACCTGATTATACGTCATGTCTTCGTCCACGTCCTAATTACCCAGGTTCGCCGACGATAAAGCTTCCCTTCTCGCGTGGTTAAGCTGAAGTTTATCGGGGTTTTGATCGAAACTGAACTTCTCCAGGGAGATTTAAACTCAGTTGGATTATCCATCGTAGATCCTTTCGTCCATCCAGATCTCGTCACCTTAGCCTCTCCCCTTTTTCTCTTAGCAGACGAATGAATGTAAAGTGATTTTGATCATTGTGGAATCCGTAGAGACTGTTACAATTTTCTTAGACAAACTGTTACAATTATTAAGTTTAAATAATTTGACATATTTTAAACTACACAATTTAACAATTAGTAAGCAAGTGATGCAAATAATGCTAATATGAATTGAAAAAAGCTCTTCAAGTCATTTAATTGAGTTTTCATGATGATTTAGTTATGACATGAAAGAGATAAAATTATGATCAAAAGCATATTCTTGTACATTAAAAAATCCCTTCATTTCATATTAGGGTTTACTGATTATGTTACTAATGATCAAGATGTAAATATACTGATAAGACACTATTTAAATATTTGTACATCAATTTTATTATAATAATGACATATTAATTAATTTATTAAATTATCAACTACACTGTAACACTTGATGTAAATTGAGTATGGACACGTGATATATTGTAAAGTTAATGTTAAATATCCGACTTTTAACATAAAATATAATATAAGAATATGATAACTTAATAAAAATAGTTATAAGTTTTATATGTTTACTTAGTAGTTAATTAATATAACTTAGTTAAAGTTGTCAGCATTCATCATTTATATATATTATTATAAAAAATAAATATCATCATTTAATAGAGTACTATCATTCACCATTATATAAATATATTAATTAGTGTATTTTAATTAATAACTAAATAAATAAAATTTGATAATAAATAATTAAATAACTAATTATGATTTATTGTGAGCTACATAGAGTATACAAGATACATGACACTTGGAGGAATGTTGGGTGAGTGAACTATTGCAAACTACAATATATATATATATATATGAGATTTTAGAGCTTTTAAATACATGGTTTGTTGTGTTTTCTAAGTAAAACAACAAGATTTTATATGAACCCATAAAAAACATTATTAAATCACAAAAAAAAAAGCCGGACTTAAAAATAGGAAAAGCAAGACTTCAAAACTTAGAAAGGGGGATTTCAAAAATGGGTTTTTTTGCAAGACTATATCTTAAGAAAAAACATTTTGTAAGATTATACCCCTTCAGTAATTTCTGCACTCCCTAACCCTGGGCCCACATTCCCTTCACTTTTTCTCTTATTTTTCTCCTATTGCCATTCTTACACATTGACCCACACTCTCTCTCTTTATCTTCCATCTTCATCTCTCTCTCATTTTTTCAGAAACTCATTTTCTCATAAACCCATTTTTCGTTATTTCTTCATGCTTCATTTGCTTCATGATTTTATAACCTTTCACTTTGTAAAAAAAAATTAAGGTTGAGAGCTATAATTGTATTATTTTTAGAATTTTGGTGAAAAATGGGTGAAAATATTGGCAGAATTTTGTTGAGTTTTGTTAATTTTGACTATTGCCTAGATTTGAAAAAGATAAATTGTAGATAAAGAATGGATTTTGTTAATTTTAATTGATTTTGTTAATTTTTATAGGTTTTATTAATTTTGATGGGTTTTGCTAATTTTGGGTATGAGTATATACGATGGGTACACTTGCATCGTGTAGTTATCTTGTAGACTACATGATGGTTACACTGGCATCGTGTAGTCATCTTGTAACCTACACGGGCATCGTGTAGCCTACACGATGGCTAAAGTGTTGAGGGAAATGAAGAAAAAAGTAGTGGACAATGGGTACACGATGGCTACACGATTGTAGTGTAGTCATCGTGTAGTGTAATTTTAATGGGTTTTGTCAATTTTTTTAGGTTTTGTTAGTTTTTGTTTTGTTAATTTTAGTGGATTTTGTTAATTTTGAGAGAGAACGTAGAGAGAAAGACAAAACGTAGAGCTTAGAGAAAGATAGAACGTTGACAATGAGAGAGAACGTCGAGAGAGAGGGATGTACACGACGCCCTTGTACCCACAGTGTAGACTACAAGATGAGTACACGATGCCCAATGTATCTATTATGTAGTTTACATGATGGCTACACTATCGTAGTGTAGTCACTGTGTAGTATACACGATCGTCGTGTAGGTATCGTGTAGTGTAGTCATTGTGTAGTGTATACGATCATCTCGTGTGCATCGTGTAGTGCAGTCATTGTGTAATTACACGATCGTCATGTAGACATCGTATACACTACACATGTAATATATTTAATTTTAAATATTAATAAATATGAAAGTTGAGTTTTGAAGAATAATGATTTGACATGTGATTTGATATTGTGTAAGAAAAGTATTGCGGGGAAGAATGAAGAAAAAATAGTATGCAATGGGTACATGATGACTACACAATCATAGTGTAGTCATTGTATAGTGTACACGATGGCTACACGATCATAGTGTAGTACACGATCGTCGTGTAGGCATTGTGTACACTACACATGTAATATATTTAATTTTATATATGTAATTTAAATATTAATACATATGGAGGTTGAATGTTGAAGATGAATGATTTGATATTTAATTTGATATTGTGTAAAAAAGTATTATGGGGAAGGAATAAATAAAAAGTAAGTGGATGGTGAGTCATAGGTACACGATGTCTATTTATTCATTCTTCTTCAACACTCAATCTCCATATTTATTTATATTTAAATAAATATATAAAAATTAAATTTATTACATGTGTAGTGTACACGATGCATACACGACGATCGTGTACACTACACGATGCCTACACGATGCTAGTGTAGCTATTGTGTAGGCTACACAATGCCTACACGATTTCAGATTCACCTCGTCACGTCTTCTTCTTGGGCTCATCTGAAGGTATCTCTTGATTTCAAATCTTTCCCATTTTGTGTTTCCGGAAATTTATTTTTCAAATCTCACCAAAAGATTCACCTCTTCGGGTAATGTATT
Organism: Datisca glomerata; assembly: GCA_003255025.1. Taxonomy (NCBI): domain Eukaryota; kingdom Viridiplantae; phylum Streptophyta; class Magnoliopsida; order Cucurbitales; family Datiscaceae; genus Datisca; species Datisca glomerata. The sequence continues at coordinate 1,923,728 of QANY01013250.1, read as the reverse complement.
TCTGGGATTTTTTCTTCTTGAGCTCGTGGCTTTAGATCTGGTCTCGTATGTCTTGTTGTTCTGTGGTGGTTTCAATTGTTTCAGCTTATGGACTTTAAAAAACTACTTAATCGTTGTTTTCAAAGTGATAAATCAACAATTTATGTTAGTAATTTGTCTGTTTGTCTTGTATACATCACATTGAGATGTATAGTAATTTTCGTGCTTTGAATGCCAAGCTCCATTTGCATAATCTAACTTTTCAGTTTTATCTTGTTTATTTCAATGAGGTTTATAAATAAAATCTATGATTTAAATGCAAATTTTGATTTGGATATAATAAGTTGTAGTCACAATGAAATGGAACTGTAAAATTGTGTTTAAATCTGATTCTTGTTATGTGAACCTAGACATGGTTTTTATGACTAGAGGATCTCACAGGAAGTCAGTGGGGATTCCTTTGGGGAGGTATGGCTCTACATTTGTCACCTGTCAAGTTCTGGTTTTGTGAATTACTTACTGTTAAGTAGAAGCTGTATATGTTTTTAGGAGTTTAAGGGATATGTCTTCAAAATCATGGGAGCATGTGACAAACAAGCATTTCCAATGAAGCAGGGAGTTTTGACCCCCGATCGTGTCTGTCTCTTGCTTCACACATGTTGTTTTTACTTTGTTGTGTCTGCTAGTTATTTTCTGTTAAAGTGCTGCGTGGATGTATGAAATTGTAGTGCACTACTTTAATTTTCTTTCCTAGGAACCCATTGTTTTCGTGGTTATGGTGGGCTTAATGGAGAGAGGAGGAGAATGTATGTACATGGCATACTTCTCTGTCACGGTGGTATACTTCTTTCTTTTAATTAGTAATATGTTGTTACAGAAGCTTTCATAATGTCTCTTGTATTATAATGTCTTCAACTTTAGGTTTTTAATGACAATAGTTCCTACTTCTATAGATTGTTTCATGTTGTGAATGAATCAAGAGCATGATGACTGTATTTCGGGGAGTTTGATAATTTCTTCTCAAGTTTGATAGTTCAATCCTGGGAGTACTTTGTCTAATTGTTTAGCTGGTGATAAAATAACGATACCATTAACGCTAATACTCTCGAGTTTACTTCAGAATTCCTTTCCCAGTGGGAAAATGCTGGAAAATTATGAAATTATGGGTTATATATGTTCTGTGATCGAACGCAGTTAAACAAGTAGCTTTATTTGTTAGTCCAGTAGATAATTAAAATGTGATTTAACTAATAAATCATTCAAGTTCATGTGTTGATGTTGAAATAAAAAGAATAAAGAAGAGAGGTAGTAAGTGGGATAAGTAGTACTAGACTATTTTTTGATATATTCCGGGAATAGTGTTACTTACTGATCTTGTAAAAAAATTATGCGCTTATAGTTGATACATGCAGCCTGAATTCTAAAGTTAAGAGTTCGTGGCACAAAGAGAGATTTATCCCAAGATACTTCCTCTTAGGAGGTTTCTCTGTTGATATGCCAGGAGTTATTGCACGTTTTGAGGGATTTAATATTCAGGTATTTAGTCATTCTTGATCCTATTATCAAGTATTATTTTGTTACTGGAATTTTCCATCATGAATTTGTACTGGTGAAGTATTTAGTTTTGAAGTGCTGAGGATTTCTTGTCCTGTTTGTAAATCCTGGAATTAGATTCAGATAATTTTCAATTCTCGTCTCTGTTTAGAAAAGTCAAGAAAAGAATATTTAAAGAAAAGGGAGCAAAAGAAACTGGATGAAATCAGGTATTACTGAACTTCGTAATGTTGACATCATATTAACTTGCTTTTTTGATAAATGGTTTTCCTCTATGAAATGCAAAAGAAGCAGAAGACTAGTAGGGAATTCTATAAGTTCAGTCACTGAGGTACTACTTGTCAAATAAAACGAATGATGCAAACATTTTCCTCCTGTCCATGTAAACTTTTTTCCTTCGCTAAGTTTTATATGAGGTGGAAGTTTGGTCAGATATTATCCCATCTTGACATAAAAGGCGAAACTTTTTCCTACAAAAATATTTTACACAGTACTTAAAATCAAAGTCGTTTTATAAATGCACGACAAAGATACTATTTACAAAAATTTCTTGAGTTTGAAGAATATATTGTATTTTTTAAGGTTAACTTGTATTGGTTGTGAAACTCTTCTTATATTTTTTATTTATTGGAACAAGTGTTATTTATATGTTTTAAGGATAAGTCAATTAGAGCTTGTTTGGTAGCCCGTACTGTACAATACTAAAAGCATGGTAAAAATATGGAGTCTGCACTAGTTAATACGGTGAGACTTTTTAGTCCCACCCACATGGGATAATTTAGTCCCATTCTTTTAGGGGGACTATACCGGACTAAGAAAAATAAAGCTGTTTTTTTATATCTTAAAATGAATTTTTTTATTAAAATAATTTTTTTTAATTTATATCTTACAGGAACTTCACTCACTAACAAAAATATTTTTTAAATTTTTGAAAGGTACAAATTAGTTACTTATGACTTAATTTTACCAATTTTCAAAGTCATTTACTATATTTTTCTTAATTTTTCTGAATTTTTAGAGTCTCTCAATCATATGAGTGGTTTAGTAATTATTTATATATATTTTAAATGACTTATTTTGTGTATTAAAAATTCAATGAATTTTTTTTTCTAATTTCAATGTTTATAACTATAAATTATCACTATCTTAAAGTTTACGGGTATAATTGAATTTGCATTTTTAGTAAAAAAAATAGGGAATTTACGGTGAGAGCATGAATTAGATAATTTATTTTCTAGTTGAAAATGTAAAATAACATGTTAATAAATTTTAAATAGGCTTTTGCGGATCAAATCATGACAAACAGTTTTACAATCTAGTACTATAACGTGTCAAACATTGTATAAGTGTTACAATTTTTTAACTAATACGGCACCAAACACTGGATAGTATTATTTAATCCAGTATAATACAGTACAGTCCGACATATTTAACAGTACTATCCTAACTGTCAAACGAGCCATTAGTGTTTAAGTTAGATTTATTTGTAAGCTTATCAAATGAGTAATGTAAAACTTTGTTGAATTGTTATATGTTAATGTTGTCAATTATTATATCGTTGCTCTTTACGCTACTTAAAATTATAATTTTGAAACTGTTTAATAAGAATAAATGACAATAACAATGAAGCTTATGGTATCTCATTTTATGGGATACAAGTATTAAAAACACATATTGAATACATTCAACAGGTATCCGAAAATCCTATTAAACAACATTTTACAGGAGTCAAAAAATTCGGTAAAAAGTGAAAGACCACAACTCGTAGTAGGAGGCTATCCATCTTATGAAAAACGTAAATTTTTAACATGATCGGCTATATCAAGTTCTACGAGAACCTTGTAAATTACAATTCATATGATTTTCTGCCTCCTGTAGAATGTCAAATTTATTGTAATGAATCACTGCTCATATCCTACTTTATATATAAGGTCAACATTATGTGCATTGCACATATAATATTTAATTAGTATTAATATCATCATAAATAAAGTCATGAAATTTAACGTCATTCGTGAACGAAAGCTCTAAACATAGTGCTTCAACACTAAACTCATTGATGCTTTAAATTAGACAACAATAGTCAAATATACAAACTAAGCAACTGTAATAATCGATGTGTTAATTATATTATGCATTGCACGTGTTGGAGTAAGTTAAAATATAAATAAATATATGTTTAATATCTACTTCTAATTGAGAAGTAAATGAATTGATGTGCTATATAAATATGCGTTATTGTTATTAATTTCATCACCTGATTGCATATAAAAATATTATGCATCACTAACTGAAAAGAGATTATTAGTTTCATAACCGATTGCGTATAAAAATATTATACATCACTAACTAAAAAGAATTATGGTATGAAGGACAGCAATCAACAACACTGATTGTTGTTGAATTGTTGATGAATGTCATAGGCATTATCTGAATCAAACATACAAATTTAGTTTTACACATGATTACCATATTACTTCATAGTTCACACTATTCAATTTTCTTAATCTACAATCCAGAAAAAACTACCATTTGATCAGACAAAAAAATATACATGACTCTCTAGCAAAAACTACGATTTGATGAAAAAAAAAACTATATATGACTCTCTAACTCCTAATAAGGTATCGATGAGAAGTCAAAAAAAAATAGTGTTGAGGGAGAAAAGCACATTCAAATCAAAAGACTTGCAACATACAAAAGTATTAATCTAGAGATGTATTTGGTGTTTCTTGTAGAACCAAAAGAATTATCATCCATATATATATATAATACATGAACTCTCCATTCAGTAGAATCGGAGAGAATCCATTTCCAACTTAATCTAGGCCCAATTGTCAAAGTTATGCAGTATGCAAATATCTAACAGAAGATTTGTGGAGTATGGTATGCAAGCTAGCTAGCTTGTTGTGCATTACGTTTAGCCCAAACTGAAGCTTTATTTAAATGATGGTCTCTTAGTTGAAAACGGATCGCTTTCTGTTGGAGTCCAATAAGAGGGGACGATTTGTTTTTTTTTTAAATTAATTTAGGATGCTAGACCTTAGTTCAGATCTGAATTATTCAGATCAGACAAAATATTTTCATATTCTGATAAACAAACTAGATCTTAAATATCGTTTAGATCAGATAAGATATTTTAGTATTCTGAGAAATAGGAGATGATCTAAATCAAAATCGTTCTTAATTAAAGTACTTTAGACCCTCTAAGCTAGTAAGCTAGCCCTAAAAACTTACACAAAAAAACTATTAGTTTCAGCGTATCAATGCTCAAGTTGGTGGAAATGTGGCTTTTGATAGAAATTCAAGCTCAATTAAGATTATAATAATACAGAGTGTGAATGATTAGAGATCCAAGTTAACATAATTAAGGAAAAGTATGATGGCACATGCAGCACGCTTCTATAGACGGACCATGCTTTTAGTTTTAGAAGAGCATCGTTTTTGTTTCATGATGAAGACGCATGAAAGTTGAACGCAAGCGCCGACTAACTAACATGTTCCTAAACAAATCATTTTTATATCATTACCAATTCATGTTTGCTGCTTATAATATGGCATTGCTAAGCACAAGTGGCAAAAAAACAACAACGATTTTATTGAACATATAATGGCATGGGCATTCTCTTAGATCGAGGGTTTTAATTATGGGGTGCAACTACTGCAACGGAACGATTTCCAGTTGGGAGTTGGGAATGAATATTGGTGTACGTTTGACCTTCTACTGACATTCAGTACAAAAGAAAAAACAACAAAAAAAACAAGTCTGGATCTTATCCTAGGCTATGATCAATGTTTCTAAGAATTAACATGTCTGAAAACTTAATAATATTGTGCTTGGTATATATAAATAATATTATAATAAAATGTTGATATATTAAATATTTTTCGATTACTTTCTACATGTATCCCAAGATTATGAGAATAAAAAGGGGACATTTTAGGAATAAAAAATAGATAAGACAGTCTGAGAAGAAGAACCTCTGAAATTGGAGAGTTTGAAACATCCTCCAAACAGAGAAATGAAAATATTGGGAATCATATACCATTCTAAATTTTTTTCAACAAAATAGAAGTTTCTACATTTTTTGAAGATCTATTTTTTACGCACTTTCAGAAGATCTATTTTTTTAAAAATGAAGGTAAATCACTGATTTTAGCACATACCAGCGGCATGGTCTGTGCATTACTTGGGCTTGTGCTCAATGGCATCTTGGAATAACTAAAATAAAATGGTTTCTCATATATTCCAGGATAATAGATGAAGTTTAATGAGATGAAACACTTGCTTTAAATTAGTACCGGTCTTTATCCTGAAGTGACATCTAACCAGAAACCCATTATCTTGTTTTTCTAGTAAGGAGTAAATGTAATTGATTGTATTGTACATTCTTACCCGAAATTCAATCTTAGAATAGTATTTACAGAGCCTCTTTTTATTTTATAAGAAAAATACCCCAAAAATCTCTTGCTTAATCTCACCTCCCCTTTTTGGGGTTTAGTGGTTGCTTTAGGAATTTTCATAACTTTCTTATCTGCATTTGAATTCAGCAATTGGAATTTAACAAAACTTCCCAATGCCAAATGACCGGCTCCACCTACTTAATTTTTAAATAATTTTATACTGACTAAATTTTAATATGATCCTTTATATTTTTATCGTTTGTTAAAATTAAGGTCTTCACTAAAATCTGGTATGAATTTTAGTGAGAGATTGAAAATAACCTAAAGATCTTTGATGCTTAAGTCATAAGTTTAATAATATTTGAACATAAGTTCTTTAACTCAAATTTAGCTTACCTTCTCCTCGGGTAGGAGGTGGTATTTATACATGAGGTTTCGTCGGGTGAGGCATATTGGATAAGCAGGGTGATTGGACACCTGGGACGGGTAGGGTGGCGGTATTTAATTTCCTTATTCCTGAGCTGACTGACGTAAAGGGAGGGGCATTCAATGTTGATGTGCTCCTGAAATGACGTGAGTAGATAGAGAGGTGATAGGCTGGGGGCTGGTCTAACACGCCTTTATGTGACTTGACAGGTTAGGTTGTTGGTCCAATAAGAGGACACCACATTGATATTTACTTTCGGCTGGTAATGATGGCGCTGATGTGGGGTAGTTTCCTGAGCTCTTTGGTTGGCTCCATTTGTCTCATGATCTCACTAGTTCTCGTCTGTGTTGCTTGACCTGTTATGGGTTACCGAGGACAGATCATGTTGGATGATTTGTCTGTGCGACGGAGCTCTGTTGCTTCTAGTCAGTGAAGTTCCACTATCTTGAGACACGAGTCATTATTCTATTGGGGTCAAGAAATGTCGATCATAGATCAATGAAAGAAAAGTCAAGCCTTTTGAATGATAGATGGACTCATTGAAAGCCTAGCAGTTATTATTTTTTTAGTGAACGAGTCATTTATGCTCATGAATTCTAAATTATAAAGGGACTTTTTTACTAATTCAATGTCTCGTATTCGAAAAAATTATCGGTACTCCGAGAATATTGTACTCTCAAGTGAAGTGATACTTGATAAAAAGTTTTGAAAGAGATTAATTTTTTTTATCATATATCAATTATTCACTGGTGAGTATGATACTTCTAAAAATATCATAATTTTTATGAAATGGTAATATTTGGATAAAACATGTAAAAATGTGAGAGGTGAAGATCCAAATTCAACATAGCTAATAGCTAATCGCTAGCTACACAGAGTTTTAGGTTCACATCTTTCAATTATCATAGCTACAAGTCCAAAAGAAAGAAAGGAATAAACTAAACATACGTACAAATCACACCTGGCCGTGTCACTTTTGACTTCTATATGTGAAAAAAAGCCTTTGAGTGCGTGAGGGACAGTAAGAGAAAGGCAGAGAGAGAGAGAGAGTTGTGAGAGAGAATCTAACTTTTGAGGGAATGAAGAGCATGTGGCGTGGCAGTTTTGCATGATCGAGGCGTGGCGCCTAGGGTCTGCTCATCATCACCTCAAATGAATGCCAATCATCACGCTCAATGGCTCTCTCTGGAGTCTGGACTGGAATGCCCAAATAGCCCCCCCCCCCCCCTCTTACGGAGATAGTATTCAGCGTTTTCACACAGTACTAAAATTCAGTATTTGTGTTTGTATTATTTTATTAAATTCTAAAATTTATTTGCTTTACATCTTAAATATATAAATTAAATATTATACTAAAAAAACACATTTTCCCTCTCTCTCTTACTCGCTGGTGGTGATTGATCAGTCTTGGGGCCACTTTCAGAATCTCTCGAAAATATAATCATTAATCCCACTCCCCTTCTATCCAAGTACCAATTTGAGCCATTTAATTGGGCATCAATTCAAATTATCTTATTCGTCTAAAGAGATTGGAACGGTTAGAATCAAATATTAAAAAATAAAAATGAAAAATTTAATTTTTATTTTTTTAAATAATATTTCACGTGATCTGAATTGTCTAAATCTGATAAAACAATTCTAGATCGCAGAATTATCGTGTCTGCGATCATGTGCACACAACAATCTCATTTTACGAAACTACCCATCACCCTTTCCACTCCAACTGCTCATACATTGACTACTATGACTACTAGTGTAGATGGTGCGTTTCATATATTTTTCACGTTCAAGAATGATTTGTTTTCTTTTACAGAGTCAAGATGGTGGCCACCAAACGAGACTTTAGGTTAATTTTTTTTCAAATTTGGAAAAGAGAGATTTAGACATAAAACATTTTATTTAAATAAGAGGTATAGTTATCACCGGGTTATGTTAAATTTGTTAATGACCAGTACGTTAATTGAGGATATTCATAAAAAAATAAATTAAATAGTTGATGAACCACTAAAGAAGATTAAAGATAAGTTTGCTAAATGGCGAATTATTGCTTGTTTGGCTAAGGTTAATCCCAATAACTTACTGATTGTTGCTAATAAATTCCACTACGATGGAGAATTAGAGTGGGGTTGGTTGTGAATCCAACGTGGCTTTCCATCTTTGTGGTAGTTGAGAATGCATTTTGTCTTCGGTACTATTTTGTATTAATAATGATAATTTAACAAATAATTATAATTATATTATAATTAATTTGACAAATAAATTTAATGAGTGATAAAACATCAACCTATGAGTGATTGACATGTCATGTAATTAATTTTAGTCTATAACTTAATTGAGCTAAAATTACTCTATAATTATTGGAGATAAGTGTTTCATGTTACGTTAACAACATTCTCAATAAATATACATTACCCCGCGTAATGGTTGTTTAGGCTAATTACCATCCATCGGATTCCCCTATTTGGCCCAAGTCAGGCTTATGAGATGGTCGAATGATACAATGCAGTGCCCTGATACGGTCTCACTCAGGCGATCGAATGATGTCACCAAATTTTTTGTGGCAACGAGCTATATTTAAAGGAGGATTCTCCACCATCGACCGATCTTCTCAAACTATCACACATCAAAGAGATTTACTCGAGATATTTTCAAAATATAAGAGATTATAGAATAGTATACTAGGATCACGCTCATCCTTCCTAAAAATAATCAATATCATCATCAAGGACAGATCTTAGGGAGATATTTCCTAAAAATAATCAATATCATGAATTGATCATCTGAGTCTAATTGATTAGTATCATACTAGTGTTAAGTTAATAGTCTTGCCATATATTTTTCTTCTTCTTAATTTTCAGGATCATTCTCAATACATTAAGTGATGCTAACAATCCTTGATATTTAATGACGGTCGACATCTACACAAATTATGTATGAAAATGATCAAATATGTCCAAATAAAAACTCTGCTTATCAACAGTGTCTCATTTACCTCCACCGGAAAAAATCTCATTTGTGATTAATATCTAATTTCGTATTATTAATTTAAACAAGCAATACTAGCAGCAAAAGTTAAAAGATTTCTATTTACTGTTTTAAATAGTTGATGGGAGACATCCGAAATTCCAGTAGGTAGCATTGACAAATAATAAATCTAAAAATTTAAATAGCTATATCTGGTAGGAATTGACATGAGATTTTCTTTTTGGTAGATATCAGCCATTTGTTTTTAGTTAAAAAGTTCTATTTTTATTTTTTAATATTATAGTGGAAGGACGTAAAATGACTCATTTCCTGTAAAAATGTTCAGAAATTATTTTTATTATAAAAATGACTGAAATATGATAAATAACTTATTTATCATTATGTAATTTTGATTAATAAATTATTTACCACGGTTATATTTCACTCATTTTTACAAATAAATTTTTTTCGGTCATTTTTGTAATTCCACCCCTAAAAACTGTCTTTTCCTACTATTTCTCCGCTAGTTAAGAATTAAAAATAAGATTAATTAGCCAAATTAGTTGTTGTTTACTACGAAAAAGTACTTTTTTCTACAATTTGTCGGGTTTGAAACGTAACCAAATTAAGAGTCACATCTTCTTTTTTGGAATTGTTGTCACATCTAACAACAATGCTCTCGTGTTTTGAGAGTTTCAACCTGATAATCTCTTTTTAAGGTAACTGGGTAATGCCCCTAATATTTATCAGGCTAAAAAAGAATGATTGTGCTACTCTTATTGACAGAATTATCAATAGATCTAAAGCCTGAGAAGTAAGGCATCTTTCTTTTGCAGGAAGACTCCAACTTATTCAATCTGACTTGATGGCTACCTAGGGATACTAGACAAGACACTTCCTCATTCCTAAGAAAGTCCTTAAAGATATTGAAGCCATCATCAAGAATGACCTGTGGTTTGGTGACACTAATGAATTCTGTGAGTGGTAAAGTCAGCGTCTCCCCAAGAAGAATGATGGCTTAGGCTTAGAAGACCTTTGTGCATGGAACACTGCAACCACTGCAAAACACCTCTGATTTCTAATTGCGAACCCTAAGGGATCCATCTGGAGTTAATGCTGTCACCTCCCCATGATAAAGGAATGGTCCATCTACACTGTAAATACCCATGCTCACTGCTCTGAATTTGGAGTAAATTACTTAAAGCTAAGGAATGGTTCACTACCCAATGCCATGCTAGTATTGAAGATGGTTCTCTCATATCCCTTTGGCGTGATCCATTGCACCAACTTGGCATTTCGATGAACTGAATTTGGAAAGGGAATGACCTTGGATTTTGGATGGAATTTGAATTCCAAGGTCAGCTTGGTCACTCTAAAGGACAATGGCAGTGGCCTGCCATCAACACTGCATACTTGATTGAGATTACATGCTTGAGTGGTTAGTTAATCAATCTAAGAGGAGGGACTTTAGATCTTTACTTTTGAAGTTAGCTTTTAACTTTTTTGTGTATAATATATGGAAGAAAAAAATATTGGGATATTTGAGTGAAAGTTGAAAGACAGGCTATCCCCTCACCTTCTGAGTGATCCTCCTTGAACATCTCTAGCCTTGATTTTTTGTGACCCTTGGAGTCTGCCCTTTGCTTTTGTGTAATCTCTTCTTTTAACTAATTTCCATTTATGAAGAAAACCTCTGCTTTGCTTGTGATGCAGCCAACTAATACTTATCATGAGTGATCTTCTCCAAGAATAAAAGGATCATACGTAGGTACAATTTTATTTTATTATCAAATATCTATAATCTATATTTATATCTATACTACTTCTAAAATCATGGATTTTTAAAAAACTTTTGTTTGACCATTCTATTCAACCATATTGATTGTATTCCTAAAGTAACCTTATGATAATAACTTAAGATAAATTTAGAGACAATAAGTTGAGACAAATTAATGAGGTGGAGGCAAAAATTAAAAATATTTACTAAATATAATGTATTAATGACCATACTCAATCTTGCATTGTGTCAAAGTATGGATTATCATAACAATTGAATTTTATTTTTTGAATAACAAATCATATATATCATATTAATGGATATATAAAAAAAGTTAACTAGGTTAGGACTATTTCATATCGAAGTTCCTAATTATAAATTTACAATTTTTTTACCTAGATAATTAATCTATCAAAACTATATTGTCTTAGCTCGTATATTAAAAGTGGGAAGGAGATGTGAATCACTTCTAGACAATTTTATCCAGCTATTATTTATATAATTTCTTAAATAACTTTTTAATTTACATATTGTCGCAACGTGCGTGCGACGCGGAGCGGCGATTAAAAAAAATTCATTTTTGTTTTAGGAAAAAGAAATTTAGAGTCGCCACCAACCATTTTAAGGTGTGATTGGTCACCCAATTTTAAGATGAAAATTTTTTGGTCTACGAAAACTCAAAGTTGGTTTAGGAGTCGTTTGTGTGTGTGGAAGGTATTAACACCCCCACAACACCCATTGTAAAATGGTTACCAAATTTGATCAAATGCTATCCATTTTTTTATTTTANTCTTTTTTCAATTTTTACTTTTTAGTCTTCTTTTTTCAATTTTTACTTTTTAGTCTTCTTTTTTCAATTTTTACTTTTTAGTCTTTGGACCACTTTTCTTATTTTAGTATTGGATTATCTTTCAAATTATACACATAGTCTTGGGTTATTAAAAGAGCCAAAATATAAAACATGTATATTTCATGTATTAGGCCGGATAAAATACGGTATCTACACATATGACATTTAATAAATGATTAATTTTAATCCATAATATATTAATAACAATAGACATTATTTATTTTAGATTCATTTACATATTTAGTGTATTTTTAAATAAGTGAGTAATTAATAAATAATTTTAAAGTTAATTTTACTTCGATATCTTTGAAAGAATTGCAGTAAGTTATTTAATGTCATTGGAAAAAAACTTTCTACTAATTTTTCGAACAGAGAGAACAAATAAATTCTTTCTATAAAATTAAAAAGGTACAATTTAACGTATACTTCAACTATAACATAATTTACATAAAATATAATACACAAAATCTACAAACAAAAAAATTAAATTTATAATACAAACCAAAAATGATCGATTTTAAAATAAAATATGAAGTGATAATTTAGTTTAACTTATTAGTTTCTATTAATTCTGGATATAGAGAAAACGTGAATTATATCAACAATATTTAATTAAAATAAAATTTACACACACTTTTAAAAACTTCCGTTATATTATGTTTTATATTTTAATATAACTAATATGTTATAGAAAATTTACAAACAAAAATTAATTTTGTAAAAGGAACAAATTAAATTTTAAGACAATATTTTTACCATATGCTCTTATTTTCTATTGTTGGAAACATAACGTTCTACAAATTTATTAAAATAATAATATATTAGTATAAAAATAATAAAATAATGTTGGTCGTATAATGAAAATAAAAAAATATAATATAAAATATATTTTTAATTTATATATTTTTAATTACAGGCGTTTTTGTGCTAATGACGCATAGAAGAAAACGGCTAGACAAACCAGGAAATCCCATCCATCGCGCTCAGTCAAAATATTCTAAAGTGACCACGAATTATGTCTCAATTACGGAAACGCCCTTTATCAATATATTATCTGCCTATTTCAAAAAAGTATAAAATATTGCCCGACAAACAGACCGAAATAAGGGTATTCACGTAAATAAGCGCGACTTCCAATGTCGTACGTGGATTTGAATATAAATAAATGCCATTGTAAGGTGTGAAGCTGCCAGCCTAAGAAGTCATAATAACACTATAAATACTGGTTTGTTAACCACAACGGCTTCACTTTCACATTTCAGTCCCCACTTGAACTACTACTCTATCGGAGCCGGAGCCGGAGACGAAGCACTGATTTTGTTTTTCAGTTTATATTCAGAATGACGCTTCGTAGTCTTAAGTATCTTCCATTCATTTTCATTTTCCAGGCAAGAGTTCTGCTTCCATATTTTCAAATCTTATCTTGTCTTCCTGGCAAGATTTCTGTTCTCCGAATGGAGTTTGCTTATTTTGTGTTTTCACTGAATCTTGAAATCCATACTCATGCAGGTCTTATTTTCTGCATGCCAAGCAGATGTAGGTAGTACGCGGTTGCTGCTGACATCCTCTGCCCCTTTAGGGTGAGTTTTCTTTCAGATGCAGCTGTATCTTAGTATCCGAGTTGAATGAGTATTCTCAGTTCCATGCTTAAGGTTTTCCAGGGAGCTTATGAGCTAAAATTGAGATATCAGTATGTCTAGAAAATCTAGTATTTCCAATAAAGTTTTCTCTGTAATCACCTCTACTTATAGTTTTTTTCATTGTTGTTTTTTTACTAAGAAGTTAATTTGATCTTATGTTTTGTATTGAGGTTCTTTTTTCTATTTATTAGGAAAAAACATTCAGAAGAATACTGTGCAATGTATGACATCTGTGGCAAGCGTACTGATGGAAAAGTTCTCAATTGCCCTTATGGTTCTCCATCTGTGAAGGTATTATTTATAGCCTAGAATGTTCGTTGTGCTTTAAAATTGAACTCCTGTACCTCTCTTTTCTTTTTCAAGGATTTTGGTTAGAGTTTTTTTGTGCCATAAACTGAGTTGGTAATATTTAGCATGCTTCCAAAAGTGAGTAACTGATGATCACAAGTTATTATTTCCCAGCCAGACGATCTGCTTTCATCAAAAATCCAAAGCCTGTGCCCGACAATTACTCGAAACGTTTGTTGCACAGAAGCTCAATTTGACACATTAAGGTCTCAAGTACAACAGGTAACACATAATGGTGACTGAGGTCGATGGCTTGTTCTGATTCACAAGTTGACACACTAAGGTTTCAAGTACTTGCCAGTTGCCTCTTTGGCACTTAATTAGTGAAATTAGTACTGAACACAACCCACTGTTCCTTACTTGCTGGAAAATTTCAATACGAAATGCCCCATAAATGTTTCTCAAAATTTGTAATGTCGGCTTTGAGAAAGGAAGTGTATATGCTGTTCAGATTCTCCACTGTCCAGTAAATAGTTCTTTGTTTCTTTGCTAAGCAGTTCCTACTAATCTACTATTCAACTGTCGGCTTCTAAAGAGCATCAGAAAATCAATGGCCGTCCCTATTCAATTTGGGACTTAAATGAGAACTGCTGACTGCAGAACTTGTGAGGTCAAGTTTTTCACGTTCTAATTTATGTAACATTTGCAGGCGATCCCGTTTCTTGTAGGTTGTCCCGCATGCTTGAGAAACTTTTTGAACCTGTTCTGCGAGTTAACATGTTCTCCGAATCAGAGTTTATTTATCAATGTTACTTCAATATCTAAGGTCAGCGTCCATGCTAGCACATCATGGAACAATTTTTAAGAGAATGCTCTATGTTCTCGTGAACCTAATGACAATTTAATATTGCTTTCCTTTGTTCACTGGAAGCTGCATTTATTATATCAGGAATGCAATCTATTATGCATTTGTCATTTCCAAATGATCTTCGTGAAAATTCCATCAAAGGATTTCAAAATCTAGTGTTTTTGTTCGGAATCATAACGCGTTTCCCAGAATTGATAGTATTGGTTCAATTTCTTACAGTACTCAATGTAATATGCCACTAGGTAATTTCTTGTTTCAACTCTTGGACTACGAATTAGAACTTTCTGGTTGTGTTATGACTGTAATTTGAAAACATAATATAACTTCGGGTGTCGTGACAATGGTATATTAGATATATGCATGTCCTGATGAAGTATAAAAGTACTAATCCATTTGACTTTCCAGGTAAATAACAATTTGACCGTGGATGGAATCGAGTATTATATAACTGATGCTTTCGGTGAAGGGTTGTATGCTTCCTGTAAGGATGTCAAATTTGGTTCAATGAACTCCAGAGCTCTTCAATTTATCGGTGCTGGTGCTCAAAACTTTAAAGGTGAAAATTCATTTTGCTGATGTCAAATCTCTCTCTCTCTCTCTCTCTCTCTCTCTCTCTCTCTCTCTCTCTCTCTCTCTCTCTTTCTCTCTCTCTCTCTCTTCTTTATGAAACCAGTGTTCATGATAGTGATGGTGACCTTTATAATTTTAGATAGTGGATTGCTATGAGCTGACGCTGTTACATTTCTTGATCATTCTTTGCTTTGGCATTTTTAATGATTTGAATTTGCAATTCCTTTCTGTTTTCGCTTCACTTTTTTGGTAGTTGGCTTATTATTTTCACGTTTGGCAGAGTGGTTTGCTTTTATCGGTAGACGAGCAAGCCTTAATTTACCGGGTTCACCATATGCCATTACATTTTCATCAAGTGAAACCGAGTCATCTGGAATGAAACCTATGAATGTATCTACTTATTCATGTATGGATACTTCACTGGGCTGTTCGTGTGGTGATTGTCCTTCATCTCCAATCTGCTCTAGTACAGCTCCCCCTGTTTTCCACGAAGGAGGTGGCTCCTGTTCAGTGAGAATGGGTTCTCTCAAGGTGAGAGAGAACATCATGCTTTGAGTCTTTCCTATCCACGACTAACTGTTTGCTTACTGGAGGCATATTCTAATAGTGTTTATTATTTGACAACTTCAGGCTAAGTGTATTGACTTTGCTGTCTCTATCCTATATATTGTCCTTGTTTCTCTGTTTCTCTGGTGGGGTATGCTTCATCGAACAAGACAAAGGAACCCAGCTTCTAGAACGAGGCCATTGTCAAATGTCATGGATGTTGGGGGACTTCATAGAGTTAATAGGCAAAAGGATGCAAATATGCCCATGCAGGTACTTGCTAGCTTCATTGCTTGCCATGATATACAATTATTAGTTATAATCTCTAGTATAAGACTTATGCCTCAAACCACCAGCCCATGCTCCTGCAAGATTTTGTTACTTTTTTCCTCTTTCATTCGTTGCAGTCATAGTTGTTGTTCATCATGCTGTCTTACCAACTGCCACATAAATGAGAATTTTTTTGCTTCCACTTTTCTTGAGTATAATGCTTTGTGTAACCTTGTTGTTGGTTAACCTCATTTTTTTTTACCGAATCTGGTAATAGATGCTTGAAGATGCTCCTCAAATAAGAGGCGGGCTCCATCTGTCAATTGTGCAAGGATACATGTCAAATTTTTACAGGTGACCACATGCAGCATTAATTTTGAACTTCTGTTTGATTTTTAATGTATTTTTTAGCTCCAAATATTTTTTGTCGTATGTATGTTCAGGAGATACGGAAGATGGGTTGCTAGAAATCCCACTACAGTGTTGAGTTCATCACTAACTATTGTGCTTCTACTTTGTCTGGGTCTAATCCGTTTCAAAGTGGAAACAAGGCCTGAAAAGGTATAATTGCACTTGAATAGCTCTCCTCACATAGTGTGAAGACAAATTGTTTCAAATAGTTCTCCTATTGATGTCTTGCAAGTCATTACTATATAAATTGAAGTTATATCTAGTAATCGTTATCTCACTTTACATACATAGTTTGGTCTAAATATCTGCCATTTTTTATTTTACTTTGTTATAGCTATGGGTTGGGCCGGGGAGTAAGGCTTTGAAGGAGAAACAATTTTTTGACAACCATCTAGCTCCTTTCTACAGGATTGAACAGGTAAACTCCTTGCTTTATACAAAGTTGGTGGTAGACATTTGATCTAGTCAGATGGTATATTGTGATATTTTATCCTTTTCTTTTTGTCTTTTATTTAAAAGGATCACTAGAGAATAGACTGTTGATTTTTCTCTGAAAATTATTTTGCCAATATAGTGTATTGGAGTGTGGAATGAGATAATATCTGTACTTTGTTTAATTAATAGTAGAGTTTTGTTGATTTTTTTCGAGCAACTTATGTTGACATATTTGTGTCCAGGTTATAGTAGCAACAATTCCAGATGTTTTGCATGGAAGATCACCAAGCATCATCACAGAGGACAACATTAAGTTACTTTTTGAAATACAAAAGAAGGTAGTTTTGATATTGATAATCAAAGTTGTTTCGGTACTAGATTCAATTACATTATAACACCTCCAGTTGACTAATTTCATTCTCTCCACAGTTAATTTTTTTCCCTTTTCTCTTCCTCCTGAACTTTGTATGTTCAATAGCTTATACTATATGCTTATTTTGGCAGGTGGATGGCATTCGTGCTAATCATTCTAGTTCATTGATAGCTCTAAGTGATATATGCATGAAGCCATTGGACCAGGATTGTGCCACACAAAGTATTCTACAGGTTGACATGGTTTCCTTGTATCTGCACTGATGGATAAACTATTTGGTTTCTACCATGAATGTAAAAATGAAATTTGTGTCTCCTGCCAACTTTTCACTATTATCATACTTTTGCGAATTGTTGGATCTTGAAGGAAGTGTATGAGATAAACAAAAAGACTAAAAGAAAGTCTACGACAATATCTTTGACACTTTTGCATATTGATCTGCAGTTTATATTATTGCATTAGGATCCTGTTAAAGGTGTCTGTGATATATTTTTGCTTCCATTATTGTGTTCTTGTTCTAGTCTCCACATATTTCTAGTCGAACTATAGTTCCTCTCCTACTAAAAAAAGTAGGCTTCTGTCTACAACTCTTATTATTATCAGATGGTTTTGAAATAACTTGCTTTTAATGCAGAATTGATTTATTTTTACTCATAAGTTTTTTACACAACGGATGGAACAACTCTATATTTGAAACTTGATATTTGATCTCTAATGACTATATACCTGATCTCTTTCCATATTCATATTCGGTGGCAGTATTTCCAAATGGATCCTGGAAATTTCGATAATTATGGAGGAGTTGAACACCTTAGGTACTGCTTTGAGGTTTGTTCTTATCAATCTCCACATTGAACACCCTGTTTCTACAGTTTTGTCTATTAAAAGCTAGTAGAGTCTTTTTCACTTTTGAGTCAATTGGATTGCTATAAAAATAGTCAAATTGATCATATGACTGGTAATAATTTGATTAAGCTTGTACATTACTTTCCTTTAATTGTGTCATAGACCGATCTAGATTTGAGAACACAGGACTTGTAGCAACAGAAACCAGGAATTAACCTTTTCTGGATTTTATGAGTGTCTAATTTCAGTGGTAATACGTTCTTTTGTTCTTTTTGCACTTTTTGTTATTTCAGCATTATTCCTCTGCAGACAGTTGTAGGAGCGCATTTAAAGCTCCTCTTGATCCAAGCACTGCATTAGGAGGTTTCTCTGGGAACAATTATTCAGAGGTATTCACTTTTCCATTTCACTTTTAAATATGATTTAATTGCTGTTGTACCACCTTACAAGTTACGGCAATATTTTCAAGACAGGCGTCAGCATTTTTAGTGACTTATCCAGTAAACAACGCCATCGATAGAGAAGGTAATGAATCTGGAAAAGCAGTGGCTTGGGAGAAGGAATTTATTCAATTAATGAAGGTTCTCTCTCTTCTTTCTTGTTTCCTTTTGTGAGATTACGGCATTTCCCTAGTTGACCAGTGTATGGTGTTCATCGAATTTCTGTTATAGCAATTCCTTTGCTTGGATTATGTGAAAGAAGACTAACTCTATGGATTATGTAGTTCACAGTATTTTGATGTGTTTCGTGAAACAATTTATTTATAGACTTAAGCCGTGAAAATATGTATTTTCGTCAACTATATTACTTCTAGACGTTTCTCTTTACAGATAACAGAATTCTATCACTGATCCATTAATTTGACCTTATTATCATTTTCTGGTCAGTACCTACATGCTTATGTGGTAGGTATTTAACGTAGTCTACATAGTCATGCTGCTTCTTAATTATGGTACAATTTCTTATTTTGGTCTCATGTTTTTTATAGGACGAGTTGTTGACAGTGGTGCAGTCTAAAAACTTGACACTTTCTTTTTCATCAGAAAGTTCCATAGAAGAAGAGTTAAAAAGAGAGAGTACTGCAGATGCCATTACTATATTGGTGAGAATTTCCTCCTCACTTATTATTTATGAGTTCATAATAAGATAGTAACTTTGATGATTGGTAAATTCTCTTTCGATCAGGTACTAGTAATATGCTTGTTCTTTTTTCTTTTTCTTCTCTTTGTTGTTAACTTGACACCTTCCCGCTGCAGGTAAGCTATTTGGTGATGTTTGCTTACATATCTCTTACATTGGGTGATAAAACTCGTTTATCTTCTTTCTACCTTTCATCTAAGGTAAGGTCGCATGGTTGTTCCCTTTTCTTTTTCCCATCTTTCCTTTTCTTTATAAATTTTTTGCTTGAAAGGGCTTCTGTTATTGTTGACTTCTTGCTCTTAACATTCAGCCTAGCTATATAAAACTGGGGTTTACAAAAAATTGTCATTAACGTTTGTGATTCTCCCTCCCCAGGTGTTGCTTGGTCTCACTGGAGTTTTGCTTGTATTGCTGTCTGTTCTTGGATCAGTTGGTTTTTTCAGTGCTATGGGAGTAAAATCTACTCTAATAATCATGGAAGTCATCCCATTTCTTGTTCTTGCTGTAAGCTCCGTCCTGTATAGTTACATTGTGTGATGTTTCTATTGTTGTTGCAATTTTCTTGTTCGTTACTTATGGGATAACTTCAATATTCTATTGAGGCATCGGTAAAACTCCATATTTGGAAGGTCTTTTCTTTGTCAATATTATCCTTTTATTGTTTCATCTTCACCCTTATTATTTCGATAATAGTGCATGCTATTTGAGTGTGAGGAATGGTTAATGTGTGGGTAGTGCAATTACAGCTAAAGAAAAGTTCTTTTCCAGGGAGACTGACTGCTGTTGACAGTTGTCTAGAATGCAAATATTCTTAATTGCGAATGATATGCTGTTAAATTGGAGTGGGACTAGTTTTAAATTGGTAGTTCTAAAATGATGATAGTAATAGCTTCAACCTTGAAATTTGTTAACGAATCATGTCTTAAGATATTTTTGTTCTTCACGGCTGAAGTTGTTATTAGATGCCTGTATCTAATTCATATCTAACTCATATTTCACAAGTCTCTACATTTTAATTCCTTTCTAATGCATTGACCTCCCAATATCAGGTTGGGGTGGATAACATGTGTATACTTGTGCATGCTGTTAAACGACAATCATTGGAGTTGCCTTTAGAAGGACGAATAAGCAGTGCACTTGTGGAAGTTGGACCGTCCATAACACTAGCTAGTCTATCAGAGGTTCTAGCATTTGCAGTTGGAAGTTTCATTCCTATGCCAGCATGCCGTGTATTCTCCATGTTTGCAGGTCAAATCTTTGTTAATTGTAGCTTTTAACTCCATAGTAGATAGATTTTATATTTATCATGGTCATGTAGGTCTTAGTTATTCTGAAAAAAATGTAGGTCTTAATTAAATTACCTTCTTAACACCGTTTTTTACATTCTTTTGCAGCGTTGGCTGTTCTCTTGGACTTCCTTCTGCAAATCTCTGCTTTTGTTGCTCTAATTGTTTTTGACTTTTTGCGGGCTGAGGATAAAAGAATTGATTGTTGTCCATGTATGAAGATCTCTTCATCATATGCTAACACAGATAAAGGTATCACTATGAGTTTTGTTGCTCATACTTAATTGATGCATTTTCTGAGAGTTTTAGTTTTTAAAGTCTTATCATGTTGGTCGAATACTTATGTGGATTACAATTTCAATTTTTTCCTCTTATGATTATTTTGCTTTCGACTCTTTTTTAGCCATTGGTTCGAGAAATCCAGGCTTGTTGACTCGATATATGGAGGTAATTTTATTTCTCATATGGAGGTAATTTTATTTCTCATATGATTTACTTCGTGATCATATTTTCTAATGGTTTCTCACAACAGCTATTATAATTTATTTGCTTCATGCCATCAACTTGTTCATTACATGATATGCCAAAGAAAATGTAGGAAGAAAGCGAGCATGGATGACCTTTGGAGTGGGTATTTTAGCTATGAGCAATTAGTATTGTAATACTGTAACGTGCCTACTATTTTGGAGTGGGTATTTTATACCAAAGGATTTAAAACCTTGTAAATAATTAATAATGCTCTTGTAGTGTGTATTCAGCGTTCCTATTGAGTCAGCAACTTGTATTGCTGTACAATATGCCTCCTTCAACTATTTTAAGGAGCTACAAATTCTTGTTTTCTGATTGCATTGGCAATCAGTAGCACATCACGCAGTAATATTGTCTAATATGTGAATTGTTAAGAATCTATTTTTCATCGGGAATTGTACCAAAATCCTATTGGTTAGTGCTGAGATCTTATATTTTTTGTAGTGCTTCTTTGCTACTTTTACATGTTTAAATATACTTGCAGGAGATCCATGCACCCGTTCTCAGCAGTTGGGGAGTCAAAATAATTGTCATTTCCATCTTTGCAGGATTCACATTGGCAAGCATTGTGAGTTCACATATTTTATGTATTCTCCGCGTTTATATCAAATATCCATCTTTATGTTTGTACCTCTTACATTTATGATC
The DNA here is from genome assembly GCA_003255025.1 of Datisca glomerata. Taxonomy (NCBI): domain Eukaryota; kingdom Viridiplantae; phylum Streptophyta; class Magnoliopsida; order Cucurbitales; family Datiscaceae; genus Datisca; species Datisca glomerata. The sequence continues at coordinate 1,901,924 of QANY01013250.1, read as the reverse complement.
ATAATAGCTCTGTTGAAATCTCATAGGCATTGTGCACTAGGATTGAACCTGGATTGGAGCAGAAAATTGTTCTTCCACGAGATTCTTATCTTCAGGTTTTACCCGAAGATAACTTTTCAGTAATTGGAGAATTAGTGATATCTGGAATGTAAATCTTACTTTTTAATTCTCTGCAGGGGTATTTCAATAATGTTTCGGAGCATCTCAGAATTGGGCCCCCGTTATATTTTGTAGTAAAGAACTATAATTATAGGTATCAAGGTTTATTATCATTCTTTTGATTCTTGTTAATTATCAACTATTGTAAGTACCCATATTTCTCCAAGTTGATTCACGATATGACCATATTTATTCTGCATAATTTGTTTCGATGATCATACAAATCTCCTCCATGCAAAATTGGGCAAGGTTTTGTGCCAGATGCCACGTAGAGGAAATCACTGTCTTACACTGCATTTAAGCTATAGCCCTTTTTCGTGGCAGAGATATCAGAACTATATACAATTATATTAGGACGTAGAGGTGTTCATAGGCATGCTACCAGGCTACTTTCAATTCCATCTATTTCTGAGTCAATTATATAGTGCATTATAGTAACAGGAACTTCTAATCTGTTGAAGGAAATTGCTGAAGTATTAGTTAAATCATGCTAGATTTTGTCTTAATCATTTGGTGTGTTCTTCAAGCTGATATTGCTCTACTTCTCAGCTCAGAATCAAGACAGACTAACCAGTTATGCTCCATCAGTCAATGTGACTCAGGCTCTCTTTTAAATGAAGTAAATCGTCCTTTTTCTTGTTTTTAATCCTCAGATAACTTATTTAGAATTGAACTATTTCATTTATGCTAGAGGCTTCTCATGAATTGAACTATGTCAATTTGTATTTTCAATATTGACAATGGTAATTTATATTAGATAGGCTGAACAGGTTTTCATTCCTATCTGGTTGCTTTATTGCAATTTGTATGTGTTTCAATTAAATCTAGGGGTCTTTGTCTCAGAATAAGTTAATGCAGTTTGGTTTCTAAGAAGTCTGGCTTTTCTGCAAAATAGTAAAAATTTTACTGCGAATTTGTGCTTTTCTAAACACATAAAAGTTTTGTTTTTGCGTTCATCAAGCAGTTAGTTTCTGTTCTTCATTTCGGAAATGCTTCTGAGGTGAAAAAGCTGTCTATTTAATGCAGAATATGTGTTTAGAAAAGCATGAACAGAAGTATTATGTCTATTTAGCATTGATTCTTAATTTCAAGCGGAAGCTAGATACTGTTGAGGGTGATTTAATTTCGTTAGTATCATTAGCTTTTGGAACTGTATATCCCTTGGTTCTCTTCGCTAAACCTCTTCTGTATGACCGGTGTGTTTGTTTCCATTTGTAGATTGCAAGAGCATCCTCAATTCCCGAATCAAGTTACATTGCTAAGCCAGCTGCTTCATGGCTTGATGATTTTCTCGTGTGGATATCTCCAGAGGCATTTGGATGCTGTCGGAAGTTTATGAATGGAAGTTACTGCCCCCCTAATGATCAGGTCAAAAGTTAGTTGTACTATGAAATTTGAATTCTGGTCTTTATAGTTCGACTGAAATTTTTTAATATTATCATCTCAAAAATCATTTAGTGTTTTGTGATGTCTGCTTTCCGTTCTCTTGGTATGATCCTGTTAATTTACTAAAGTTGGTTTCTTGCAGTCTCCATGCTGCTCTTCAAGTGATGGTACTTGTGGCTTGGGCGGAGTATGCAAAGATTGTACAACGGTAGTATTTGATATTGAAGATTTTTTCTTGGTGTGTGGAATTGCTGCCTCATTGTCCTTCAGGGAGTCAGTTCAAGGCAGCAGTTTTCTCATTTCCAATTGAGCTGTCTTAACTCAACCACTAACAACTTGGAACTTTTTCAGTGCTTCCGTTACTCAGATCTGCAAAATGACCGGCCGTCTACTACACAGTTTAGGGAGAAACTTCCGTGGTTCCTCAGTGCTCTACCCTCCGCAGACTGTGCTAAAGGTGGCCATGGAGCGTACACAAGTAGTGTTGAACTTCAAGGTTTGCAGAATTGACATTTTTGTTTGTCATTCAAACTTTACTTTCAGCAGTTGTTGAGGGTCATGTGATAATATGATGTTTCAAAACAACAAAAAAGAATTGTTGGAGTCAAATAACCAAATTTTGGTCATCAGGTTATGAAAATGGTATAATTCAAGCATCTTCTTTCCGTACTTATCACACTCCATTGAATAAGCAGGTAGGATGAATTTCTCCTCCTTTTTTTCTTCGTAATTTAGAAGTCCTCTAAATGATTTGATTACGTTTCTTCTTTTAAGGGTGACTATGTGAATTCAATGAGGGCTACTCGAGAGTTCAGCGAAAGAGTATCTGATTCTTTGAAGGTATATTCTGCCTATTCCTTGGTTGTATATGTGTCTATTTGACTTACCTCCTAGAATTGTGGATGATATATGGTTCATCTCAATATGCTACTATCAAGTTCTCATCATTTCTAGACCTATGGAGAATTGAGTGTGTTCTTTCCATTAATTGACATTTCATCTCTGCACAGATTGAGATTTTCCCGTACTCGGTGTTTTATATGTTTTTTGAACAATACCTCAATATATGGAGGACAGCATTGATCAACCTCGCAATAGCTATTGGTTAGTAAATTTTGAGAGATCTTTTATTGAAGAACTGACTATGCAATAATTTTATTGTATGACATTCTGTACTTCAATATATAAGGAGGTATAGCATGAAGAAATCTGAAAATCAAAAGCTAGTGTGAAAGCTATCTGATATTTTACAATTATCTGCTATCCTTCTAAGAGACAAAATTTTGATTGGTAGCATATATTTCAAAGATATCATATTTTCCTTCTTTTTCATTTTTAGTGGTTTATTGCCATTGTCCAGAGATTGATTTTCTAGATAGCACTAATCAAATCTATATCATGTTCTGACAGGTGCTGTGTTTGTTGTTTGTCTGATTATCACGTGTAGGTTGGTATCATTTTTTGTCGAATTTCAATTTCCTATTTTGGATCATTATAAATTGACTATCAAAGTCTTTATTTATTCTCCATGTACTGATTGTTTGAGCAATCTTCTTTTATAACTTGTAGTTTATGGAGTTCAGCAATTATTCTATTGGTACTAGCGATGATCATTGTGGATCTCTTGGTACCTTTCTCTTTGACAATTAAAAATTTATGTAGTTTGGAATAAGTTGATTTGGTAAGTGATCCAAACTTTTCGCTGAAAGTTGGTATTCTGCAGGGTGTGATGGCGATTTTGGGAATCCAAATGAATGCAATTTCTGTTGTCAACCTTGTTATGTCTGTGGGCATTGGTGTTGAGTTCTGTGTCCATATGACTCATGCTTTCTCAGTCAGTATCTTATCTGAATTATTCACTACCCTCCTTTTAGTTTTTTACACCTCTTTTGGTTAGAATTACGTCATTGGCTTACCAATAATTCTCTAGTCAAATCTTTGTTAGAAAATTTGCCCTGGACGGACCCCCGTGAAATGGAAAAAAAAAATGAAATTGCCTTTGACTTTTTAACGAAATGTGGTATTTTTCATAGGAGAAAAGACTAACTTACTACTTACTAAATCATGGTCTAGTAAAAAATTTCCTCTAGACTATTTATCATCCAGCATTTTGACGTTAAGGTTAACATTTGCTAGACCATTGTCTAGCAAAACTAGACCATGATCTAACAGACAACAAGTTCAATTAAAAAAATTTTAAGGTCTAAATTTCATTTTTTTTTCTTTTCTAAGGGTCTATCCTTGAATTTTTCTCTTTTTAATGATGCAGTTCATGTGTGACAATTGACAAGCCTCCCCTCTGAATCTTGGGACCTTTTCTAGATGTTATATTAGGTTGGTTACATTTGAATCATTTTCGATCAATGATTTTTTACATATTAATTTGCGCAGGTAAGTAGTGGAGACAGAGACCAACGCACGAAGACAGCTCTAAGCACAATGGGAGCATCAGTCTTCAGGTTTTTTCCTCCCCGTTCTCTTCCCCTATAAAACTGGTGTATGTATCCTGGAAAATTGAGTTACACAACCTGGAGCTGGAAGCGATTTAAAGTAGTGATGCTAATTCAGTGAGATAAAATTATCGTCTGAATTAGTTTGGTGAACAATTTCTCCCTAGGGAAAGTGGATTATACCTATACATGCTCTACACCGGATTTTCTGCAATATTTAGTTGTAGTAATGCTGTTTATATATGTGTCGATTGCAGTGGAATTACGCTAACGAAACTAGTTGGGGTGATTGTGCTTTGCTTCTCAAGAACCGAAGTTTTTGTGGTATTTGTTCTATTTTGTAGTTTTCTCTAACGTTGACACTGGTTGTCCTTCGTCTTTTTATAACCTTCGCTTGATGTTTTGCAGGTTTACTACTTCCAAATGTACTTGGCACTGGTTCTTCTTGGTTTCCTGCATGGTCTCGTGTTTTTACCGGTACGTTGGAACTTTCCCGCACTTAATGTAGATTGCAATGCCCTCTTCATTGAGATTTTACGATTTTTTCTAAGGTGCACGTAGTAGTTGTGAGTCTTTCAAGCATTGGATGACGTTTCTGATTGCAGGTAGTTTTGAGCATGTTTGGGCCACCTTCTAGATGTGTACTTATCGAGCAGCAAGAAGATCGACCATCTGTTTCATCTCGATAACTTTAGCTAGTCCATCTTTTTTCTCTTTTGTTTTTTTCCCCTTAAATGAGGTGTATCATAACGATAACTACATTCACAATGTCACAGAGATAAATTATATGAAAGTTTTAGCTCCTAAAAGTACAAGTAAATGATAAAAAAAAAGTCTCTTTATTGAGGACAGCATATAATGTCACTAATAACACTACGCGTTGATTACATATTATATTTGCCCTTAAATAGCTTCCATTGACTTGTAAAAATACACATTTGTGTGTCAAAAAGAATTATAAACAATAACAAATCCGCGTTAACAATATCCGAGTAGCTAACAATCTGCATATAATCTCTTTTTCCCCTCAACTTTAGGATTAAGGGGTTGACTTAATATCAATCAATAATAAGAATACAAATTTACATTAGCTAGCTAGAGGCCATGTTACACAGAACAGCTTGCAATTGGAGTTGGAAAAAAAACCAAATCTAAAAGCCTTGCTACATTAATTTTTCCATATCGTATCAGATCATCAAGACAATGATTTGCGGAAATAGCATGAAGTGTTCATACATCTTTCTGGAGATAATTTTGATCCAAACTATCAACCTACTGGTATCTTCACCTTGACTTCTCTGTCTACCGCATTTCACAACCATTACAAGGTTTCATTAGCTGCTCATCATAGCATCTTAGTCAAAAAATGAGTGAAGGATTGAATTCCATTTTAAGTAATCAACTGACTAGAGACTTCTGGCATGATGACGAGCAAGCTGGATGGAGAGTTTAATCGTTTGGCTCAGTGATGATCTATACACATCAATACACTCCTCCAAATCAGCATCACAAGTTAATAACACCCATTCAGAATCATCATCCAAGTATTTGATGTCAAATTTGCCTATATCTTGTATACTAAACCGCCTTGCAATTTCCATTAGCAAATCTTTGAATCCCCAGCTGTTAGCCATACGGAATCTGATTTTCTCATCTTCATATATGACTTTTACTCTCTGGACGTCCTCTTCTTCAGATAATCTCCCACTACTTTTGGATATCTGAACAAGGTTCTCAGGACTTGGGCGTTCACAGAGAGCTTTATGGCTCTGGCATCTCAGCAGGCGATTTTCCAGTCCTTGATTTGTGGTATTCTGCTCTGCTTCACTTCTGGCTCTCTTTAACTGACCAACACCAGAATTTTCTCCAACCACTCGATCTTCGATATCATTCCAATGGGGATGGTTTTGCTGTGCTCTGCTGGAACAGCATTGGCTTGAACTAGAACTCTGACTGCCCGAAGAGGATAGAGATTTCGATGCAGCAGTTCGAGCATTAATCATACTACCGTCTTGCTGAATGTTTGATGCTGTCTGATGATCACCCTTCACTGAAGTTGAAAACGGGCTCGTTCGTGATAAATTTGGGGAGGCCAGGTCTGAGAAATTTGTATATAAAGAACCTATTTGAAAAGAAGCAGAGGAACCTTGAACTGAATCTATCACAAGTTGGAGTTTCTGCAATGAGTGACCAACCTTCTTGATTTTTCTTGAAGGCCAGCGTGTAATCCCGTGCTGTCGGCATATTCGTTTCAATGTCGTGGGGCAAACTAAAGAATAAGAAGGCAAATTAAGGACTAAAACAACATATATGTGTGCATTGTACTTTCATGAACACACAATTATGAACAATCTATTAGCACTCTTTTGTTGTAATTATACGCAGTGCGGGGTTCAAATGTCAAATGAAAATGAGATTTTTGAAATATTGCATACCACCAAGGCTCTTTGCAGCGTCTTTCAGGCTACCAGCAAAGTGTTGCCGAAGAACTTGTAAAGTGATGGTTTTTTCAGCCTTCACACGCTTCTTCTCTCCTGTTTTACCCATACTCGCATTCGACAAGCTACCCTCACAAAAGGTAGAACACTCTTCTTCAATGGACTCGACAAATCCTTTAAAGTTGGTGTTTTGTTGTTGTAGTTGAAAACCAGGAGAATCCTCTGTCAAGACTTCTGGTTTTTTGTCCGGGGAAAACGGTACAGCACCGCCACCATGTTCTTGTATGTGCATAACAGAGGCAGTCTCAGGATTCTTGTCTAACGGAGCATCATTTACATTTGCTTCTAGTTCTCGTCTATCAAGTAGCAAACTAGTTTCTTCCCTAAGCTCCCCATCTGTTATGACACGCAAGCTCTTGCATGACTCTTGTATAATGATGGAGAGTGATTGAAGCATCTTTTTTTGTTTTTCAGGATCTATACAATCGACGGGCAAGAAGAACTCCAAAACAAAATCAGCTTTACTGGTATGAATACTTCTAAGACGAATTGCAACAGCCGCATGCAATTCAAACATCCTAGCATGGTGAGATAATGGATATTCTGTGTTCCCAAAGGATGTAATGTCATTTAAGAAGATCGGTCCATTTGCCATAAATGCTTCCCCAGCAACTCCTTGACCTTTTAATAAATGATGCTCAGAGCACACCTCGTGAAAACTCTGAAAATGAGGATCGGCTACATAGCATGCCTGATCCACAGTAGATATACAGTTAATGTAGTTCTCCTCAGAATGCCGGCAACCCTCTCTACCTTGCTGGAGACATGAAACCCAAGTTTGCGCTAAGGGCAATTTATGTGTTTCACAAGCAAACCTCAAAATCTCTAGAATCTCTGGTAATACAGCTTGGTAGGACCTATTAAGTGCCTGCTGAAAATGAATGTATGACATCAAATGTAAAAAGTGACAGTTGTTAAGTGATAAGTTGGTTTTTTTCTTGATTATTATTCCATTACCTTTACATTTGGAGAGCTCAAAATGGTAGAACTGCTGAGATCAACAGCCTGCACCGTGTTATCACAATCAGGAAGACAGAATTTAGACAAGACCCACTTGATTTCAAACTGAACTAAGTTAAAATAAATTATCCCCTGTACGGGTCTAGACCAGGAAGTTTCATGATGAAGCTACATCGCTAGATCGCAAGCCTCACAGTTTCTTGGGTTTTTCATTGATGATGAGGACTCACATAAAAAATCACCAGGATCTGTAACTAGAAGAAGCATTTCTGGATAAAACTGTTTTATGTGGATGGAACATTTTAGCATGACTAGATTCAATGAATGTTAACTCTCCACAAGTCATGTTTCTAGTGTCATAAAAGATATTCATATGCAAAGTTGGTTTATGATATCAGATTTAAAATGAGACAAATGTATGGTCTTTTTGTTTTTCAGCTCGTTTAAAGCATCGATTCAGAAAATATCCTTACCGATAAGCTTGTGGTGCGTTGCCAACTACACAGAAGCAAATATGAGCAAAAGAGTGCTGGGATTGTGTACATGATAAACCACAATCTCATACTAGGGATACTACAATAATTAGGAGTCTAAAAGAGTTGATCCCATTTATGTCAATGTCAGATGTTAATATAACAAGAAGTTTTACAATAAGCAGACATAGACTTCCTGAGGACATGGGACAAATAATCCCATCAGCTACTTTCAGTTGCTTACCAACAACATTAAAGCTGTGTGAAACTCGGTGGTTTTTATGAGATTTTCAAAGGGCAGGTCAAAAACCACCAGCAAACTGATTTAGAAAGCCTGGATGGAGGATCCAAATATGAAGAATAAGAACAAGAATTTGTAACCAAAAGAAGCTAACCTCAAGTGCCTTGCACATGATTTTAAGCTCTGAATTGTACTTGATCTGCTGAGTAGTCAGGACAACTTCTATGACACCCAAGCAGGTTCTACTGCCTCGCTCAAAGACAGGGAGAGCAAGAGTTCCTCGTACACCATATTCTTGAGCGTAATCAACTCGTGCGTACTCATCGCTTCTAAAGAATTGAACATCAGGAGTCCACTCAGGAACCTTACCCAAGAAAACCCGACTGGGTAATCCCACCGCCTCCTTACAATCCTCTTCTGCTGAAAACTGATAGTTCACAGATATATCCCTGTACCTTGCAAGCCTTTGACAACTGGTATTCACCGAGAACGGTAGGTCACTAGTTGCTAGAACTCGTCTAACTCCTCTATTTTCAGGGACCCATACTTGAACGAGCATATCTTTATCTCTTTCAGAATCTTTAACGGACCCAATTGCCCAAATTAATCTATCAATCACAGAAGATGCAGGACCAGGATATGCCCTTGGTCCAATCCACCACCTTCTTCCCATATCAGAAAAACCTTCAACTGTATACTTCTCTGATTGGCTAGAGCACCCAGCTACATCATCCATATATTCATTCAATGACAAAGCCTTTTCAGTATTATTCACATGGGGTTCATTTAAAAATGGTCTTCCTCCCTCTTCATGATCATCATTCTGAGTTGGGTTCATGTTCATATTACCATTCGTCTCCATAGCAGTAGCAGCCCATCCGAAGGATGGGTCAAACAAGGCGCTTGTATTTGATGGAATCTGACGAGGGAATTCAGATCCATCTGTTGTCCCCAACCAACAACCTTCTAAGAGTAATTCATCGATGTAGTCAAAATCCATAAAAAAATCAAATGGATTGCCCGTCGTTGTAGCTGGTGACAATATTCCATCGCCCATGATTACCACAGTCCACAGTACAGATCTTATACCGCTAAATATTACACATTTCAGATTACAAATCGAACTTCTGCCGGCTTAAAAATATGCAAGAAGAGTTTCTCGGCCGCTAGTCTGTCGTCTTGGAACCCTAATCTGACCAAACTAAAGAAGCGTCTTCAATGATACGAATCTTGAAGTTGAATACTTCAGAAAACAAATTGCCACCGGATTCCAAATCGGTTAACTTTCAGCAATCAAAAGTTGGCATTAAGAAAAAGAGTAATTTAATATAGAAATGTCAACATCGAAATTAGGGGTCCCATTAATTTACGAAAACATTATGAGTCAGAGTAATATAAACAAATCTAATCATCAAGCATCAGTGCTAATCGCAGAATCAGATCCCACTTTACCCAAAAGAAACTAAGGAAATGGATTCCGAAAACACTTCACTCGATGACTAAATTGAAGTAAAAACTACACTTCGTTTTACAGAACAAATTTGATTTCGACCTCAGATGAGAAGAAAAAAGTCAACAAATGCATGAAATAAAGAGAGAAAGAAATCGAAGAAGTAAGAAGAACTCAAATATGTAAAGATTCCAGAAGATACGAAGGTCGGTTGGGCAAAAAAAGAATCTCGAACTGTACCTGGAAGTACCGAAAAAGGGAATGAAAAGACTGTTCCAGAAACAGTAGCAAGCAAGGACCATACAATTAAAGCTGTGTCCTTTCTCTTTTATTTCTTTTTGTGGAGATGGGGGCCGCCTGAACTTGGTTCCTCTTGAATGGGAATCGGATTTCTCTGAACGTCGCAGGAGCAGTTGGTCGGGCGTGAGTCCTTTTGATTTGATCTGAACGGTTCAAGTCGAATTGTAAAAGAAAATTTTGTTTCTGAACTTCTTTTTCTGATTTTTAAGAGCGGATTGGACTGTTGAGATCTGATTGAGCGGTTTAGATGTAACTTCTACTCTGTCATTGTATTTCCAACCGCTCCACATCCCTTGAAATGGCCTCCTCGAGAAATCGACTCTCTTACCCATGAGGCAGTTGGTGATAAATATTAATTTGTATTAATATGTATTTTAAATTATTATATGATGATTGAATTTGTGATAAATATTAATTTATATTAAAGGGACGATTTTATTAGGATCAGGAAGCTAATTCCCCGAAGATTCTTCATTGATAAATGACCCTACATCTTTGTCTAATCAAACCAACACTCTCCTTCTTAGTCCTTGTTATTCTCGATCTAAAGTCAACTTGTATGTTGTTTAATCTATTCCAGCACCCAGCAAGCTAAATATTAAAGAATAGAGAACAAATCTTTTCTAAGATTCTAAAATACTATGGTCACTAAAATTTTAGATGAGTAAGTAAGTTCAAGGAAAGTAATTAAAAGGAGAAATCAATAAATTTTATTGAAGTACGAAAAGCAAATACAAGGTTAGATATTGACTAAAGAATACTTTGCTTGTTATTAAACGTAAAATAAATATACGAAAATAATCAGAACTTGATTACAACAAACTAGAAGTCAAATCAATTTTTAAATAACTCGAACTATACCGACTTGAGTATAAGAAGAACGGCATGAATAAGGTCTAAATAAGGGCAATTGCCTCCTTATGCTTAGTTTGGCCACGTGGTCTTAGTTAGTTAGTTTCGGGATTTTTTAAAAAAAACATAGAATATAATTTTTATCATATTAAATGAGAGTATACACATAAGAACTTACCTGATTTTAAAGTAACGAAACATTTCTGGTAGTGAATGAAATTTGGACCACCCCAACGGTACTACTACGGACGAGCTTCGCCTGATTTTATGGTTTATATATTATGTATATTATCTATTATTCCATATTTTTTAAGTAAGGAATTTGTAAATAATATATTTATGCTGGTCCCGACAACCGGGAGAAAATCCATGAGGAATCAAAATCTTTTTTTTTTTCAAATATGAAATCATATAAAATGGAAGCCATTATAGTAGGTGACACTTTGCTCACTCTCAACATCGTCCGTGAATATTGGCTCTCAAAGCCTCAACTATGCTTCACTTAAACTCTTATGTATTCATGTTAAATGAATTGTTATTTATATTTATATACGTAAGATTTATACATACATACATTATTTATAGAGAGAACTAAAAATTATACCCTTAATTATGAAGTTTTCGTCATTTATAATCAAGAACTATAATTTCCGTCATTTATAATGCTAATGTTATCTTTTACATTCAAAACCGTCTATTTGATGTAACATAGCCGTTAATTACCATCGAAACATCATCGTTTCAATTTTCTGAAATTTAAAAGAGGCCTACAATAAAAATACGGTTTCAAACAAAACCCACAAAACCACCCTCTTATTCCAGAAAATGGAAATTTCATTCTAGATTAAAGAGGTTATTAAAAGCTAAGAATTTCAGCTAAAATCACAGCTCGGTGTCCGAAGAAGGCTTATGGGAATGCACTGATATTCACCGACAAAAAAATCACAAATTCTCATAGAGCTTGATATACAAAATCAAAATTCCACTAATAGAATAGGTGGCATGAGAGTACTAGGTGGGTGATGAACGCCGGAGCGGTCGATGGAGATTGTAGCGGACGGTGGAGGAGAAGAAGGTTGGTCTGCGTAGTCCTCCAAGTGTTCAATTTTCTCAAATTAAAAAGAGACTAAAATAAACTACCTAGTTTCAAATAAAGCCCACAAAATGCCGAGACGATTAGTTCAACAATCTCACTCTCGCCGCCTTCCCACCTTCGCATACCATGCTACCAAACTCTACGCACCTTTTCCATCTGCTTTGTTTCGTAAATGTTCTCTTTCTTCTTCCTCTCCTTCTTCCCAAATTACCATCAATTTTCTCAAATTAAAATGACACCATTTTGTTTTGATGGTAATTAACCGCTCTTTTACATCGAAATAGATGAAATGTTAGTTTTCAATGCAAAGCGTAAAGTTAGGATTATAAATTATGGAAATTATAGTTCAAATTTATGAATGACGGCAACTACATAGTTCAATGGTGTAATTTATAGTTTTCTCTTGTTTATATGTGCATGTTGTACATGAGGGTTGACGACCTCAACATTGACTCCCTGCAAAATGTAATTTTTATGGCATCGGGAGTGTATTCCTCAAGGATGCACCATGGAGTGTCGCCGCTGAAATGCATCATGGAATGCCACTAGCGAGGTGCACCATGGGGTTTTGCCACTGAGGTAGCACTCATGGGTGCCGTCCCTAAGGTACTCGTGGGGTGTCGTCCGCATGGCAGCACCATGGGGTGCTATCTCCATGGTATCATCATTTGATGTCACCTCGTAGGTTTACCATGGGGGTGTCTGGATCAACCTTCATAATGCAACTCGAAAACAATAATGACATACTTTGGACAAGACGTAATATCGCTATGTTAGGAGTTATACCCTCAAAACATGTGTATTGGCATTTTGATATGAAATTTAATGAGCATTACATTTTCTTATAATTGTTCTTTTAAATTATTTTTGAATAATTTATATAAATATCTGAAAATTAAATATTCATTAATGAGAATATTGTCATATTAAAATATAAATTTTTTAATGAATGATTGTTAATATGGTTCACTAATCATTATGAATGCATGTAATCTAGATCTGGATCATTGATGTGGATAGACATCTCAGTTAAAGTACTTTATATAATGAGATTATATATGACTAGACCGATGTGAATTAATATTTTTATCAACGTGTCATTTATCATAAAGATTTAATACACATCAATTCGATGATTATATGTAGATCAGACGGAATCTTGATTAGTCATGAACTCCTATGCATTTTTACTAGATCTTTTGATTCACTCGTTAAGGTTTATTTCTAAAACATGCTAGTGACTTTTATTTTGGAGATTCAGTGATACAAATGGCTGGGAACATGATTTTATAAGTTTTGAAATCCAAGCTTTCCTAACGGATTGTATATTGGTTTTCTTAAGTGTTAATTCTGGAACTAAATGGTTATTGAGCTCAAATTTATAATAAAATTATCAATTAGCCATTCACTAATGGATTAATGGTACTTAAGGATCAAAAGGTAGTTAGAAGGGTAAAATGATAATTTTGACCAGTTTTATTTTACGAACCAATAATTGAAGGACATAACTACGTGAAAATATTATATTAGTGTACTACATGAGAATACTCTGTAAATACAATCTATAATCTCTAAGAGTGCAATTCCATATTTATAGTGGAGTAATCATGGAATTAATAAATAAGATTATTTATTTAAAGAGTTTAATTAATAATCTGGTTTATTGGAACTTTGGATTATAGGTCCAAGGTCTCCAAATCACTTTTATACTATACAGTTTAGGGTGTGAATATTTTAGAACATGAGAAAATGACTTACTTGTAAAAGAAATTTTATTCTAGAGCAAGTACATAATTATTTATGATTNACTAATTATCGATAAGTGAGACAAAATATCTAATTTATGAAGTTAGATATTAAATTATTATTAGATAATAATTTGAATCAACTAAATCTGTTATTTATGAAATAACAGATAATTTAATTGATAGGGATAATCGGATATATTAATTTTGAATTAACTAATATCTAGACATCTAATTTGATTAAAATAAATCTTTAATATGCAATAATCGTCACGTGTCAATCACTGATTGGGTATCATAGATTGACATGGACTACTACAATGTCATGTGGCACTGTAGTTGTGCACAATAGCTAAAGGTGTGTACGGTTTGGTTCCATCGGTCAGTAATGGATATTTGTAATCGAAACTGAATACACCAGTTACCTAAATACGTAACCGAACCGAACCGAGGTAACCATATGAGCCGATTCAAATATAACTAAAGTAATCGGTTCGGTTTGGTTACTTTTATTCGATTCGGCTGTATTTTAAAATTTCTTAAAACATCATGAAAATTCAATCTAAAAACTTCTATAGATTCAAAACTTTCTAAAGCTCAATAAAGAATTAAGCTAACATCTAAGCCTTCAGTCGCTTTCTTAAGCTCAGTAAAGAATTTCTTCAAAATTTCTTAAGCTCAGTAGAGAATCAACATAAAAATATGTAACAGATCTAAAATCGAAGCCTTTAACAGATTTAAAAATTAGAGACTAATAGATCTAAAAGTTCAGAGACTAACATATCTAAACATCAGAGACTAACATATCTAAAATCGAAGTCTTACATATCTAAAGTCGCAAGTTTGAAGCCTTTTATTTACCTTCAAAAGAGACGAGGTAAGCTTTAAGGGAGATGAGCTCGAGTTAGGTTGAGGGAGACGACTGACGAGGTTGAGGGAGACGATTGATGAGGGAGACAAGGAAGACCGTAATCTGTAATATAGATGAGGTTGAGGGAGATGACTGACGATGGAGATGAGGAACACTTTAGGAGACGAGGTTGAAGGAGACGACTATGAGGAAGAGTAATCATAATTCACAAAGAGAGAGAGAGGAGAGAGAGCAAGAAGGCTGGAGGCGTTAGGGAAAGAAGAATCTTTTAAGGTTTGGGTCAATACCTTTCATTTTGGTTTAATTTAACTTAAATAATTAAAAATAATATATCTATATACATTATATGGTTGTAATAAGTTCAAACCGATTACAAAATTGATGAGGAATATAAACAAACCGAATTTGCGATTATTAAAACTCCCGAACCGATTACAATCTACATAACAAAAGATTCTGATCGAACCGATTGGGTTTGGTTCAATTCGGTCAGGAGAAAATCTGCACACCCTTAACAATAACAGTGAGTCCCACAACAATTAGTAATTTTATAATTAAATATTATTTCAATTATCTCAAAATATCTGATATGATATTATCAAGAAAAATATACAGATATTATTTTGATGGTCTAAGATGATGAATGAATCAACCAGTTGAATTAGAGCACCAGTTCATCAATCAAGAGTTTAGAGAATAACACAATTCTTGAAGAAGTGATTTTTCTACGATTAAGAGTTAACCAAATCTCTAAAAAATCATCAATACTTTCTTTTAGCGAATCATCTCACAAAAAAATCATTCTCAGTAAAATCTCTAGATCTATTGTGTTGAGTACATCTAGAGTAAGAAAAGTGTATGTGTTATATTCTACATGCCCACACATGTCCTAGTGAGTTGAGGATTGACTTGGAAAATCTTGATGTGGATCTTAGAGTCTGCTGATTGTTGGAACGATTTTGTGAGAACGGAGAATAGATTGATTTTGTGAAGATTCTTGATTTAGACTAGAAGAGGTATATGATTCATAACCTTGTATGTTATAAATTTAATATATAAATAAATAATGGAACCTGACTTATTGAAAATAATTTTTAATAAAAGGGTTTTTTGTTATCATAGCGTTGCGCGATTTTGTTTTATTAAAATATTTGATTTTATTACAAATTTTATTTTTAAAACGGTGTCGCGCCACATGCTTCTGCCGCGCACGCGTCGCGACGACTAACAAGTGATATCAATGCGGTCTTTATATATTTATATATTAAATGTGTATGAGAGTTTTCTTGCATTATTCATATAATATGAGATATGAATGAATGAATGATAATGTTTTTTAATGAATGGAAATAATGAACCCTTAATTGTATGGTGATTATTGGGTTAGGTTTTGAACTTTTATTTTTTTATTAGATCTTGTTAAGCCATTTTGAGGCGTAGGAATTTTTGTAATTTTCTTTTAAATATTATCGTAATTATTCGGAACGCGAGAAGGCAAAGAACGCACGAGACAAATCTCAGAGTATACTGTTCACGCCGGAAGTTTACCGTGTCACAGAAATTACTATTCACGATGGAAATTCACTGTTCACGGCGGAAATTCACTGTTCACGGGAATTTACTGTTTACTCTGAAAATACTATTCCAGCGGTGGTGGTTGGTGGCTGCCGGCAGTGGGACTGGTGGCGACAGTAGTGGCCGGCAATGATGGGACAACGATAGGAGAGTCATGTCGTCGGTTGCAACTATTGTCACTTTTAGGGAAGTTTCTTACAAACCCTGATACCAACCAACTGTATCATCATGGGGTTTGATGAGAATCCCTCAATCTATCAATTATCTTTTTAAATTTTAAAATTAATGTAATTTTAAATTTTATGAAAATTAAATATTAATAAGTTGATTGAGTTTGACCCAAATTTAACCAAATCAAATAAAGTGTTATTTGATCAAGTCAAAGTCAACTATTTTAAAAAGATAATTATAGAAATTAATTTTAATTAAGAATTTTTTTAATTAAATAGAATTTTGTTCAAAGCTTGGAAATTATGAAGATGGACATCAGAAGAAGAATGCAATATTTGAGTAATATGTATTCTTGAAATCCGCTTTGTAATTATATTCTTTTAATTTCAAGTTTTGTAATTTTGAAATACTCAGTAGTCACTCAGCCCATTAGTATTTTATGTAATTGTTAAATAATTATTTTAATTATTATGTTTAATAGCATGTCCATGCATTAGTCGATCGCATGTCATACATAAAATTATCATACAGTTTTATTTAATCATGCCTATCATCTGTAGAAACATGATTTATTAGAATTGTCCTAATATGTTTATTTATATTATTTTATGAAATCAATTGCATGTAAACTGCTAGATTTTAATTAGTTAAAACTTGATAATCACACCACACTAAGGGTTATAGTAACATTTAAGATAACCGGCTTTAGTAAAAGAGTTTTGTTAAAGTATGATAAATATACTTAATTAGTTAATCTAAATTCACTTAATTATGACTTAGGTGCTTTAGAATATTATATGAACTTAGACCAATAAGATTGGCATAACTGATTATTAAATATTCATAGGGTTATTATTCTAACTAGTAATTAATTTAGAATTAATTAATTAGTTAAAATAGAAATGCATAATTATAAAATAGTGAAAGGAAGAAGGTTGACATGTCAATGTAACCTACGATCTCCATTATTATTACAACATCGTGGGGTACAGTGAGGGCCTCGAGATGGCTTTGTTTTCATCCTCCTAAGGAAGGTTCCGAGCTGTACCAATACCAACGTTGGACTTCTTAAGAAGAAGGTAGCAGAAAGTGATGTAGTTCAGTTTTGACCTACCCTAAGGTGGCATAATCTAAATCAAGTCATGGAATCTGAAATAATGAGTTATACTCACAAAGTCACAATTAAGCTTTTATGTGGATAGTTATGACTTAATTAAATAAGTGATACCTTATTGTTAAAAGAGAAAATTTGATATATCTTAAGTTTTAATTAATAAGGATAAGAATTTCTCATAGATAGACTGAGGTTAATTTGACTGATCTTAAAGTAACACATTAATCGTTGGGTTGATTTATCATGATTAGTAAATGTTAAATTTTGTATGTTTATTATGTTGCATTCATGCATCACATTTTACTTTTCAAATTCTAGATATTTATCAATTATATTGAATCTTGTATGTTTTAAATTCCAGTTACCATTATTAGTATGTCTACCATGGGCAACCTTGTTACTACTTTACTTGCTCTTGAGAAATTGAATGGCGATAATTTCGTATGTTGAAAATCAAATATGAATTTCATGCTAATTTGTGAGAACCATAAGTTTGTTCTTACTGAGGAATGTCCTGAAGAGCATACTGCTAATGCCCCTAAGAATTTTAGGGACAAATATGATATTTGGATAATATCAAACAATAAGGTGAAGTGCTACGTGCTTGTAAGCATGAATGATGTCTGAGAATCAAGCATGAAAGTATGGAGATTGCCTATGAGATTATGGAATCCTTACAGGTGATGTTTGGGCAGCAGTTTAATCAAAGTCATTATGAGGCTACTAGGAGCTATATGACACTAAGATGAGAAAGAGTACTTCTGTGCGAGAACATGTTTTGAACATGATCAACATAATACATAAGGCAGAAGTACGTTCACGATCAACTATATTATGAATAAGTTGTAATTCAACATGACCCAATTGTTGAATGAACTGCAGAACTTTGAATCACTCAACCTGAGAATGACCAAAGAGGGCGAGATAAATATTGTGGAGAAAAAACCTTCTTCCACTGTTAAAAGTAACAAGAGGAAGAAGATTAATGGAAAGGGCAAAGGTAAGAACAAAGGCGAGAAAGTCAAGACATCGCCAAAATTCAAAAAGAACAAGAAAGACAGCAAGTCCAACGAAAAATATTTCCATTGTGGGGCTGAAGGTCATTGGAAGAGAAACTGTAACAAGTATTTCTTCGAGTTGAAAAAAAAAGGTAAATAATATTTACTTGTACTTGAAGCTTGCTTAGTGGAATATGATTTGTCATCCCGAATACTGGATTCAGAGGCCACTAACCATGTATATTCTTCTTTGCTGACGCGTGATTCGTCAAGGGAGATGGCTAATGACGAGGTCATTTTGAGAGTTGGTAGTGGTACGCTCGTGTTAGCTAAAGCATTCAGACAGTTTGTTTATTTTTTGGATATAATTATTTAGTTTTGAAAGATGTTTATTATATTTCTTAGATTTTCGAGAGTAAAACTTCCCGAATGAGATAATTACAGATGCTATGAAGACTAATATTTAAATTATTATAATTTAATTATTTTTTATGAGTTGTAATTAGAAATGAGTCATAGAGAGGTTAATTTTGAATGTATGATTTATTATTAATCATGCATCCTCATATAACATGTCATATAGAATAGGGATATGCCAATATCAATTTGTCATGTAGCATGTACACATATCATTGTAGTTTAAATTTTTAATGGGTTATAATTTAAATATAATATGAATTTTATAAATGTATAAATCTTAAATTATTATTTAAATTTTATAAAATTTTATAATTTTTGAAACTTTAAATTAATAAGGAGTTATAATTGAAAAATAAAATTCATTTTTTCAAAAACTAAGTGAGAGGGTCGCTTACGTTAAAATGTTCACAAGGTCTCTAACGCAAACTTGATCGTGGCACGAGGAATGATTTAGAGCTGCCCTAGTGGTCCTCTCTTCAGTGGGAATCATACCACTTTGAGTCATCGAGTTGCTTAAGAAACTAAAGCTTGTAAAGGAAGTGGTGAGGCGATACATTTCTTAAAGCCGATGCGTTGGTTAAACACTTAGACGGACTATTCGAAGTTTTTTTTATTAATAAAGAGTTTATTATTTCTAATAATGAATTCGATATTTGTCATGCAAAAGTTATAAACGGACTCTATATGCTTAAACTGACTGAACGCGCGTTAAATCATTCTGGATTATTTAAAGTAGCAAAACTTAAAAGTAACAAACGGAAAAGAGTTTCTCACGATAATGATAACACATATCCTTGGCATCTTAGGTTGAGACATATTAATCTAGATAGGTAAAACATGTTAACAAAGCATGGTGTTTTGAGAGAACTAAAAGTTAGAACTCTTCCTGTTTGTGAATCATATCTAGAGAGTAAAATGACTAAGAGACCTTTCTGTTGAAAGGGCCAAAAAGCCAAGGAACCACTTGAACTAGTACATAATGATGTCTGTGGACCGATCAATGTATAAGCTAAAGGTGGGTTTGAGTACTTTGTCACTTTTATTGATGATTACTCAAGATATGGTTATACTTACTTAATGCAAATAAAGTTCGAAACTTTTGGAAAGTTTAAAGACTTCAAAACTGAAGCAAAAAAGTAATTAGTTAAATCATTGAAAACCCTTTGATCTGATCGAGGTGGTGAATACTTGAATTTAGAACTCAAGGATTATTTGCTGGATTGTGGAATCATATCCCAACTCACAACACCTGAAACACCACAGCAAAATGGTGTTGCAGAGATGAGAAACTGAACCTTATTGGATATGGTTTGGTCGTTGTTAAAGTACTCATCACTATCACTTACATTTTGGGGATATACATTACATACGATAACTTATATTTTGAATGCAGTGCCCTCTTTTAGAGTTATGGAATAGCTCCAAACCTAATTTGCGTCATTTCTATTATAGGGGTGTCCAGCTCACGTTCTTACAACTAAGACCGGAAAGTTAGACTCAAGGTATGAGGTATAAATATTCGTAGGCTATACTCCAAAGACTAGAGGTGGGTACGTTTATAGTCACTAGGATCAAAAGGTGTTTGAGTTGAAAAATTCAACCTTCCTTAAGCGTGAGTATATACAAAATTACAAATCTCGTAGCAAAGTAATTCTCGAGGAATTAGAGGTTGATGAGATCAGACCGCCGTCAATTTCTATTGATAAATGAAAAACTAGAGAAACCACAGTTCGTGTAAAGGAAACCCCAATGCAACGCCGTAGTGTGAGGGTTGTGAGATAACCAGTTTGCTATGAACTAGAAGCATATTTCCTAGTGTCAGACACTGATAAGGACGGTCCATTATCTTATGAAGAAGCAATGAATGATCCTAAAAAGAAGAAATGGCAAGGGCCATGAACCAGTAAATGGAATCTATGTATTCCAATTTTGTCTGGGAACTTGTAAATCCACCTGAAAATGTCAGGCTCATTGGATATAAATGAATCTTCAAAAATAAAAAAAGGTGCATATGGGAAAGTAAAGACTTTTAAGACATGGTTAGTAGCCAAGGGCTATACACAAAGGGATGTAGTCGATTATGAAGAGACATTCTCTCATGTGACCGTGCTAAAATCCATTCGTATCCTTTTTGTCCATAGCCACTAGTTTTGACTATGAGATATGACAAATGGACGTCAAGACAGCTTTTTTTAATGGCTCTCTTGAAGAAAGCATCTATATGATGCAATTAGAAGGGTTCGTACAAAAGGGGCAAGATCAGAAATTATGCAAGTTGTTTAAATCCATTTATGGATTAAAGCAAGCATCTAGATCTTGGAATCTTACTTTTGATGAGATTATAAAGTCTTATGAATTCGAGAAAAATGTTGACGAAGCTTGTGTTTATAAATACATCAAAGATAAGATAGTAATTTTCTTAGTTATTTATGTTAACGATATTCTACTCATTGAGAATGATGTTGTCAAAACTAAAAAAGTAGTAGGCTGAGAAATTCTAAATGAAAAATTTAGGAGAAGCGAGCTATATTCTGGGCATCCAAATCCTAAGAGATAGAAATAATAATCTCTTGGCACTTTCTCAGACATCTTCTATTGATAAGGTGCTGGAGAGATTCTCTATGGAAAATTTCAAGAAAGGTCAACTATCGACCAGACATGAAATTGTATTCTCCAAGGAACAATGTCCTAAGACACCTAAGGAGGAAGAGGATATGAGAAATGTTCCTTAAGACACCTCAGTTGAAAGTCTCATGTATCCCATGTTATGTACGAGACCAGACATATATTATACAGTGGGAATTGTCAGTCGTTATCAATTAAATCCAGGTTTGGAACAATAGATTGTAGAAAAGCACATTCTCAAGTATCTTGAGAGAATGAGAAACTATATGCTTGTTTATTCAGGTAGAAACCTGAACTCCACTGGATATACTAATTCTGATTTTCAATCAGACAGAGATAGTGAAAGTTGACATCTGGATCAATATTCATCCTAAGTGGAGGAGTTGTCTGGAGAAATATTAAACAATTTAACATTGCAGATTTCACTATGGAAGCCAAATATATAGCGGCTTGTGAAGGTGTAAAAGAAGCGGTATGGCTCAGAAAGCTCTATACTTATCTAGAAGTAGTTTCACATATGGACAAGCCACTGATCCTTTACTGTGACAACGGTGGGATGGTAGCGAATTCTAAGGAATCGAGGAGTCATAAGAGGGGCAAGCATGTGGAGAGGAAATATCATATTGTAAGAGAGATCGTGCATCGAATGGATGTGAGTGTTATGAAGATAGCGTTGGAACAGAACCTGGCTGATCCTTTTTACAAAGACACTTCCTATGAAGTCATTTTAAGGGTGACGTGTGTAACATGGGATTAAGAGAGATGTCACATTTTCTTTAAGACAAGTGGAAGATTGTTAGGGGTTATGCCCTTTGACATTTTTATATGAAATTTAATGAGCGTTACATTTTCTTATAATTATTTTTTTAAATTATTGTTGAATAATTTATATAAATATCAAATTTCATATTCATTAATGAGACTATGATCTTGTATTAGTATGAGAGGATTAAGATCATAGATAATGAATAAAATTATCAGCAACATATTAAAGTATGAAATCTTTAATGAATGGTTGCTAGTACGGTTCACTAAGCATTATGAATGCATGTAATCTAGATCTGGATCATTGATGTGGATAGACATCTTAGTGAAGCTACTTTATATAATGAGATTATATATGATTGGATCGATGTGAATTAATATCTTTATCAACGTGTCGTTTATCATAAAAAATTTAAAACACAACAATTAGATGATCATATGTAGATCAGTCTGAATCTTGAGTAGTCGTGAACTCTTATGCATGTTTAATAGATCTTTTGATTCAATCGTTAAGGTTTGTTTGTAAAACAGGCTAGTGACTTTTGTTTTGGCGATTTAGTGATATGGATGGGTGGGAACATGATCTTATAAGATTTGGCATCCAAACTTTCTTAACGGATCATATATTAGTTCTCTTAAGTGTTAATTCTGCAGCTGAATGATTATTGAACTTAAATTTATAATAAGATTTTAAATTAGCCATTTACTGGTGGATTAATGGTACTTAAGGCTCAAGAGATAATTAGAAGGGTAAAACGGTAATTTTGACGGGTTCAAATTTACAAACCAATAATTGGAGTACAAAATTACGTGAAATTATTATATCAGTGGACTACATGAGAATACTCTGTAAATACAATCTATAATCTCTAAGAGTGCAATTTCATATTTATAGTGGAATAATCATGAAATTAATAAATAAGATTATTTAAGGCTAAAATGCAAAATACATCCATGTAATTTGATGAAACTACAAACTATACCCTACACTTTTTCATATTTTTATATCTTTCCACTTTAACTAAACTGTAAAATATACCATTTTGTGACATTTTTGGTTAAATTTAACAGAAAAATTAACTTCATCCATTTTCATCCATTTCCCCCAATTTCCTCCATTATTTCCCTCCATTTTCATCAATTTCCCCTCATTTTAAGCCATCATGTTCACTTTCAATACATTTTTCAGATTTGATTTTTTTCTTTCCTTTAATGATTTTTTTTGCTTTATTCTTAAAAAAAAACTTCTTTATTCTTAAAAAAAATCATATTCATTCATACTGTAACGAATTTTGCTTCATTCTATAAAAAATCTGCTACTCAATAAATGGTTCATCATAAAAAAAATCTGCTACTAAAAAATTTTTCATTATAAAATTTCAATAAACTAAGTTATATTTTTTATTTGTTTCAATCATATGAATAATACTTTTGTAATTGATTTTTAATAGGAAATCATTGAGACTTTAGCTTTAGTTCAATAAAAAAATTTAAAGAATGAATAAAAAGTTTGAATTAAGGTCAAATGAGCTTTTGGGGAGCTACAGTAATTACAAGCTTAGCTAGCGCCATACCTGTAGTAGGAGATACCATAGTGACTTGGCTTTGGGGTGGTTTCTCCGTGGACAATGCCACCTTAAATCATTTTTTTAGTCTTCATCATTTACTCCCTTTTCTTTTAGTAGGCGCCAGTCTTCTTCGTCTGGCCGCATTGCATCAATATGGATCAAATAATCCATTGGGTGTACATTCAGAGATGGATAAAATTGCTTTTTACCCTTATTTTTATGTAAAGGATCTAGTAGGTTGGGTAGCTTTTGCTATCTTTTTTTCCATTTGGATTTTTTATGCTCCTAATGTTTTGGGGCATCCCGACAATTATATACCTGCTAATCTGATGTCCACCCTGCGACCATGTAACAATCTCCACTACCTATCATGAATTTTTTAGAGAGTCGAGTTCCGTCAAATCCTATAGAAAATGTCATTAAAATTTTGAAGAGTCTTTTTACATAATTTGAAAAGAAAAATAAATTTTGGAGAGACGATGAAGAAATTATAAAATTATAGTAAAATGAATTAAAAATACAAAAACACTCTCACAAAATTCTCTAGGATTGCAACGATCCAAAATAGAAGTAACTTGTATGTAGAACTACCCACCAAAAAACCTCCAAGTAATAGGGATTATATTTTTAAGCATATGAATGAAGTAGATTTTTTAAGAATAAAGCAAAAAAAAATTCATTACAATATGAATGAAGCAGATTTTTTAAGAATAAAGAAGATTTTTTTTAAGAATAAAGCAAAAAAATCATTAAAGGAAAACGAAAAAATCAGATCTAGAAAATGTGTTGAAAGTAAAGATGAGGGCTTAAAATGAGAGAAAATTGAGGGAAATAATGGAGGAAATTGAGGGAAATTGATGGAAATGGATGAAGTTAATTTTTCTATTAAATTTAACCCAAAAAAGTCACGGAGCGGTATGGCTCAAAAAAAAGTGTAAGTGTATAGTTTACAGCTTCATCAAAGTACAGGGGTGTATTTTATATTTTAGCCATTATTTGATTAAATAGTTTA
The DNA here is from genome assembly GCA_003255025.1 of Datisca glomerata. NCBI lineage: Eukaryota > Viridiplantae > Streptophyta > Magnoliopsida > Cucurbitales > Datiscaceae > Datisca > Datisca glomerata. Next base: position 1,877,195 of record QANY01013250.1, on the reverse strand, counting down.
ATTAATAATTTAGTTTATTGAAGCTCAGGATTATTGGTCTATAGTCCACAAGTCACATATATACTACGCAGTCTATGGTGTGAATATACCAAGACGTGAACGACTTACTTGCAAAATAAATTTTATTCTAGGGCAAGTACATAATTATGAGATAATTATAGGTGATTAATTAATTAAATTATTTAAATATATATTAATATAGTTTTTGGACTTAATATATATATAATTATTGATTTTTTTAATTATCGATAAGTGAGATAAAATATCTCATTTATGAAATTAGGTAATTAAATTATTATTACATAATAATTTAGATCCACTAAATATGTTATTTATGAAATAACAGATAATTTAATTGATAGAGATAATCAAATATGTTAATTTTGAATTAACTAATATCTAGATATTTAATTTGATTAAAATAAATATTTAATACTCACTAATTGTCACTTGTCAATCACTGATTGAGTATCAGATATTGACGTGAACTACTGTAGTGCCATGTGGGTGTGCAATACTGCAGTGCCATGCGGCACTACAGTTGTGTACAATAGCAGTGGGTCCCACTACTATTGATAATTTTATAATTAAATATTATTTCAATTATCCCAAAAGATCTGATATGTCATTATCAAGAAAAATATACAGATATTATTATGATAGCCTAAGATGATGAATGAATCAATCAGTTAAATTAGAGCATCAATTCATCAATCAAGAGTTGAGAGAATAACACAATTCTCGAAAAAATGATTTTTCTACGATTAAAAGTTAATCAAATCTCTAAAAGAATCATCATCACATTTTTTTTAGAGAATCTTCTTACAAAAAAGTCATTCTTAGTAAAATCTTTAGATCTCATGTGTTGAGTACATCTAGAGAGAGAAAAGTGTATTCGTTATATTCTATATGCCCACACACATCCTAGTGCGTTGAGGATTGACTTGAAAAATCTTGATGTAGATCTGTGAGTCTACTGATCGTCGAAACGATTTCGTGAGAATGAAGAATCGATTGGTTTCACGAGGACGCTTGATTTAGACTAAAAAGGTATATGATTCATAACCTTGTATGTTGTAAATTTATTATATAAATATATCATGGATCCTGACTAATTGAAAATAGTTTTCAATAAAAAAAACTTTTGTTATCGTAGCGTTGCACGATTTTATTTTATTAAAATATTCAATTTTTATTAAAAATTTAATTTTTAAAATGGTCTCGCGCCATATGCTTTTGCCACGCACGCGCCGCAACGACCAACACGCTATGCTATTACAACGTGTCATCACATCACAAAGTACAAAGTCAAGTGACAAAGACTTGGGGGGACGTATGGTTGCCTGAGAATGCTTGGAAGGCTGTGGACTGATAGGATTAGGGGCTAGGCCACACCATATTGGAGAGGACATACCTCTTTCAATATGACCACTTTGAACATTGAGGGTGTGCTACTCTCCCACCTTGGGGAGGGGGTTTGGTCCTGAGAAGTCTCTTTGAGAGGAGGCTTTAGGTGAATACCGCTATTGAGTGACCATTGGTTAGGCGTATTCCCCCTAGATCATGGTCACTCCACAAAGACCTACGTGGCGTCATCTGATTGACACACATGAGATCCTCCTCTTGTCCAGCTCAACGTGATTAATTAGTTGAGGTGGCACGCTTGGATAGGTGAGCTTGCAACTAATCAATGGATTAGTTGCAATGGTCCCCCCTCTTTTTCGTCACCTATAAAAGGAGGGCCTCTCCCTCCCCATTGACCTCCCGGCGTCCTCTCCAACGTTCTCAGGCATTGCTCTGGTCATTTGCTAAGAATTAACCTTGCATCTACATTTAGCGACTCCACTGGAGAGTGGTCTGTCACTCTAGCAAAGGAACACCATGGCCGGACATGCAAAGGGAAGAGTAGCTCTGTCGTACATGGAGGGATATGGACCCATACTTAACGATGAACGTGAACAAGAAGAGAAGAACACCTCTCTTTAGTTACAACCAAGCGTACCTACACAAATGAAAGAGAAAGCCGAAGCCATACGAGAATTCCATGCTTCTAACACTGAGATGATGAGACTCATTGATACATTGAACGCATACATCAGTGCACTACACCACAACACCCGCCGCCAACCTCCACCACAGGTGCAACAAGCCTCCATCATAGGTGCACGACCGACTACCTCCCTCATGGGCGCGCAACCGACCACCTCTATCATGGGCACGCAAACAATCTCCACCATGGGCGCGCAACCCACCTCCATCATGGGCATGTAGCCAACCTCCACCATGGGCGTACAACCAGCTTCCATCATGGGAGTGCAACCAACCTCCACCATAAGCGCGCCACTGACCTATCCCATGGGCGTCCAACCATCCTCCATTGTAGGTGTTCAATCATAAGCATTCTCCTAGAACCATGTTCAATCGAACGTTCAAACCAACACTCAGACTCTTGCACGAGCAAATGTTACACAAACACCTCTGGACAACCTCACTACCCTGACTACTACAATAGCAGACCAACCTCACCTCAAGCGTGAACAGTCTTATTGAAAGTAGTCATTTCATTACCCATGAAGCCCTCCAAAAGGTACTCGAAGAGGTGAGAGTAAGCTTATCATTGAATGAGTCTTTTGTCTACCTCAGGCCACCATATTCAGCTGACATAACCTTGAGACCATACCTGGCAGATTATGTTCCCCCAAAGTTCAAAAAGTACAATGGCCAAAAGGGGTGTCCCAAAGAACATTTGATATGTTTCATTGATGATATGGGACCCTATGGTTATGATGAGTTATGCGTTTAAGGGAATTCTCCAAGTCTTTGATGGAGCGCGCTTACATTTGGTATGCAAGCTTAGCACCCGAGTTGATCTTAACATGGACGTAAATGGTACCAATCTTCTTAGCGTAGTTCTTTATCATAGAGGAGAAGAGTTGCATATTAGATCTAGAGAGGCAAAAGATCAGTGATGACCTTATGTCATACGTGTAGGTTCAAGAAGAAGGCCATGGATTGCAAAGAGGATATCCTTGTGAAGATGTGCATTGGAGGGATGTTGGATGATTACAAGGTCTAACTTGAGAACTTGGGGATTGTCACTTTTTCCCGCTTGATAGAAGCGTCCAAGAGGACAAACGCTTTAGTATGTTATCCACGACAACCCAAAAGGATTGACCGTCTTAACTGCCCTTGGAGACCCACCATATCAGGCTGCCACCCTCAAGTAGCGGCTACACAACCACAAGGGCGCGGTCGTAAGAGAGGAATGGATGAGATGAATGACCCGCCACCTTTCCCTTGCACCATGGAAAAAGGTGGAAGCATTAGTGGATGTATGGATAAAGGACAACGAAATTATTTTACCTTGGGTCACTGTGCTACCTACAAGGGAGCAAAGAAGTTTCCCAAAATTTTATTGATATCAGCGTACTACATCACACCCTACCCAAGAGTGTAAATTTTTAAGAAGGTTCTTTGATGAGAAGTTAAAGAAGGGAGAGATCATTACAGAAGGTGTCGGGTCCGCAGATCCACCCTATTTTCCCCAACATGCCAATGTCAACATGATTAGCGCCGGTGCAATAAGGTATACCTCATATGTTACCATAGTAGAAGAGGTGGATGAGGAACAACCTAAGGGGGAGGCTCCACTTTCATAGATAAATTCTTGAACACAAGGACTTGTAAGATCTTTTTTTATACGTTTGGGTTGGATGATATTGCACGGCTTCAAGTCTCCAAAACGCTAATAGATGTCACTCAACAAAATTATGCTCAAATTAATTGCTATTTTTCACAGCCGTCTTTGGGCAAGATGAGGTGGAATGAGGAGAATTTCATCACATTCACCAATGTTGATCGACATGTCAAGACGACGGGGCATGCTCGCCCTTTTTTTGTGGAGGCAACTGTCAATGGCGTGCGAGGCATGCCCTATTAGACAGTGGATCGGGAGTGAAAGTCATGTCATATGCTACCTTCAACGTAGTTGGCATTTTAGAGAAGTGACTGGTGAGACAATCAATTAATGTAACGGGTTTCTCATCAACGAGTGTGACGACGATGTGCTATGTTAATGTCGAGTTGCAGGTTGGATCGATAAGAACCATCAATTGCTTTCATGTGAATGAGTATAATATAGTCTATCACGTACTATTTGGGAGGCCATGGATTCACGATCATGAATGTGTCCCTTCAACCTTACATCAGTGTCTGAAATCGCATTGGCATGGCAGGAATATTACGGTGGCAGCTATCAAAGCGCCATTTGATAGACTAAGGCTCACTTGATAGAGGCAACTCTTCTTAATGAACTTTGCAACAACATGTGCAGCAACACCCAGGAGGATTACGGACACCCTTTGCCAAGGTGGGAGATGGAGAAGGGAAAGGAAGTGTTTCCACCCGGGACAGTGTTGGTAACTCGCGTGACTTTGCCAAATGGAAAGAGGGTATATTGCTTATGATGGTGCGCGGGATCATACGTACAGCCTGATCCCCTTGATGATGGAGAAAATGAGGATATAATGACAGAGAAGGCATTCGCTAAGACACAATGACTTATGCAATGGATCTAAGCGTTGAATTGTGAACCATTAGAGGTGCCTCTACCAACCAACCCATTACCACTACAGGAGGAGCTAGATGATGTCCATATTGGGGAGGGGAACATAAATAGGCCGGTGTTCCTAGAAAAGGATTTGGAGAGTAACAACGGGATGACTTGATAAAACTTTTGAATGAGTTTGAGGATGTCTTTGCATGGTCGTACTCTGAGATGCTGGGGTTGGATTCTACCTTAGTGAAGCATAAACTAAGGGTCTCCGAACACTGTACACTTTTCAAGGAACACCCTCACCATTTTAGCCTTGAGGTGGAGCTCCAATTCAAGTCTAAAGTTTCAAAGCTCATAGAGGCGGGATTTATCAAGCCTATCAAGCACCCCACATGGTTAGCGAACATTGCTCCGTTAAAGAAGAAAAATGGTCAGATCCATTGTTATGTTGATCTTAGAGACTTGAACAAGGCATGCCCCAAAGATGACTTCTCGCTACCTAATGTAGACACATTGGTCGATGCTACGATAGAACATGAGATGTTCTCTTTCATGGCCAGGTTTAGTGGATACAATCAAATTAGGATGGCAATTGGAGATGATGAGAAGACAACCTTCAGGACACCTTTTGGAAACTTTTACTATGTAATGATGCCTTTCCGATTGAAGAACGCGAGAGCTTCTTACCAACGGGCTATGACATCAATTTTCCATGACATGATCCATGACTATGTTGAGGACTATATGGATGATTTATTAGTCAAGTCTAAGAGTGTGTATTCACATTTGAAGCACTTAAGGAGTGTCTTTGAAAGGTGCAGGGTGTACAAGCTTAAGATGAATCCATTGAAGTGCCCTTTTGGTGTTTCATGGGGGATGTTCCTAGTCATTTGTGTACACAAGCGGGGAATAGACATCGATCAATCCAAGGTAAAGGCTATCAGGGACATTCCCCCACCACGATCCATAAAGGAGTTAAAGACATTCTTGGGGAAGGTATCCAACGTCCGCTAGTTCATACCCGCCCTAGCAGAGTCCATCGCTAATATACAACCACTCTTAAATGGAGATCACATCTTTTCACGAACACAAGAGCACCAACGGAAGTATGATGTCATAAAGGATGTGCTCCTCGCACTAGCCATCATGGTGCCACCATGTAGTGACGTACCATTGTTGCTTTACATCACCTCAACCTCCAAGTCCATTGGAGCCTTGTTGGCGCAAGAAAGGGAGGGACGTAACACCTAGTGTATTATTTGAGTAGGGTCTTAAGGGATTCCAAGCTTAGATATACATCTTGTGAAAGACATTGTCTTGCTCTTGTATTGTCCACGTAAAAATTTCGGCACTACATGTTGGGTAATCTAGTTCATTTAATGGCTAAGTCCAATCATATTCATTTTCTCTTAACCAGGTTTGCATTGAATGAGAGACTAACCCGATGGACAATGTTGTTGAGTGATTTTGACATTACACCCCTCATCCCGAAGACGCAAAGGAGTCAAACGTTGGCCGATTTGCTGGCCCAATTTTCAAGTGGTGAACTAGAACCTCTAGATGAGACCATACCTGGGGACCTACATGAAGTCAATAGTTGTGAGGGTTCACCATGGGCTCTGACATTTGATGGGTCATCGACCCATTCTAGTGGTAGAGCATGACTTGTCTTGAAAGATCCCTTGGGGAACATTTATTCAATGGCATAAAAGTTGACATTTCCATGTACAAACAACGAGGCTGAGTATTAAGCTCTTATATTGAGACTTCGATATGAAAAGGATAAGGGTGCCACCACTATCAAGGTCAAATGGGACTCCAACTTGAGCACCAACCACGTTAGAGGATATTTTTCTGTGAAGGAACCTGCTCTCGCACAATACCTCCATGAGGTTAAAAAACTTATTGCCACATTTGATGATGTTATTTTTTAACAAACCCTCAGATCTAACAACACCAAGCTGATGCCTCGGAAACTCTAGCCACCAAACTCCCTCTCACCAACCCTATTCCAATGGTCGAAGTTGTTGTTCAAGCCACGAGCATCGTAGCCGAGGGTAACAATGAGCAACCATCCCAGGATTGGAGATGCAAGAATAAAGTGCAATTACCTCAAGGGGAAGATGCTATGACTAAGGAGTTGAGGAACTTTGTAAATTTGAGTGGAGTTTTCTTCTATAGGGGGGATGATGGAGTACTTTCACGAGGTGGGAGCTTGGAGGAAGGCCACAGCCACCTCAAGTGCTTACATGAGGTCTATTGCGCTAGGAAGGGCCGCTCCTACATCGTCATCTTTAAAAGATGGGTTTCTATTGGCCTAACATGACCATGGAGGCGACGACTATGCAAAAAAATTATTTTAAGTGTCAATTGATCCTCGATCCCAAGGAAGTTCATCTAGTGGAATTTACGACAGATTGTCGACAACCTTACATCTCGTATTTGAATGATGATACTCTCACATCAAGCACATTCGATGCCTCCATTATTAAGAGGCGAATTCCTCATCTCTTTATGTTCAATGGAGAGTTATGTAGTGTTAGTATGGAAGGTCATCCTCTTAAGTGTTTGGATATTGATGATCAATGAACTATCATAGAGGAAGTACGTAAAGGGGCATGTGGCAAATATCAAGGAGGCAGGAGGCTATACGAGGAATTACTCAAGATAGGGTACTATTGGCCCACTATGGAAGCTGATACATTGGACTATGCACGAAAATGTCACGCTTGCCAAGTCCTCATAAATGTTATACACGCCCATCTGTTTCCTTCCACCCAACGCAGGTCCCTTGGCCGTTTCATACCTGGGCTTTGGACTTCGTTGGATCCATCTCGCCTGCGCTAAAAGGTTACATATGGATCATTAACACTACAGATTTTTACACTAAGTGGGAAGAGGCCATAGCTTTCAAGAAGGGGATAAGCAAACATGTATATAACTTTATCAAGGAGAACATCATATGTCGATTTGGGCTAAGACGAATCATCTCGGACAATGGAACGACATTCACAAGCAAGGTAGTGGTTGAACTGTTGGAAGAATACAACATCCACCATAATAGGTCCACACCCTATTTTCCTAAGGGGAAAGGTCAAACCAGGGCAACTAACAAGACATTACTGAGGTTATTTAGTCGTATGGTCCACGACGCCAAGAATACATGGCATGAGTTACTTCCTTTAGCATTATGGGCATACCGAACAGTAAAGTTGCTCTGATGCAAGAAACCCCCTTTGCTTTAGTTTATGGTTGTCAAAAAGTCATACCTGCAGAGTAATGGTACCATCGACTAAGCTAGCATCTTCAGCAGGAGTTGAATGCCCCACCCATTTTGGTGATCTAGAAGTCATAGATGAAATGAGAGATAAGGCCAAGGAAAGCATCCAAGCCTATAAGGAGAGAATGATCAAAACCTACGAGGTAATGGTATGTCTGTGGGTGTTCCACGAAGGTGACTTGATATTGAAGGTGACTGATCATGTCATGCAGGGTATGTACGCTCAAACGTTCACACCTAAATGGGAAAGCCCCTATAAGATAACATCTTTAGCGGAAAGTGGATATTGTCATTTAGTCGATCCCCAAACAAGACGCCCATTACCACCACCTATCAACTTCAAGTTTATCAAGAAATATTGTGCATAGGCATTTTGTCAGTTGTTTCTTTTTGTACATTAAAATATGTTGTCATTGCTTGAAACAATAGCAACCGAGGCAACTAGGCATGATATAAGCCAGTTGGCCCGCTCTTCGATACTCAAACTTGGAATGAACGGAGGAACTTCAGACAATTTTGACTCTAAGGATGTGCTAGGAAATATTGCTACTTAATGGGTATCCCGACTTTCTTAAGAACACCAATGATAAATGTCATGTTTGGCAAGATGCATAGGCTTTTACACCTCTATTTGAGAACGTCGATGCTAAACATCATGCTTGGTGAGATGCATAGACTTTCATGCCACTACTTGAAAACACTCATGATAAATGTCATGCTTGGTGAGTTGCATAGGCTTTCACGCCTCTATTTGAGAACACCCATGATAAACGTCATGTTTGTGAGATGCATAGGCTTTCACACCTCTACTTAAGAACACCCATGATAAACGTCATACTTGGTGAGATGCATAGACTTTCACACCTCTACTTAAGAACACCCATGATAAACTTCATGCTTGGTGAGTTACCTAGGATTTCACGCCTCTACTTGAAGACATATATGATAAACGTCATGCTTGGTGAGATACATAGGCTTTCACGCCTTTATTTGAGAACACTTATGACAAACATCATGCTTGGTGAGATTGACAGACTTTCACGCCTTTACTTAAGAACACCCATGGTAAACGTCATGCTTGGTGAGATGCACAGGCTTTCACTCCTCTACTTAAGAACGCTCATTATAAATGTCATGCTTGGTAAGATGCACAGGCTTTTACGCTACTACTTGAGAATACCCATGATAATTATCATGCTTGGTGAGATGCGTAAACTTTCACGCCTTTTAAATTGAGAACATCCATGATAACTTCATGCTTGGTGAGTGCGTAGACTTTCATGCCTTTTTAATTGAAAACAACCATGATAGGCTTCATGTTTGGTGAGACGCGTAGTCTTCCACATTTCTACTTAAAGATTACATATGATAGATATTCATGCTTAACATTAAGAATACTTGTAATGCATCACTCAAGTACACGTGTTTGATGTATCACCCAGACTCACATGTCACCTCATTGAGCCCGATCTCATCACGATGAAACCCACACGCCCCCTTGACACACCAGGTGTCGTGAGTAAGGCTCTCATTTCCTTAGGAGGATCATTCGCTAGGTGAGTTGGTAGGAAAACAAAGTATAGTATACTCTAATGACCTCACACAATCTCGCCAAGGACACTCGCAATGTGTTACTGTATAAAGATTACAAGGCAACAAGTAAATAAATGATACATACAAAAAGAGAGATATAACGAGCCAACATTCCACATGTGAAGATAAGAAGATGACATCTCATTCACGAATAAAAATTCATAATAGTATGAGTTATTATTACATCAAAGTCATAAGGGGTACAGGAAGAAACACAAGTAATATAACTGTAGTTCCAGAAAACATCACCCACTAGAAGCTCCTTAAAGTCGAGCCTAACGGCGATGCTCTTCGTTTGGAGCTGACGATGCTCGTTGATCTCCGCGTTTAAGTCTGTTATCTTCGCTTACGCCGCAAGCGCTTGCTCTTGTTGACCAAGACGCCGCTCTTTAAAATGCTCTATGTACACCTCCCTCGCCAATCGGTGGTCTAACCGTCGAAGGTTATAAATGATAGGTCTCAACCAGTCCAACTTTATATGCAACAGCTTCATCTCCTTCCACATGTTCAACACATAAGATACCATCTCCAGGTGCGCATCCTTGTAGTGAAGGTGGGACAAAATGAACAATGTCTCACCAACCATAGTGATGCAGGATTGTCGAATATACCTGGTAAAGTTCAGGAACTGAATGTCGTGATCAGAATGAGTTTTGACGGCCATATGAAGATGCATGATCAACGTCTTATCCACTAACACCTAGTGATACTCAACCATCTATCGAGAAAGCTCCAGCTTGCATTCGTGTGCATCGTATGCTTCGTAGCTCATGATGTCGCTCCCGGAGTTGTCACCGTCCGATCTCTCCTTATTTAGGTTTTGAAGGGGGGTCGCAGGATGATCATCATCATCCAATGAAGGATCTTCATCAACAGAATCTCGACGGGGTGTAGATGTCGCTACCCTAGTCTCAAGCTCCGCTCTCACGACCGCATCATCGCGGGAGCTAGCATCAGTTGTTACCATTGTAGTAGGCTGATTACGAGAGCTAGCAAATGTTTGTCCACTGCGCTCCTCAGAAGGTTGATTACAAGAAGTGAGAGCAACCTTCTGAACAACCTCGCGCATAGTCCTGGTGTGGGATCAAGACACCCACTCGTGTTGACTTTTCACGAGACATTGTCGTGTACAACTACTTCCAACCTCATCCTTATTTGGATGGTTGCATCGATTATGCCCGTACTATGTTTTGGGGAACGGTGGACATGCATATTACACTTAGCAGGGAGGACGTGCTTGGTTGGTCTAGTGTTGACAGGCTTCGGGTGGCGACCATGACGCCTTTAACTCTTCCCATAATGGTGGAGTTAGAGGATGGGCAGGATGGGAACCATTTCACGTCGACACACTATCAATGTAACCGGGTTGCCCATTAGTTCCCCTATGACCAGGGTACCGTCATTCTTAACTTGGAGCGGGTGCGGGGCAAGGAAGCATTGACGCTATGGACAGGTGATAGGGATTAATGGGATGTTGATCCTCAAAATCTACTCGTCCCCCGTGCTTCTCGCATGCCTCGTCGAATAATAAAGCTCAAAGTATTTGGCTGAGTCAAAAGTCGAGATGGACCAGAAGTTCAGTGTCTCCTCCAAAGAGGTTAGATGTCCCAATGGTTTATAGGGGCGACATCACATTGGGCCTCAAGTGCGATGCATAAGGGAGGCACGTCTAGAGTCTTTATTACAGCCGAGGTTGCCCTACTACTAAGAGTGAGACGGCCAGAACCATTCGCAAGAAGACCAATCCTGAAGCTGGCACTTCTCTAAATTCTAAGCCTGTAGCCGAGGGGATAACCACGGGGTGGCTCACCAGTGCCTTTAGTAGAGACCCTCCTTACGGTGCTCCGTCGTCACCTTCGACGGTATGTCCATTTTTTATGAAGACTTATATTTTCTTATTTACCATTCATTGTGCACCTTTATAATGAACTAGATGATTGATACTTGTAATTGCTTCAGCGTTCCCTAGGGAATTCAGGACAAGTTAGTGGCGAGGATGAGCTCCCACGATTAGTGTAACAAAGGAAGAGGGCAGCGCCAACATTGAAGGGAACATCCTCAACTGGGTTATTCTAAGGCAAGAAGGCGAGGGCGTTAGTATATACATATCTTCCTCTCATTCTTCTCTCTCATTTTTTTGCTATCTAACTCTCATAACATTGTTATTTTCCTTCTTCCATCGTGGCCCAACCGGGGAGGTTCATCCCGTGGTAGAAATGACTGAAAGGAACGACCAGTTGTTTCAAAGAGCATGGAGGCATATCTCGAGGTGTGTGCAAAATTTATCTTGGTTCATTCGTGCCATGTTTGCACATTTCCCCTTGGTTTAAGTTGAAACTGATGTTTCCATATGCAGGATTTCATAGCACCGATGCTAGCGTAACTATCCCCTTTCGTCTCCGTCTAGCGAGCGAGGGGCCATTCCTACCATTGTAGTGGCAGAAAATGACATAGCTAATTCTACGACTTCCCCTCTTGATATCATGCAACTGAAAGAGGAAGAGGAGTCTCCTCTCATGGAAGATTGCCACGCTAGGGTAGAGGTAACACCTTTATTGCATGCTTTGTTAGTGTAGTCTAGCTTATTTGTAAATGTCTTGCCAATATACGTTTGTTTGGTTATTGTGGAGAAATACTTCATATCGGAAACATGTTGCGTTTCACCATGCAGGGGTCTACTGACATGAATGAGCGTAGGTTGATTACGACGACAAGGGGTTTCCCCGCTGGTTAGACGATGGAGGTGATGATGCGGCAGCACGCTCCTTGGATGTGACTCTCGTGGCCTCCAACACAGTTACAAGAATGAGCAGTCCACATAGGTCATGACCTCATACCTGCCCATGGACCTCTTTATATCATTGTGGAAGCGATCGAGCAAGTAGTAAAGATTGTCGAAGAGCCCGAGCACAATCCTCTGCCCTATTTCCAACAAGGCTGCCATTGGGAGTACACGCTTACTCATCATCTCCTCGACGTACCTACAACGTTTGAGGAGAACAATGTTTGACTAAGTAGGCATAGAATAACAACGAATGCAAAAGATAGTTTCAAAAATCATCACTAGTCTCTTACCTAGGAAAATGTATCTCAACAGCCACATCGATATGAATGCGGTCAACTCCACCTCCATATTCTTACACATCATGCCATCGTTGGAAAATGTCTTGCTGATTTCTTAATATTTGAATCATAGTCCTTGAAGAAATGACTCATCTAACCAGAAAAGTTGGTCTTCTTCCCTCGTTTACCGCCAGAAGAAGGCTTGTAAGAATTCTGCAAACCATCCTCAAAATATCAATCACCATGTGCATCTCAGGCCCCCATAGTGTTGAAGAGGACACTGTAATCACCAACATAGGAAGACGTAACAACACATGTACATCCTTTAGTGTAGGGGAAAAGTCCCTTCAAGTAGTAATGAAATTGTGTGAGTAGATGCACCAATGGTGAATGAGTGTATGAACTAGAGTAGTGTCACGTTGGATCGACACTTTGGACGCAACCTCCAATGCTTCAAAAACTTCAGCTCTCTTTAGCAAGGTGACATACTAAAAGTCAGAAAGTATGTATGCATACCAATCCTCCCAGCCAATCCCCAGTATGCAATGACTCCCCAAGTCAATAGGGGGGGATCACAAAATACCACGAGCATTCACAAGGAATGGCACTTGCTCAAGCTTAAGGAACTCAACCTGCTCATTCTCCTCCTCCATCAAGGCTCCAGAATTAACCTGTCTCTCAATCAATTGCTATATGCCATTAATTATATGGTCAGCTATAGGCTTCATCAAAGACCATGGCTTGGGTGGAACTAGGGGAGCTGGCTCACCTTTGCCCGTAGTAAGCTCAACCTTTGAAGAAACCACAGATATGAATAAAAACCTGCAAAATAGAGGAACACATGTTACAAGCGAAAGACATGGATACATACAAAATTTTAATAAAGGGGGGAAGTACATTACAAACACCCTACAGAGGAGGCATGTTCAATGGAGGCATGTCTGACGGAAAAAAATTCCTAAAGGGGGACGTACATTACAAACACCCTATAGGGGAGGCACGTTCAATGGAGACATGTTTGACAGAGGCAAAAAAATCAGAATTTTACTAAGGGGGAAGCACATTACAAATACCCTATAGCGGAGACATGTTCAACGAAGGTAAAATTTTCAAAATTTTCCTAAAGGGGGAACAACATTACAAGCACCCTATAGGGAGGCACGTTCAATGGAGGCATGTCTGACGGAGGCAAACAAAATTTCAAAATTTTACTGAGGGAGAAGCACATTACAAATATCCTATAGCAGAGACATGATCAACGAAGGCAAAAAAATTCAAAACTTTCCTATGGGGGAAACATACTACAAACATCCTATAGGGGAGACATGATGAACATGCAGCTGAACTCCCCCCCNNAACCCCCCCCCCCCCCACCCTTCAACGCCACTGGAGTAGCCCCACCACACCCACGAAGTCTAGCCGCCCACACCTGTGAAGTCCAGTCGTGCTTCCCCCCACCCAAGCAAACCGCCACTGAACCCATCCCATCTCGCGCTTAACCTAGCCCTTCCCCACCACCACTGACCCACCACGTCTCTCTCCCCCCGAGTATCTGAAACACTCTCTGAAGCCCCTCTCCCTTGCAATCTCACACCCCCTCTCTTACTTGCTCAAAAAACTTCGTGGGTCTTCCCCTCTCCCTCTGCACTCGATCGCCGTCAAGGTGTCACTCTAGAAAAATAAAAGAAAAAATCACAGCAAACTAGATTGAAGCACAAAAGAAGAACAAAAGAGAGAGGGGAAGTTACCTTAAGATCCAATGAGGAAGAGGAAGAATCGTTGAAAAAGCTTGCTTCCTTTGATAAAGTGCCAAAATTTGTAGGGGTAAAAAGGATGAGCCTTGATCTCTTTTAATAAAAGGGGGATAAAGAGGTGATTAAAATGGGTTGAAACCCTTTATAAAGGGGGAGAATTTATAAAGGGGGAGAATGTAGAGGGGACTACCGACATTCCAAAAATTTGAATTTTTTTAAAATTTGACCCCCATGGAATTCTTCTAGGTTCGTCGAACGTAAGGACAAAGAGACATCATATAAAGAAGGCGCATTGGGCATATCGGCTCGATGCATCCCACATACATCATGTAGTGGAGGCGATCAAAGGATCGAGGACTTAATAATACGATGATTGCTACATTGAAGAGATTATGTACAATCATGATTTCTCTGCATTATGCTTGCACAGGGGACTAAATGTACATGAGGGTTGATGACCTCAACGTTGACTCCCTACAAAATATAATTGTTACAGCGTATCGAGAGTGTCTCCCCCAAGGATGCACCATGGAGTGTCGCCGCTGAGATGCACCATAGAGTGTCGCTGCTGAGGTGCACTATGAGGTGCCACTGCTGAGGTGCACCCCTTGGGGTGCCGCCACTAAGGTACCCATGGGGGTGTCGTCCCCATGGCATCACCATGAGGTGTTACCCTCATGGTAGCACCATTGGATGTCACCTCATGAGTGTACAATGGAGGTACCTAGATTACCCTTTCGTAATACAACTCGAAGACATCAACGGCGTACTTCAAACAAGACGTATCGCTATGCTATTACAACGTGTCATCACATCACAAACCACCGAGTTAAGTGACAAAGATTTGGGTGGATGTATGGTTGCCTAGGAATGCTTGAGAGGCTGTGGACTGGTAGGATTAGGGGCAAGGTTACGTCATATTGGAGAGGGCATACCTCTTTCAATATGGCCCCTTTGAACATTGAGGATGTGCTACCCTCCCACCTTGGGGAGGGGGTTTGGTCCTGAGAAGTCCCTTTGAGAGGAGGCTTTGGGTGAATATCGCCATTGAGCCCCATCGGTTATGCGTATTCTCCCTATATCATGGTCACTCCATAAAGACCCGCATGGCGTCATCTGATTGGTACACGTGAGATCCTCCTCTTGTCCACCTCAGCGTGATTAATTAGTTAAGGTGACGCGCTTGGATAGGTGAACTTGTAACTAATCAAGGGATTAGTTGCAATGGTCTCCCCTCCTTTTTGTCACCTATAAAAGGAGGGCCTCTCCTTCATTTGAGAGAGGAAGAAAGAAATCTTAGAGAGACAGACTCATTTCTAGAGAGAAAGCATTTTGTCACAACCCTTAAGTGCTTGGAGTGCTCCCTCTTCATCTCTCAGCGTCTTGTCCGAAGTTCTCAGGCGTTGTTTCGGTCACTTGATAAATATTAGACCACTCTCGCACTCACCCACGTCACACCTTGTATTTGCACATGTAAATAAAAATAGTCTATGTATAATATAAGAGTTGTACTGTGAAACTATTCCTCTTATATGGATCATCTGATGTTTCTTTTATTTTTAAAGGCTTAGATCAAACAAAAAACTAAAAAGAAAGACTTATTTTATTTTTTGGTTTTAATGTATATTAGATATATGATAGTTGTTTTTACATTCAACAATTAAGATCTACAAAACAGATTTGCTTCGCCCTCACCTCTCACACTAGCTGGTATGATTCTCAGTTCTCACATCTTAGATTAGTCTTTCTAGAATCCATTTTTTTCAACCATTCTTGAAAACATTTCTATTACATCACTAGTATCTAGAGAAAGAAAGAGATGGGGAAGAGATAAAAAATGAAAAAAAAAATCGTATATTTTATTTCATCCTCTTTACTATATTGTATGGTATCACATAGTAACCACATAATGCAACTATTGTCTTCTTCATGTTGGACGTAAATAAAAAGGCTTAATTTCATTTGGCACTCATAACCATATATATAAGAAATATATTCATACCAATTTTATGAAAAATACAAAAAGTATACTCCAGACATCCAAAGATGTCAAATGTATAACTTTTCTCTTTTTGGGGGGGGGTAAAGAAATATATATGTTAACTAAACTTAAGTTTTAAGTATATCCAAGGGGCATACCCCAATGATATAAAAGAAAATGAGATTTATTAGCCGGAGGCAACAAGCCTTCAGGCAATCTACATGATAAAATGTGCACTGATTACCTCCTCACAAAAATATATAGAAACAGGTGGGGATCAATTTTCCAACAAAAAAGAATTTTCTAGTGTGGTTTACTGTGTTGTGTAAGTTCCATAATCGTTCCCTAATCACTGTAATAATAAGGGAAGATACATTCCGCATGTCCCTATATTTCCCCTTGATCACACTCTACAATTCCTTTCAATCCATATGAGGTACACAAAACATACAAATGTTAAATTAAATATAGTTTTTAAGACTCGTGACTGACAGCAACCAACATGTATATTATCCCCATCAGTCCCCTTGCAAGGACATTCCACTCAAATAGATGATATTATGCAATATCTCCCTTGTTGACAACTTCTGCAAGAATAGTTTCTAGACTATCTCAGCATTATCTATGCAGAAAACACAGTTTTTGTTTACGTAAGGATTATATTCGGCTATTTTATCCATGGTGGGAGGTCTGTTATCGAAGGCTAACCAAGTAATGAAACTCCATTTAGGAACATTTAGGGGAACCACACACTAACCTCTTGCAAGACTATCTCAGCATTATAAGTGCCTTGTTAAGCACATCTAGTACTAATTAAACTACCCATTATTAGTAGGGTCCAGCAGTAGAGGTCATTCACACCAGGCATTGGAGGCCAAGAGTTTGGATATCAAGAATTTCTGCCAGGTATAGCTTTTCTAAGCTAACATTGTATGAACAAACTTATCTGATTCAAAAAATTGACGCAAGAAGACCTGATTTCTCATGAACTTGAGATGGTTCTTCATGCTAGTGTGAATAAGGAACAATGTAATCCACTGGTCCCGCACACACCATGTGTGCTAACTGATAGTAAGGGAATGACCATGCAAAGTGATAGATATAAATGCTATTTATTCATGAAGAGACAGAAAAACTAAGGAAATCAGAACTATAATTAATAATAAAAGACTAGGAAACAATCACGTACGTCAAATTTTTTTTTTGTTGATGTAGGAAAAAGTAGAAGTGTTACTCTTAACATTGAGAATATTTTTGAATTATGATAGTCAAAAGATTTACCTAATTAAAAAATACTATACACTTAATTATATATGTTTTCTCTGTTGACAATAAATGTAACATATGATTTGTAATACCCAAGTTTTTAATAAAGGGTATTTTTATAATTTAGAACTCACTCACACCATATATGCACTTACACCCTGAGCCACACTATTTGTTTCATTTGTGTTCTCTCTTAACCATTTTCCCCCAAATCTCTCTTTTGTTATCTCAAGTTAATCCTTGTAACCACCTACAACACTCTCTCCATTTTTTATATGATTTCACATCTCTACTTTATCTAGTTTTTTCTTCATCAATTATTCTCCATTAATCAAGGTATGATTTATGTCTCTCTATCTTCCCCTCTTTGTGTGTCTCTCTCTTCCTCTTCTTCATCTCCTTCCCCGCTCTGTTCTGTCTCTCTCTCTTTTCCCCTCTCTATTCTATCTCTCTCTCTTTTCCCCCTCTCTATTTTGTCTCTCCTTTCCCCCTTTTGGTGTGTCTCTCTCTCTCTCTCCCTCTTCTTCGTCTCCTTCCCCTCTCTGTTCTATCTCTCTCCTTCGTCCCCCCTCTCTGTTTTATCTCTCTCTCCCCTCTTGTTCTGTCTCTCTCTTCCCCCTCTCTGTGCGTCTCTCTCTCTCCTTCTTCTCCGTCTCCCTCCCCCCTCTCTGTTCTATTTCTCTCTCTCCTCCGTCCCCCTGTTGCGTCTCTCTCTCTCTCTCTCTCTCTCTCTCTCTTCTTCATCTTCCTTTTCTATTTTTTCCCTTCTTTTGAACCGATTCAGTCAGACCAGACCAGACTGAACCAGTTCAGTCAAACAGGACCGGATTGAACCGACTCGGTCAGACTAGACCAGTTCAACCCGACCAGACCGAATCGGCCTAAAATAGCAGAACCGAACCAATTCAGACCACCCGAACCTTGTTGAACCATTTTAAACCATTTGATAATTTCACCCGTTGTGGTTTCCATCTGTTTCCAACCTCGCTTAGTTATTTTAATAATTGTAGATATTATATGAATTTGTTGTGATCTAGGATCCTTGGATTTCAGGTCATTAGTTGCTGAATTTAATTCGTAGCGAATCCAGGTAAGTGGATTTACATAATAATTTGGTTCATATGTTATAAGTGTAGAATATATAATTATTTTATTATTTCTTTATGTTCAATCTTATGATCAAGTATTTTATTTGTTTTCCATATTATGATAAAATTATTTACCATGTTATGTATGATTATATTTTGAGTTATACATATAGTAGTTATGTGTTTATGTTCATGAACAAGTTATATGCTTACTTATGTATATGTGATAACGTGAAATATGAATACTAATTCAAGTAAAAAAGTGACAAGTAAACAAGAAGTAGATTTAGTCATGTCCCTTGGTTATCAAATAACCAGATTGTTCACGTCATGTTATCAAGTTATACAGTTGGGTGTCACTATGTTCATGTTAACGTCCTTGAGGTTCAGATAACCTTAAGTGACATCAAGTTTCAGGACACTCAATCTGTCATAATCACGTTCATGTTACAAGTTCAAGTTCAAATTGTGAAACAGTTCTGGTTAGGTTGTTAATCGAGTGATATGTCTAGTTGGATTATGATCAAGCAAGTATAAGTACAAGTTCAAGTTACATGTTAATCATGAAATCGATGTGTTGTTACAAGCATTTTATGTGACCAGTGAACGTGTGAAATAAATTTGCATGAGTTATATGTTTACATTTATGTCATGTGAAACTCATTAGTATGTGAATTTACTTACTGAGTATTTTTAATACTCACCCCACATAGATGATTGTGTTGCAGAAGATAATGAGCAGCAGGAGTAAGGGACTGTCATAGCAAGCACGATTATAATTTCTAAGTTTAATTATGACTTCAGTTGACTTCAGTTATTTCATATATTTATTAATATTTATGTTTAATCTTTCATGTCATATAGATTTTCGTGCTTCACTTATTAAAGTTTAATAAATTATTTATTTCAGTTTAATGAGTTAATATTATTTTAAAATAATTTTTATGCTCCGCTATTTAAAGTTAAAAATTAGGGCAAGATTAGGGTTTCCAATTTGAGGATTTTCTCAAATTAGGGTTTTAATTGAATTGGAGAATTTTTAAATCTTGAAATTCCAAGCATGTTTAATTCTCGGGAATCGGGGCGTTACAGTTTGGTATCAAAGCCAAGGTTTTAGATTCTGTAGACTTTTTCTACGTAAAAAGTATGCTCCTCCATCATCTTACAAGTCAGGTACGCATGTTATATATATGTTTTAACTATAGAATCAGTTGATATGCTTTACATTCATTATGACACGTTCGATTACGTTTATGTTATTTTGTGCGTTAAAATTAGACTTTTGGTAAGTCTTCGGTTGTATGGTTACCAGTACGATGGCGCCCCCTACAAGGAACAACAACAGTCACGCACCAATTAATCCTATTGTTGACCCTCCAGCAACTATGGTGGAGATGTTTTAAGAGTTCTTGGAATTGTTAAGGCAGACGGCGACAGCTCGCCCGACACAACAAGCACAACAACCACAGCAAACACCAGTGGACATACAGTTGATACAGGCCTTCAGGAGGCTAAATCCACCTAAATTTGATGGCCATTCATCTTATCCACTGCTAGCTAATGAATGGATCGCAAGACTAGAGCAGATTTTCCAGTTTATGTCATGTTCTGAGATTCAGATGGTTGTTTGCGCAACATTTATGCTGACACGGGAGGCTTGGAAATGGTGGGAGCTCATACGGAGAACTCATGACATCGACAGTAATCTAGTGGCATGGGATCGTTTCAAGGAACTTTTCCTTGAGAAATATTTTCCGATCACGGTCAGAACAGAGAAGGAGGCCAAATTTCTCAGACTTGCGCAAGGAGCTATGAGTGTAACTGAATACAAGCGGAAGTTTGAAGAATTGTCTAAGTACGCCATGCACTATGTGAATAACGAGATAAGAAAGGCTCGAACTTTTGAAAGAGGACTGCGTCCAGAGATTAAGGGTTCAGTATCACTTCTTAAGCATACCACCTACGCAGCGGTGGTCGAGGCATCTTTACTGATGGAACAGAATCTTCCACCACGTGCACCACCTCGGTCAGAGCAATCATTTCATGGAAAGAGAAAATCATAGAATTCTCATCAGGGTCCTCACAATGCAAAAAGGTAAATGATCAAATCAAATCCCTTATGTGCTACATGTAACAAGCATCATGTTGGTCAATGTTTTAAGGCGATCAATGCTTGCTTTAAGTGTGAAAAGACTGGACATTACCTTAGACAGTGCCCTCTGCTTGCTCATGGACACACCAGTGATGTTGTTGGTGGTAGAGCTAAAGGAAACGTTTTTGCATTAACTCGCCAGGAAGCTGAGCAGTCGGATGCAGTTGTGGCAGGTACATTACTTGTATTAGGACATTCAGCTTTCACATTGATTGATTCCGGATCCACGCATTCTTTCATTTCTACTTCATTTGTAACTCATGCATCATTGCCTGTTGTGCCTTTGGGTTTTGAATTATGTGTTTCTACGTCTTCTGGAGCTACCCTCCTAGCTAATAAGGTGATAGAGAGTTGTTCAGTGATGATTGCAGATAATGTTATGTGTGCTAGACTTATAGTCCTAGGGATGCATGATTTTGATGTAATCCTAGGGATGGATTGGTTGGCTGCAAATTATGCCAACATAGATTGTTATCGAAAAGAAGTTCGATTCTTACCTCCTGGTAGGCCTAGCTTCAAGTTCAGGGGATCCAAGTAATGCTCAATACCGAAGGTTATATCTGCTTTGCGGGCACAGCGCCTACTTGATCGTGGTAACTGGGGTTACTTAGCTTCTGTTGTGGATACAACTAAAACACATGTTGATATTGGATTGGTCCTGGTCGTTTCTGAATTCTTGGATGTTTTTCCTGATAATTTGTCGGGACTTCCTCCTCCTCGAGAGATGAATTTTCATATTGAGTTGGTACCAGGAACTGCCCCTATATCTAAAGCTCCGTATCGTATGGCTCCTGCAGAATTGAAAGAACTTAAAGATCAACTTCAAGAATTACTGGATAAGGATTTCAAAAGACCCAGTATTTCGCCTTGGGGTGCTCCAGTGTTATTTGTTAAAAAGAAGGATGGATCAATGAGGCTATGCATTGACTACAGTGAATTGAATAAAGTCACTATCAAGAATAAGTATCTGTTACCGCGCATTAAGGATTTGTTCGATCAACTTCAGGGAGTATCAGTATTCTCTAAGATTGATTTAAGATCAGGATACCATCAGCTCAGGATTCAAAATGAGGATATTTCTAAGACAACATTTCGCACTCGTTACGGCCATTACGAGTTTGTAGTGATGATATTCTGGTGTACTCTAGATCGGAGGCCGAACATATGAATCATCTCAGGATTGTTTTGCAAACATTAAAGACACCAGTTATATGCCAAATTCCAGAAGTGTGAGTTTTGGCTTCAGCAAGTGTCATTCCTTGGTCATGTGGTATCTCAAGATGGAATCTTGGTTGACCCGTCTAAGATTGAAGCAGTGCTTAACTGGCTTCAACTGACAAATGTTGGGGAAGTTCACAGTTTTCTAGGTTTAGCAGGTTATTATAGAAGTTTTGTTGAATTTTTTTCAAAGATTTCTATCCCACTTACTCAGTTGACCAGGAAGAATGCCACCTTTTCTTGGACGGCCGAGTGTGAGAAATGTTTTCAGAGCCTTAAATAAAAATTAGTGACAGCACCAGTGTTGACCATTCCAGATAGTAAGAGTGACTTTGTGATATACAGTGATGCTTCTAAAAGAGGTTTGGATTGCGTTTTGATGCAACAAGGAAATGTCATAGCATATGCATCTCGCCAGCTCAAGCCCTATGAACAGAATTATCCTACTCATGATTTGGAGTTGGCTGCAATTATTTTTGCCCTCAAGATCTGGAGACATTATTTGTATGGCTATAAATGTCAGATTTACACAGATCATAAGAGCCTTAAGTACCTTTTCACTCAGAAAGAACTTAACATGAGGCAGCCTCGTTGGTTGGAATTGGTGAAGGGTTATGACTGCGAGATCATTTATCACCCAGGAAAGGCAAATGTAGTGGCTGATGCCTTAAGTCAAAAATCAGCTCATTCAGCAGCTCTTATTACTTCTCAAGGACATATCTTGGAGGATTTGAAACGTGCTGAGATTCAAGTGTTGCTGAAGGATACTACAACACAACTAGCCCAGCTCACAGTTCAACCATCGTTACAGTAGCGTATTATTGATGCACAGAACTCAGACTCGGAGTTGCTTCTAACTCATAGTGAAGTGGGTTCAGACAAAAGACAAGGGTTTGAAATTAGTGACGATTCATCTCTTCGCTTTCATGGGAGACTGTGTGTTCCTTAACATGCACTCATTAGGCAGGAATTGCTCACGGAGGCTCATAGTTCACCATACACTGTCCACCCTGGTAGTACTAAGATGTATCACGTTAAAGTTACATTATTGGTGGAATGGTATGAAGCGTGACATTACTGAATTTGTTAGTAAGTGTTTGGTGTGTCAACAGATCAAGGCTCAAAGACAGCGACCATCTGGGGTGTTACAACCTTTAAGTATTCCTGAATGGAAGTGGGAACACGTAACTATGGATTTCATTTCGGGCTACCGAGAACGGTAAAGGGTTTTAACTCCATTTGGGTTATGGTGGATCGTCTTACCAAGTTTGCATACTTTTTGCCTGGTAAGACTACATTTTCAGTTGAGGATTGGGCTCGGTTATATGTTCGCGAGATTGTTCGACTTCATAGGGTTCCAGTGTCTATAGTAGCAGATCGAGATCCATGGTTCACGTTAAACTTTTGACGGAGCCTACAAAAAGCTTTGGGAACACAATTGAATTTCAGTACAGCTTTTCATTCGCAATCTGATGGGAAATCTGAGCGAACAATTCAGACGTTAGAAGATATGCTTTGAGCTTGTGTCTTGGATTTCTCTGGTAGTTGGGACGCACACTTGGCACTCGTGGAGTTTGCTAATAATAACAGTTATCAGGCGACGATCGGTATGGCTCCGTTTGAGGCACTTTATAGAAAGAAATGTCAGTCGTCGGTTCATTGGGATGAAGTTGGCGAACGAAAGCTTTTGGGCTTTGACTTGGTTCAGTCCATGAATGAATCTATTCAGAAAATCAGAGATAGAATGAAGACTGCTCAGAGTAGGCAAAAGTGTTACGCAGATGTTAGGAGGAAGGATCTCGAATTTGAAGTGGGTGATCATGTGTTTCTCAAAGTTGCCCCATTGAAAGGCGTTATGCGCTTTGGTCGCAAGGGGAAGCTGAGTCCCAGATTTATTGGCCCGTTTGAGATTTTGGATCGTATCGATCCTTTGGCATACCGACTCGCTTTACCACAGCTCTTTCAGGTGTTCATAATGTGTTTCACGTCTCAATGCTTCGCAAATACGTGTCTGACCCAACGCA
This sequence comes from Datisca glomerata, assembly GCA_003255025.1. Classification (NCBI taxonomy): domain Eukaryota; kingdom Viridiplantae; phylum Streptophyta; class Magnoliopsida; order Cucurbitales; family Datiscaceae; genus Datisca; species Datisca glomerata. The sequence continues at coordinate 1,853,221 of QANY01013250.1, read as the reverse complement.
TGTCATTGATTTTGAACCTCTGCAAGTTCGTGATGATCTCACTTATGAGGAGAAGCGAATCAGAGTTCTAGAGCACAGGAAACAAACGCTTCATAATAGACTGGTTCAACTAGTCAAGATTCTTCGGAAAAATCATCGAATCGAGGAAACAACATGGGAACGAGAAGCTGAGATACGTATCAAGTATCTAGAGTTATTTCTGTAAGGTATTTTCCTTTTGGGGATGAAAGTTCTTAAGAAGGGGAGAATGTAATACCCAAGTTTTTAATAAAGGGTATTTTTATAATTTAGAACTCACTCACACCATATATGCACTTACACCCTGAACCACCCTATTTGTTTCTTTTGTGTTCTCTCTAAACCATTTTCCCCCAAATCTCTCTTTTGTTATCTCAAGCTAATCCTTGTAACCACCTACAACTCTCTCTCCCATTTTTATATGATTGCACATCTCTACTTCATCTAGTTTCTTCTTCATCAATTATCCTCCATTAATCAAGGTATGATTTCTGTCTCTCTCTCTTCCCCCTCTCTGTGTGTCTCTCTCTTCCTCTTCTTCGTCTCTCTCCCCCTCTCTGTTCTGTCTCTCTCTCTTTTCCCCCTCTCTGTTCTGTCTCTCTCTCTCTCTCTCTCTTTTCCCCCTCTATGTTCTCTCTCTCTCTCTCTCTCTCTTCGGTTTAGGGTTTAGGGTCTCTCTGTGCGTCTGTCTCTCCCTCTTCTTCGTCTCATTCCCCTCTCTATTATATCTCTCTCCTTCGTCCCCCCTCTCTGTTCTGTCTCTCTCTCCCCCCTTTCTGTTCTGTCTCTCTCTCCCCCCTCTGTGCGTCTCTCTCTCTCCCTCTTCTTCGTCTCCCTCCCCCCTCTTTGTTCTGTTTCTCTCTCTCCTCCGTCCCCCTGTTGCGTCTCTCTCTCCCCCCCCTCTTCTTCGTCTTCCTTTTCTATTTTTTCCCTTCTTTTGAACGGGTTCACCTGAACTAAACTGGTTCAATCAGACCAGACCAGGCTGAACTGGTTCAGTCAGACCGGGCCGGATTGAACCAACTCGGTCAAACTAGACCAGTTCAACCCGATCAGACTGAACCGGCCCAAAATAGCAGAACTGAACCAATTCAGACCACCCGAACCTTGTTGAACCGTTTTAAACCATTTGATAATTTCACCCGTTGTGGTTTTCATCTGTTTCTAACATCGCTTAGTTATTTTAATAATTGTAGATATTATATGAATTTGTTGTGATCTGGGATCCTTGGATTTCAGGTCATTAGTTGCTAAATTTAATTCGTAGCGAATCAAGGTAAGTGGATTTACATAATAATTCAGTTTATATGTTATAAGTGTAGAATATATAATTGTTTTATTATTTCTTTATGTTCAATTTTATGATCAAGTATTTTATTTGTTTTCCATATTATGATGAAATTATTTACCATCTTATGTATGATTATATTTTGAGTTATACATGTAGTAGTTATGTGTTTATGTTCATGAACAAGTTGTATGTTTACTTATGTATATGTGATAACGTGCAATATGAATATTAACTCAAGTAAAAAAATGATAAGTAAACAAGAAGTAGATTTAGTCATGTCCATTGGTTATCAAGTAACCAGATTGTTCACGTCATGTTATCAAGTTGTACAGTTGGGTGTCACCATGTTCATGTTAGTGTCCTTGAGGTTCAGATAACCTTAAGTGACATCAAGTTTCAGGACACTCAATCTGTCATGTTCACGTTCATGTTACAAGTTCTTCAAGTTGTGAAATAGTTTTGGTTAGGTTGTTAATCGAGGGATATGCCTAGTCGAATTATGATCAAGAAAGTATAAGTATTGGCATGTATAAGTACAAGTTCAAGTTATATGTTAATCATGAAATCGATGTATTGTTACAAGTATTTTATGCGACCTGTGAACGTGTGAAATAAATTTACATGAGTTATTTGTTTACATTTATGTCATGTGAAACTCATTAGTATGTGAATTTACTTACTGAGTATTTTTCATACTCACCCACCATAGATGATTGTGTTGCAGATGATGATGAGCAGCAGGAGTGAGGGACTGCCATAGCAAGCACGATTATGATTTCTAAGTTTAATTATGACTTCAATTATTTCATATATTTATGAATATTTATGTTTAATCTTTCATGTCATATGAATTTTCGTGCTTCACTTTATTACAGTTTAATGAATCATTTATTTCAGTTTAATGAGTTAATATTATTTTAAAATAATTTTTATGCTTCCGCTATTTAAAGTTAAAAATTAGGGCAAGATTAGGGTTTCTAATTTGGGGATTTTCTCAAATTAGGGTTTTAATTGAATTGGAAAATTTTTAAATCTTGAAATTTCAAGCATGTTTAACCCTCGAGAATCGGGGCATTACATGACTACACGTTGACTTCACAATTTAAATTTACTTACTTTATATTTTCTTCAAATATACGAATATAAAACCATAGTATTAAGTGAAGAATATACTTATATATTTGACTAACTATAAATATTTATAGCTAATGACCAAACTAATATTTTGATATTATGGGTAAAAGCAAAACTTTGTTATTCGATGTAAGACATGACTCAACACCTCGTAGTGGGCACAGGCCAATCCATTGGCTTATATTTAATGAATTTGGTATCACTACTCACATCCATTATAAATCCATTTTGCTATTTCTATTACAAATAGCAACTACTTTAAGCTTCAGACGTCACCCACTTTCACTATAAAATAAATCTTAAAGTTGATGATCAAAGCATATAAAGTCATCTTAAAAAAAAGCAAATAAAATCTCTTGAAGTTAGAGCTCATTACGTTTCTTATACTTTTAAAATGTTATTATTTGAATTATGTTATCATATTCTTAAANATATATATATATATATATATTTAAGTTTTTTTAAAATATTTAAAGTATAAATAAATATATCCTCAAATGATTAATAAAAATGAATATGGAATAAGTTTTATTAAAATACTATTATTTCAATATATAAAAGTGTTTTATTCATAAACAACACTCTCAAACATACCTTCACTTCATTCTCTAGATTATTCTATTGACATTAAGATTCTCTAGTGATTAATTTTAATTTCTAAAAGATAATAAATTCAAGGAGAAAACATGGTATAAATGAATGGTCCCTTTTTTAAAAATAATTTTAGAGTGATCAAATTTTAAGTGATCAAGTGATGTGTCAATCATTTATAAGTTGATTTTGATGATTCATTAAAATGATTTGACAAGAAAACATATAAATGGTTGGCGCGCATCACTTGATCATTTAAAACTTGATCAATTATTTGATCGACATAGAACTACTTATTTTTTAATAGAGGAATACATTTAAAATAATTTATTATATGAATCACATAGCATATTACATAATATACATAAAAAAAGATAATAAAAGTGCACTAAAAAGCTAATTGAAAATGCATTACATCAGCGTTAAGTTTTATGGCATTTTCATTTTCATTTGATTTTTGATGGGTATAGTCCCAGGGGCAAGGTTAGAAGTTTTATAGAAGAGGGGCAATTTTATTTTCGAATCTCATGCTATTTAATATAATAATAAATAAAACATATTTATAAAATTTGGTAATTTTAAAAATTTAAATAAGATAAATAATATATTGTTTGGTAATTGTACAAATTTAAAGGGGACAAATAAAAAATATTTTGGTAATTTTCTAAATTTAAAAAGACAAATAGTATAAACTTTTATAATTTTATAAATTAAAAGAAGAGCAAATAGCAGATTGATATATAATTATACACATCATCATATATGCATACATAAAAATTACATGATGAAAGCTGGGGCAAGCCTCCCTTCACTAATAGATGGCCTCCGCCCTGAATCCAACAATAGTTAATAGTTTGAATTTGAAAATGAAATATTATGGTAGACAAATACTATGAAAATATAAAATAGCTAAAATAATTAGCTAATAATTTATTAATCATAATATCATTTAAAAACATTGATGATGGAAATATACAAGCTTGTAATGATGTAATGATGATTTTTTAAGGTTTTGTACTTGCTAAGAAGTTTGTTAATGGCGAAGAAGCTAGTTGACTATTGTACGCTTTATTAAACAAATTTAAATCTTAACATTCAATTTAAATTTCATTCTTAATAGAAATTTTAATCCTATTATATTATGTTATCTTAATTAATTTTTTGTCTTCCTTGTCAAAATATATTTTGTCAAGTTCACTACAGCTGAAAGAGCTGAGACATAATATTTATGCAATTCCATCCATCTTCTTATTAGTTTTAAAAAGCTTTAGAGTCATTGATTCCATATTAAAGAAAATCATATTTGAATCATGTATGTTCAAATTTCACCATATAAGAATTATGATGTGATTGAACATTGAACATGTTTATAACTAAAAGTATTTAAATGGATAGAGATTCTCTATATTAGATTTGGATAGTTCCTGTTAAATATGGACACTCAAATATGTTGTAGCTAAGAGAAAAAGGCAAAAAAAGAAAAAAAAGTATAGACCTTAGTGTTTGTACCAAGCTCCCTTGGGCCATTTAGATATGAGTTCAACGACATGGATCTCTCTAACATGATCTTTGTTATGAAACCTCTGAGATGATATATAAATAGTCAGACCCTTAACAGGATAGTAAACAAGCTGTCTTAAGAGCTTTCAAGCTATTAAAAATATTTTGCTACAAGTCCACTCACGCATACAATAGATATTTAAAAGTAAATATCTTCGAGACAAAACCCCTTCCATTTTTCATATATTGGAACAACACTATTATTTGTTAGGGATTTTGACCAGAGTCACTCTGTTAAAGAAATAATTAGTAAAAATATCTCCTAAAAAATAGTAGATGCAAATATAACCAATAACTAATACTATATACTAACTGAAATAACTAGTAGTCCAATACCTCTACAACTAAGTTTAAAGCTTTCTATAATAAAAATGGTCACTATTATATATAAAAAAATATAAAGTTCATACGTGCATGTAAACATTAAAATGAGCCGCTCATGCACTAACATTTTCATTTTTGTTAATAATTACTTCATATCTCATTTTGCATTAATATTTAAATATACTTTAAAAGTATATTTATTTATATTTAAAAGCATTTTAAGAAACATTAACACATGTTTCTCATAGTTAGTGGTGCTTTATGTTTTAATTAATAACTTTTGTTAAATAAATATTATTTTAAATAAAAAAAATCTCAAAGTCACACTACTGTAGCTAAACCGTTTGGTTAAACACGATATGATCTTGAAGTCAATAAAAGCTCATGACCAGATTGATTGTTATTGAGGGATGCACTTCTATTGCACAGGCAAAAAAAATGCCAAATTCCAGAATTTGGAATTCTATGGATTTTATAGGATTAGGGGTGGTTTGGTATGAAATCGAGAATAAATAATTTTCAGAATAAGATCGTGAGAGAGTAAAGATTTAAAAAGTTACGATTATTTTATTTGATAACAATTGAGAATGTGATAATATAATTATGAAAATATTAAATTACATTATTTGTTTTAATTGAATGAGCAAAAAATGTTATCAATGAAAACAAAGTTGTCAGAATCGTGATCCTAAATCAGATCGTAGAATCGAATCTTGAATCGTAAGATCCTACTACATACTAGTAATATTATGAAAAAAGTACAATTTACCAAACTAAAAATTAAAATTCTTTGAATATAATTAATTAATCAATGATAAATTTCAGTAATGTACCAATTACAATTTAAGTAAATAAATAACATTTTAAAAATTGAACATATTAAATAAATTTTATATTATTTTCTTGTGAATACTTTACAAAATTATGACTATTGAGATAGTAAGATCGTATTAGGATCGTAAGATTCTACCAATTTAATATTCTACCTATAAATCAGATCGTGTGGGTTAGATAAGATCGTAAGATCCTATAATCCAAATCGAGAATTTAACAACCATAAATGAAAGAAAAAAAATATTTGAGAATGTCAGCCATCAAAATATCCTTCAATTCTAGGGTATAAATGAGGATGTTTTCACATTTCAGGTTTCCAAAACTTATCACAATTCTTCATACTAAACAAAAGCATTTCTCATATCTCCTTGCATTCCAGGTATTTGGACATGCATATTTTTCATACTAAACAAAATCATTTCTCATTTCCCCTTACATTCCCTCGTACCAAAACATATATTTAGATATACATACCCTCGTCCCAAAACATACATATTTTTCATACTAAACAAAAGCATTTCTCATTTCCCTTTACATTCCAAGCATTTAGATATACATACCCTCGTACCAAAAGCAGCCTTAGGTTTAGTTCTGGGCAATATACTTTTTTAAGTTGCTGAGAAAAGGAAGAGTACACAGATTTTTATTTTCGTTATTCCGTTTCATTGAACTATGGACACTTAGCACGGTAAAACAGAGATGATACAATTCATATTATTTCTTTAAATTCTTCATTTTTCCTTTTTGTTCCTTCTACCTTTTTTGTCAATCAAAACCCTCTGTACAAGCTTCTTTCAAAACAAAAACATAAGGCTTTCTGGACACACATGATATGATATGTCTCATATTATTCTTATATATATATATATCGTAAAATGAAGTTCCACATGAATGGATATGTAAGAATCCAAATCTGCCAAATCACTCATTTAAGCCTTCCAGTTCCTTCATCTAGCTTATGTTTCATGCAGCATTTTTCTCGTTTTTTTTTCTTTCAATATCTTCAGATCCAAAAATAGCTTAAAAACCCATAATCAAAGCATGTACAGAACAATACATTTATCCCAAATCCAGTCAGAGCGACAAAATATACAAGTAGAAGGATTATTACATGAGAAATTTTCTCAAAGGAAATGTATCTCATTGTACTTGCTGTTTCTAGCTCACCTTTTTAACTTTTAAGCACTTGACTGGCTGGTGATCCTCAAATGCTTGGCTTTACATTGAGACGAGATGCTAGCTTCTGACCAAGAGATTGGTCAGCCTGTCCCACAACATCAGCACAGAGCACCATTATTTCCTCATTTTAAAGTATTGTTAATCGTTAAATTTTCTTTTGAGAACTACTCTTGATAATTCAAGTTAAACTATTGTTTTTAATGAATTGAAGTAGACTAACCTGAGACCAGTATGAGATCCAGATGCTGCGAATTTCATGAGTCACCCGTGGGTCAGATAAAGCATCAACCCAGCGGCAGATGAATCGCTCTTGCCTGAGAAAATATCAGGGAAAAAAAAAAAGAATTCATTTTTAAACTCTATTAGGCATGCATGCATCAATAAGGGTGTTAATACCAGCCGAAAAATGAACATACCTGTCTGATGCCCAGGATCGGTATCTATCACCAGGTTGCTTGAAGTTGTTCTCCTTCTCAATGATAGTCTGCAATAACCACATAATCCAGAGTACATGCATATCAGTAAGCGAACTTATTTTCAGATTTAATTATCATGCCATTTGTTCTACCGGTATTCAAAGAATTCCCAAATATCCCTCCACCCAAGAAAGAAGGGACAGTCTCAAATGAAGCAGTATTTCAAAAGTCTCTCTGATGATGCGTAATATAACATGGTAGATCAAAGCCATCATATACAGAGAGAACGGCAAAAGAGAACCGATTATTGCTTTTTTATGTGTGGCTTGTATAGTTCAAAATACATCAGTTGAGAGGAACATAATATGACTTGACAATCCTCAATAAGGAAGTTCAATAAACTATGCTGTGCAAAAGCCTCAATTGGAACAATATAAGGAGAGCGATTGACGGAAGCTGACCTTCTCACGTCTTCCACTGCAGATAGCAGGTGGACCAGGGAACCTCTCTGCATGACGCACAGGAGTGTGTCTTGAAGGGAAGTAATTGATCTGAAATTAACATCGAATTTTCTGATCAGAACAATTTAAGATATTTGCCTACTACTCTTTACATGTAAAGGGTATAATTAAAAAGTTATTGTCAAGCACCTCCTCATCCCTATGCATGAAATTCATGAAACCCTCGTGATGATTGTTGTGGTGAGCACATTTCGGTGCATTAGCTGGGAGCTGCAGATAGTTTGGTCCAAGACGGTGTCTCTGAGTATCAGCGTACGAAAAGATTCGGGTTTGGAGCAATTTATCATCTGAATAATGGATTCCAGGAACTATAACTGCTGGACAAAAAGCAAGTTGTTCATTTTCTGCAAAGAAGTTATCAATGTTCTTATTCAAGACCAAGCGGCCAACTGGTTGCAGGGGTAAGATATCCTCTGGCCAGGTCTTGGTCACATCAAGTGGGTCGAAGTCAAAACTATCTTCATGATCTGGATCGATTATCTGGATGAAAAGTTTCCACTCAGGGTAATTTCCAGCTGCAATTGAGTCATAGAGATCCTTAGTTGCATGACTGTGATTAGTTCCCCCAACTTTTATAGCTTCTTCCTCCAACAAACACTTGACTCCACAAGTGGGTTTCCAGTGAAATTTCACATAGTGTGCCTTCCCAGCTTTGTTTATCAGAGTATAGGTGTTAACTCCAGAGCCTTCCATGTGCCTGTAATCTTGGGGAACACCCAGATCATCAAACAAGAAGGTAAACATGTGAAGGCTTTCTGGATGGTGGGAAAAGAAGTCAAGGATTCTCCAGTTCTCTTGTATATGAGACTTGGGATTTGGTTTGAGGGCATGGACCATGTCAGGGAATTTCATTCCATCACGGATAAAAAATACAGGAAAGTTGTTTCCGACCAGATCAAAATTGCCCTGAGCAAAGAGTAGAAAGATAGAAAGTGATCAAAAACTTGAAATCTGTGCCATAAGTATGGCATTGCAATCAGGCTAACAAAGTAACATGAGTACTGCAGTGCGTCATTACAATAAAGACCTCTCCTACTTTTACCAAGCTATTTTGAGCTGCCATTATTCTTCTAACAGCTCTATGCATTAGATGGAGAGTAGAAGTGACCATGAAATCATCATCAGTTTGTCAGTTATCTAGCATTTTATCCAATATTAGATAACAATCACCTCTCTAGTGTAAAACTTCACTGCGAAACCTCGAGGGTCCCTCAGGGTTTCCGGGCTGCCACGCTCATGAATAACAGTGGAAAAACGAACAATGACAGATGTTTGAACTCCAGGTGATCGAAGAAAATCAGCACATGTGAGTTGAGAAACATCATGGGTGACCTCAAAAAATCCTTTTGCACTGGCACCCCTAGCATGAACAACTCGTTCCGGAACACGCTCTCGATCAAAATTTGCAAGTTTCTCAAACAAATGATAATCTTCCAGGAGAATTGGACCTGTCAAACAGAAGCAGAGTTAAGATCTCTATGCATTCTTCTCACACTACAGTCACGCTAAGCTTCCAAACATCTACATTTCGGTATTCACCATATATCTTCATCCAACTAAAAGGGAAAAATGATCTACTTCCGAAAGATTAAAAATCAATCTGAACTTGATCTATTTAAAAACTGAAGACTGATTAAGAAGTAGATCAGAACAAGAATTCACACAAATGATCACAATAACCACACAGATGACATCAAGGAAGAGTCTTGGTCCCTTCCAAAAAAAAAAAGGGGAAGAGCCTTGGTCATTACCTCTAGTGCCAACAGTCAGCGATGAGTTGTTGTTCCACACCGGAGCACCAGAATTTGTAGTAAAAAAAGGCGAGTTGTGAGCACTAGAAGGGCGGTGCTAAAATCATTTAAAGAGAGAGAAAAACAGATAGATTGTCAGCAGAGGACAACTAATCCGACCAAAAATTAGCTAAAACACCACTACCATCAGCACAGAAGAATCATTCTATGTGATACGACTGTTTATTTTCCTTTTATCTAAAATTTTGGAATTTCCATTCTAGCAAATTCTCTTGTAGAAAAGGTAAAATCAAAGACAAACAAAGCTCCGCGACGATTCATTAATAAAATTTACAAAGAAAAAAGAGCTTATTCGACGAAAATAAATCCATTCTTATCAATATACCTTAAATAAGGGAATCGAAATCAAAATCAAAAAATTAGCGAGTGGGAAATACATACCTTGTAAGGATCCATGACACAGAGACAAGAGAAGCAGAGGAATTTGACTCCAATCGCGGAGATTATCGTCAAGAGACAGTGAGGATACAGGATCAATTATTTGCTTTCAAAGCGCTACGAAGAAGCTGGGACCCACTCCTAGTACTTGTACGTGGAGAACTGTCAAAAATTTGAGACGGAACTACCTTGATTAGTGTGCTTGAGGATATGCTTAAGAAAAAATGCTTCACCTTATATCTTCGTAGTCTCGATAACTAAAAAATGTCAAACTTGTTAGCTTAAACCGTAAAAATGAAAAAAAAAATTATAAAATGGTTGGAATAATGTATAATTTTTGTAAATAAATAGTTTACTAATCATTTTCTACCAAAAATTCCGGGTCAATTTTACAATCTAAGCACAAAATTGATTTTTCTTGTGATTTTCTATTTTTTAAACGAAGACTCACTTGATAGGTCCAACATTAAGCTATGTGTATAACTTTTGTAAATAAATAATTTACTTTAATCATTTTCGTCCATTTTATAAAAAAATTTGAGATCAGTTTTACGGTTTGAGCCAAAAATTGGTTTTTCTAGTAGTTGGTTTTTCCGGTGATTTTCCGTTTTTTTCATATTAACGACTCCACTTGATAGGTGCAACATCGACTATAAAAGGCTTGACCAAATTAAGCCCATTGATTCTAGCACTGTCAGTTCTTTTCTCTTTCTTTTTATGTATCAGATATATCGTGTCTTTTTCTTTTTTCTCTTTATATTTTGTGCCATTCCTCTGAAACCTTTCTTGGACAAGCTAACGACGAGAATCAATGGTTTGATAAATCTGGGGGTAAGAAGTGACTTTAGTGATCGTAACTGAATTTCATTTCCAGAGGCATATGAACTATACAATTTAAACGAATATACCCCGAATCAAACTGAATGCACAAGAACAATTCACGCTTACAAATAAAGATACACATGAAGTTGAAGAAATAGACAGAACTTGCTATACTGTGTGAGATAGAAGACCTGACTGCCTGGTAATCCGTTAATTATAACTTTGGTTCAAGACAACTACAATCTAGCGAAAAGCGGATCAAATTACTTCCTTAAACGAACTTGCACTAAACGTGGGACAAGTACCTGGTCAGCCAGAACATTCATTGGTGCTTAAGAAAGCCATTAGCACCAAGAAAATTAGTTCTCTGAAATGAAGATGACATAGGCAATTATCACATTTAACTTCCAGGTCAACTTCATTACTTTCAACTGGATTTGATCAAATATCATTGAAGATTCCCCAATATGTTCAGAGCCTTCATCCGTTGAATTTCTTTTCCTGTAATCATGTACTTGTTAATATATTGCAAGCATTGGAACCAAAAACTAACACTAACAAAACTATAACAGAGAGATAATCTTGTCATATTATCAAAGCAATGATAACGGACAGAAAGCAAAACCTCTTAGAGGGTAACATTAGGACATGTATCATTGTACCTATGATCACAAATTGATTAAAGGGTGGGGTTTCACTACCGCTTGTGAATTAAGGAGATGTAACAAATTGCACCTCACATTATCATTCAGAACCAACCAAACCTGCCAATATGATGTTATTTCTATAATTCACACACTGGAACTTTGGAAATATGCATATAGGCGGAACATATAGCATATTAAAGAATCTCATGTGCATTTATGGTGTTACACAAATTAATGTCGATATCACTGTAATATAAAACAAACAGTTCAATTAGTATGCATTTGTGTTGTACTGAAGACTTGAGCTTATTTAAAGCACTTCATGATATAACTTGATGGTGTTTTGTCCTACATTTTTCCACGAGGCAATTAATTTTATGAAACATATATGAGATTTTCATCTTCAAAAAGGATTTCATCATCAATATTTGTTCCAAAGTCGGAAAATGTTACCTTCCTCAACTGATAGTTGGATTGATCTTTTTTCCAATTCAACAGCATGCCTGCTTAGCTCAAGTGGAGATAAACAACGTAGCACTATAAAGTCACATAGAACAAAGGGAATTTTCAGTATGCCAACTCAAGACTCAAAAGTGAACTATGCTTAGTTAAAGCCTTGTGACAAAATATTAACAACTCACTTCGGACATAGTCTTTTTGATCAGACTCTTCACAGTGTTGCAAAAGCTTCTGCAGACGAAGTAAACGTTCCTTCCGCTGCTGATCATCATTCCCTTTAGAAACAACAAAATCAAAAACCTTGGAGCGAGAATTGTCCCTACGGTGATTGGATTCAGTAGGCTGTATATGATTATCAGGCTTTTCAAGGGAAATGGGAATTGAAGGTCTACAAGGCGAAACAGTCATAAGTGAAGTCATGGGAATAGGAGCAAACAAAGGAGCAAAAGATGTATTATGCCCATGAGCTCGCTGCCTCTTGCCCGTTTCTTTATCGATCTTCCTACCACCAATTATGAGGTAATCAGGTACGCCATTATCTATGGACTGGTGTCCATAAGAGTTTGGTGAGCATCCAGGACTGGGTCTTTTGGTTCCCACTAGGGGAGAGACCTTACTTTTATCCAGACTCGATACTCCCAGAGAACAAGGACTTGTCGTGTGGTTGCGGGTGACCCTATTATTATCATTTGGTGCATCTCTCAGAGCAATCTTTTTAATTGTAATAGGTGGCTGCTTATTATGATATGCCGGCAAGCTAGTCTCACTGCTGCGCGTCCCATTGTTGCAGATGTTACTGTTGATCATTTGTAGAACTAGCAGAACCTGCCTTGACTGGAAAAAACTTGAGCTAAGAAGATCGTCTACAGGGGAAAGATAGTATCAATAAGTATCTCCATATCGTCAAATGTCAAGCTAATTTAATCATGAAAAAATGGCATTCACCATAACATTGTTGACATACCACATACTATTCTTATGCTGCTAAGAAAGCACTCTAGTAAAAGAATATAGGGTGATGAAATTAAAAATAGACCTTCTTTTGAACAACAAATTAGAGTATATGGAAAACAACCAAGAACATACATTATCAACCTAGGCTAGAATGTTTGCTGTAGATCAGGTAATAATACGATTCATATATATCTCTGAAGTACGAACATGGACTGTCTAAGTTGGATCCAATATCAAAAACCAACAAACGCTTATCTTTCATATTTTATTTTGTAAGGAACCTACTAAAATTATGCAGAAACCGGACAATTTTCAAATCTACGAACTGTACAGGAAACATCAATGGGAATGTCTGCATCCCTTGTCAAATTCTTGACTCAACTTTAGCGATAGCAAGTTATGAGGATCAAATGAGATAATAAATATCATTTCCAACTCCAAAAACAAAACCGAGTAAACATGTAATTCTTTCTAAACTGTATCGCCCTGAATTATATTACAAGAAAATAAGAATCTAAATTTAATTAATAATTCAAAAAATTGTTCAAAAAAAGAGAAGGATGAAGAATCCATGTTTTTCAGCTCCAAGAGTGGCTAGTGTCCTAAATTCATAACCTAAAGTAAGTTATACTAAACAGATCTAAGCTGAATGACAACGTAGTTTAGCCTTCTTAGTAGCAAAAATTTAACCGTCGTAGTCAAAATGGATAATGAAAGCTACCTGCTACTTGCTCAAAACAACACTAGAAGTATCTCCAATCTAGCGTATATCAACTTGAAATCCCAAGATTATCGAGTACAGATTGCGTTTCTTTCTTCAGCGAGATCAAAAGATGAATTCATGCACTCTTCGCAGTCAAAGAATCAAAAGATAATCTGGTGAAATACAGTCAGTAGAAAAATGAATTAACGTATAAATTAATAAAGAAGTAATACCTTCAAGCACGGCAAGCTTTCTTTAGCAACCGCCAGAGAGAGAGTCTCGAAAAGGGGAAAAATTGGCTCCAAGGGAGGCGGGAGGGTATTTTTTTAACTTCGTTTAAAAAGAAGACAAGGGCCCGCCCTATAGAGAGGGCCTACGGGAGAATTTTCCGCCACTCTTAGATGAATGCTATCGCTTCACATGAGCTATTATTAACCATTGGATCGTGAAATGTTTCATCAGACATCTTCTTCCATAATGATGGGAAAGTCAAAGTCATAGTCATCTTCTTTACAAATCTTGTAGAATTTGTAAACTTAAAAAGAAAAAACATAATGCAAGTTGTCATTAACGAAAATATGATGAGGAAAAAAACATTGAAGAAGTGAAATATATTTTTTTAATTTACTCTCTAGTTTAACCGGACATGATGAGGTTTTGATTCTATGTGATATTTCAAAAAATTCATTTGTTTATTATAAGTATAATTTATCCAACTCTCACTTTAACTAACAATATTATCTCCGTATGTTTAAACTTTTAATATTATGGGCTGTCTTTAAAAATTAGGGTCATTATAAGATTTCAATTCTAATATGGTACTGATGTATTTATTCATGATTGAATTATCAAATTATATCACATCACAAAGGTGATATTAGTAATGTCTGAAATCATCTATGATTTATATATCTTTCTATGAAATCTTAACATTTGAATTTCTATGAATCAAATGGGTTATTATATCATTCATGATAAGGTTTATCTGCTTGGTAAAGTTTCTTGTTCCTCCAACTTTTCCATAATCGTTAGTTAAATCAACATAATCATTCTCCAAATCCTTAATTGTTTGTTAACTCCGCTTACCGGCACTTAACTTTTTAAACACCTAATAGTACCCTTAATTATCTAATAACAACGTCCTTAAGGGAAAGCTTAAGAGAAATTGAGATGTTTTCCAAAGAAACAAATTTATAAACAGAGGCTTACAAGTGAAGCTCATCTTAATTTATGTTTTACGTACTCGTATAAAGTAACGATAGATGAATGTTAGAATCTTAATTTATTTTTTCAGAACTTCAGGGAATTTGTTCGCTCTTGCTTATGAGCTGTAACAAAGCATTTGCTTTCCTCTTTGCTCTGTTAGTTCCACTCTTTGTGATCTCAATCAAATGTTCAAAGACTCCAAACTGAAGTGCAGCTAGTATGAAAGATGAATTAGTCGAACCCAACTCGAGCAGAACCGATGTCGCACATTCCTTGTTCTTAGGGGTTCCTTCTCGAATAAACTCTACTAAAGTTTCAATAAATGAGAGCTGCCCGATCTCCTGCCGCCCATCCGGATGTGATGCAAGAAGCAAGAAGATAGAGAGGGCCTCATCAATCATGCCCAAGTTTCTGTCCTTGAGTAGCTGAAGCAAAGGTGCAACTATGCCAGCACTAATAGCTCTACCTTTATTTGCTTGGTTGAGAGATAAGTTAAACAATGCAGTGGCAGCATCTTTTTTGCCTCTAATTGTTCCATTTTTTAACAAATCAACCAAGGGAGGTATGCCATTTGATAGCCCGACGTTTAGTTTAATCTCGTCGAGCATTGACAAGCTAAATAATGCTGCTGCTGAGTTTTCTCTAGCCTCAGTGCTCTTCCCATTCTTCAATACTTCAATAATGGCAGGGATGGCCCCTTCTCTAGCAATGAGTCTTTTATTTGCCTCATCAATTGACAAATTCAATAAGGCTGTTACAGCGTGCTCTTGAATCTTGGAATCTGGATAAGAAAGGAGTTGCACTAGTGGTGGGATTCCCCTGCTATTGGCTATCAATACTCTGTTTTCTGTATTCTCTTTTGAGAGCATACGGATTTTAATCACAGCTTTTCTCTGAACTTCTAAGTGATTAGAAGAGAGGTTCTCCACTAAGTATGATATTTCATCTTTGTGTTCATTAGTGGAGCTTTCCTGGTCGGTAGATGTCTCTTTTTTGTTGGGAAGCTGAAATTTGTTCTTCTCACACCACTGCAAGATTAGATTTTTGAGGGCGTAATTTGGTGCTAAAGAGAGGTGAGCCAGAGTTTGCCTTGTCTTTGGACATGTTCGATGGTTGGTCTCGAACCACTTCTTTATGCTCACTCTTTCATATGTCTGCAACAATTAACAAGGCAACATGAAAAGACGTGTACATTATTATGTCTAGAAAGGGAAAGAACTCCACTGGAAGTTCTCAATCACCTGTCCACTAGCAATGATAACAGGATCAGTCATTATCTCCAGAGTGATTGGACAGAGGAATTCATGGGGAATTACGAGAGATGGGCACTTCTCAAGCATTCTAGGCATAACGGGATCATCAAGAACCTTGGCTTCTTCCATCCCTTCTATTTGTCTGAATTTGTTAAGCAGATCAATGATTTGTTGGGTGCTCTCTCCATTTATTCCCCCTCTTTCTTTTACAAGATTCCTAACGGCTATTGTTTCTATCTTAAGATCCTCGCTGGTATGTAAATCAAGCTTTCTCGCCAGCCTTTCTATAATGGCACTATCTATATTATGTTCATCCTTGTGAGAGAGTACGACCATTATATCCATTGCCAATTCTATATCCTGAGTATCTGTCCGTCTTTTTGCTCGTCTAAGTTGCGTGCACATCAGCTCAACCTGAAAGACGGCCAAATATCGACAGAACAGCTCCAATAAACCCACACATTGAATTCAATGGAAGCTGAGACAACATCTCAGTTCTCAAAGGAATTATAAGCAGCTAAACTATAATTGAATAGATTATTTATATAACCAATAAAACAAGTTGTTAAAGGAAATGTTTCTCAACCCAAAAAATATTAGTCAATAAAAGTGACGTGTGCAAGCTGGAATCTGGACTAAGGAGCTCAGATTATAAAAGGTGTTTTTAATCCATGTCAACTTTTGTTATGATGAGAGTTGAGATATCCCCTTTCAACTCGGAGAAAAAGACGTCTGAGATTTCAGCAAGGGTGGTTTGAGTTCCCTGTTTTAATCCTTTTGGTAGTTTAGTTGTATATACTAATTACAAACAATTTCATTATGTTCTACTTCAGGTGTAAGAAAAATACTGTGCTTATATTATGACATGAAAATGCATTGTTGCTGCATATTACTTACTAGGTTCAATTATTGCGTAGTGGCAATGTATGAATACCAAAGAGACTATAGGAAGAAAAAAAATACCTGTTCTTTCAGTTCATCCGATATCCCAAGTTCATCATGTGGCAAAGTATCCAAAGCTTGACTTAGTTTTTCATAGACGCTTTGAAATTGGATCATAACCGCCTCGCCTTCAAGGGCCTGACTTTCAATCAAGTCAGATAGTCAATATACAGCAAATTCCTAAGATCGAAGTACAATTTGAAAAGTATTCAAAATTTATCAAAATCTCTAACCAGATAAATCTTGCTTCCCTCGTTGCAAATCCTCAACAATTTCTTAGCCGAAAGAAGTACCTTCTTCAAATCACGCAGCCAATCGATCCCTGATTCGGGAATCGGCGTTTCAAAATCCCGTAATTCCTCAAAAAGTGGCAACAATAGCTTCATACGCCGCAGGAGGTTATAGCATTCCTTTCTCTGTGTCCTTTTATAATCTCCGAATTGAGCCACGGATTCAATCACGGCCACCAATTGTAGAACCACGTCCAATTCAATTGTCTGGTCAGACGTGCTAAAATCACTCCCTTCATCAATAACCTCTACTCCTCCATCTCTGTCCCCGTCCATCACCATTAACTTGAAGCTTCACAGACACCCCAGAGTACTAGGGTTTTACGGTTTTATAAAATCAATCACTGTGAACAACTTTTTTTAAAGGTCCAAATCGAGGAAGGTCAGGAGAGAAAGAGAAAGGCGAATTGAACGAAACCCTAACCCTAATTACCATGGCTCAGTATTCTGGTTGGTTGAATGAGAATTTTCGCGGGCTTTTCGGGTTTGTTCATAATGTAAGCGGTAGCTGAATTGCGGGACTGTGGAGCCTAAAATAGGGACCTTTTTTTGAAAGTTAGTTAATTTCAAACGCGGTGTGTATTGACAAATAACAGAAAACTCAAAGCTTTTTTTATTATGGCCGGTTATTAATCCTATATTACAGCCACTGACGATGTAGCGATTATTTTTATATACATTTAGAGCTCGTTTGTCAGTCAAGATAATACTGAACAATATTATATTAAATCTGTTGAATTTTACTATACTGTATTGTATTAGATCAAATAATATTGTCCAGTGTTTCGTACTGTATTAGTTAAAAAACTATAACACTTATACAATATTTGGCACGTTATAGTACTAGATTATAAAATTGTTTGTCATGATTTGATCCGCAAAAGTTTATTTAAAATTCATTAACATGTTATTTTACATTTTCAACTATAAAATAAATTATCTAATTTATGCTATCATCGTAAATTCTCTATTTTACGACTAAAAATGCAAATTCAATTATTCCCGTAAACTTTAATATAATGATAATTTATAGTTATAAAAATTAAAATTAGAAAAAAAAAATTCATTGAATTTTTAATACACAAAATAAGTCATTTAAAATGTATAAATGATTACTGAACCACTCATATGATTGAGAGACTTAAACAATTCAGAAAAAATTAAGAAAAAGATGGTAAATAACTTTGAAAATTGGTAAAATTAAGTCATAAGTAATTAATTTTACACCTTCCAAAAATTCATAAATTATTTTTGTTAGTGAGTGAAGTTCCTGTAAGATATAAATTAAAAAAATTATTTTAATAAAAAAATCATTTTAAGATATAAATTAAAAAACAGCTTTGTTTTNAAATATATATATATATATATATATATATATATATATATATATAGATTTTATGTTTAAATTTAAATAAAAATAGTCTTTGTATCGTACATAACGTAAACTATACACAGAAATATAGATTTTATTGTTGAATGTACATGAAAACAGCCTTTGTATCGTACATGGACTGTACTATAGAATTTTCCTACGCCTCATAGGCTAATCCGAAACAATTTCAGTATTGTCTCTAGTCATACACATCGCATTTATAGCTAATGACGTATCTAGAAAACATTTTTAAAATGTCACTAATTGTAGATGTTAGAATCATTTTATGAACTCATACATGTGAAATTTAAAATATACCTAAGATGTTACAAAATTGATTGATTATGCTCACATTTTTTAAGTTATAGTTCACTTATGAGGATTTCTTTCTTTTTTTCCCTGTGTTTGCTTGTATCTTTGTACTTTTTTCCCCTTTTGTTTGCTTTAATTGTTTCTGACATCTGAGTTTGAATTTATTCCTTTTGAGCATCTTTTATGGGTGCCTGCACGTACTATGTAGAAAGAGAGAGGGATAAAGTAATATTGTTTGGTGGTTGTTCCTTGTACGACAGAATGTCATTATTTAACTAGCAATTCGTGGGTTACATATAGTCAGGTTTAGTAGTTGCAAGAAAATTTTAATAAGTGAAGTCTTGAATCCATTTACTAGACATGTGAGGTTTGCTATAATTGTCAAATAAATGAAATGAAGAATGACAGAACTCCATTTGGTTTAACTTTGTTTGACATTTAGAAAATTAGGACATGCTAGATCAATCTTTTGTCACTGATGATACTTCACTTCTAGTTCTAATGATACTTTGATGAAATGCAATATATAGCATCTATGGAAAAATTGTAAGCACACTTCTGTTTAGAATCATAAGTCATATATATCACCCAATCATTAGTGATTATGATTTCCGATCTCACGTTTGGGTAAAGAAAGGCTAGTAATCTAGAATTAGTTCTTGTTTATGTTAATATTTGTTTTCCTGCTAAAGTTCGTGCTGTCATGCCCCTCTAATGGGACCATTTTACTTTGTTTCACTGAAAATGGCTCAAAAAGGCCAGTTGTCATGAGCAGTAGAGAGAATAGTTGAGAAAAAAAATAGTGAAAACTGATTTTTGTGGTGGCATACAAATGACATGATTACTCAAATTTAATGAGTATATATGGCCCTCCAACACATGCCTTCTAAAGGCAAGCAGTGACCTCTTTTCTGTTAGATAATAGATGAGTATGAGTGGTACAAGTAAATGCACTAAACTTTTGTCTATTTAATATTATATCTAAGACTCATGGATAGATAGGTTTGCTTAGAGTTATATTTTTATATCAGATAAATCATCCCTGGATTTCCTTTTCTTTTACTACATCTTTTTCCTAACTAACATGGCTTCCACTTGTATCTTCCTCTCCTATCCATCGATTTTTCTGTACTGTTTATCTTAGAACTGCCCCATTTACTGGTAAGTTGTCCTTGATTGATCATGCTTAGGAAGGCATTCAATAAAAGGGAGAACATAAGATAGAATGAAGTGAGCCCTTCCAAGAAGTTCTTGGTTTTATTAGATAACTATCACTATCATATTGGCTTCCTTTTGGCTTACTTATCAGATAAGGCAGTATCTTTTTGAAAATAATCCATGTAAATTAGTCTCTCATAATTATTTGTCCAGCTTTACTTATTTAATGAATAAATTGCATTTTGTGAGGATTTTTCTTACATAATGGCTTTGTTATTCAAACTGCAATTTTTCTTGCATATATGGTGTTTGTTGGTGCTTTACATTTTCCTTATTTTATGGCAGTTGGGATGCTACTAATTTCAGTCGCTAATTTAAGTGAAGTGGGTCATCTTATAAGATATATAAAAGTTCCTAAAATACTCATACACACGCATATACATATACAAATAATACACACACGCATGTCTATACACATTAATGTATGTATATATATATACACACACACATGTACATATGTGTGTAGACACATTATTTAGGTATGTATTTCTCATGCTGATGGTTGATTAAAATTATGTGTAATGTGATCAAATAGGGGAAGAGAAAGAAGATTTATGTGTAATGTGAACTATAAGCTTATGCCATGTATTTTGGTGCTAAAAAGGTGAAGATAGTGGCATTTTAAAGTACCTTTTGAAACAACTTTGTACCAATTTTGTGCACCGGAGACAATATTCTTTGAACTCGCTTAATAATCATTATCATAATTAGAATGGACACCATTGAAAATGTTTTAATTGCTTAGGAATTAGTATGTTGAAGGTTTTATTTGCTTAAAGATCTTTTGTTGAGAGTTTCTCTAAATAGTTATTTAATTTATAGAGTGACAAAATGGATAAGAGTTTGATAAAAAATTCTAATAGATTGTCCAATGAGTATATTGATGGTATTTCACAGCTTATGAGTGTGACCAGTAATTATCTCAATGTAGAGGGAAAAACTCATTGTCCATGTAAAAAATATCTTAATTCAAGACAATTGTCTTTAATAGAAGTTAAAATGCATTCGTGCCAATATAGAATGGCATTGAGCTATAATCGTTGGGTGTTTCATGGTGAAGAGATACAAAAATATCACCATTCACCCAATACATAGATGGATAATACTATATCTCACCTTGGTGGTAATGGTGATGTTAATGATGGTGATGAGATGAGAGAAATGTTAGATAGCATGTGTGATTTTATTGGGATGGAGGTGAATGATGAACGAGTTGGAGAAGATAATATTGATATAAATCTAAATGCAGAGACGCTAGACAGATTTTGTATCTGAGCGTGTTAGATGATTTTTTAGCATCTTCTAAATTGATGTTCTTTGTCTTGATAACAATGTTAGTTTTGTGTGTTGAGAGGGGATGTGGGGTTATTACTTTGTATCTGAGCGCGCTTGATGATGATGTTTGATTACTTTATGATTGATGCTTATTGTCTAAAGACAATAGTGTTAGTTTTAATTTAAAGCTTGACTCATTGTGATGTTACAACAGGAACGCATGTGTGCTTTGCGAGATGAGCCTATCGCTGAGGATGTCGCGCCTCGCTCCGAAGAAGAGATAGTTAAATAAGTCCTCGGGTGAAATAGAGGTCTTGGACATAGAGCTCCACCGACATCTTCCAAGAAAAAGAGTCGAGTTGGAGTTTAAAATATAGAACTAAAAAACAAATCAAGTTGATGGGGAGTCAACTACAAAGCTTACTTGCTTGAGCTCGTCAAAACGGTATTCTATTTCCTAACGATGACTCAACAACAGAAACATGAGCTATAGAATATTTGTTAAGTTTTGTAGTTGTCACATCAAACTTTAAATATGCTCTTCTTTATTTTTTTATGGATACATTTGTGAATCAAATCCTATAGTGAATTATGATTGGGGGACTTTATAATGAACTATTATATTAATGATATATATACATATGTATTTCTTAGAAAAATATTGGGTTTTATAAATTTTTGATGATATTAATTCCTATTACAGGTGATATTAATTACTATTATAACATTTTGTAATGTAAAATTTGACCGTTGAAAATATTTCGCGATACAACAAAATTGGTGGGGAAAGGTTTTTGCGACGAAACTTTTTTTGGTCACAAAAATTTTTTGTAGCGAAAAGAAAAATTGGTCGCAAAAAGATTTTTACGACAAAATTATTTTTGGTCTCGAAAAACCTTTGGTGACCAAATTTTCTTTTGGTCGCTAAAGCCTTTCGCGACCAGTTTTTTTTCGCGAAAGGGTTCTCGCGACCAATATTTATTTTCCTCGCAAAAACCTTTCGCAACTAGCTATTTTTCGTTGCTAAAGGCTAATGCGACGAGATCTAAAAATTCGCAGCGAAAAACTTTCGCTGATGAAGCAAAAGCAACGAAGTTCGCGATGACTTTTAGTCGCTAAAGCCTTTTGTTTCTTATAGTGTGAAACCTTAAGATAATAATTACTATTCCACAATTGATTAAATATAATAATGATAATATATTAGAGATATCATGTGTTTAACTTAATTCTTAAAATTAAATAAAATACTTAAAGTTATGTTGATTGTAAAAAACAAAATTTATTTTGGTTTTTTGTCAATACCCAAAAATATTTGGTTAAACTCGTTAATATGATATTTGAGTATTTTATGTGATAATATAAAACACATGATTTTTATATTTTATCCACACAACGAGAAATGGACTGGTAAAATTTAATGTTTTATATTTTATCTTAAATGTTACCATTGCCTAAATACTTCAATTGTCGCTTCATTTTTCAAAATACTTCAATTAGTACACGTAAGAAATAGGTCAATTCGGAAACTTTTTGCTCAATTTCTCATGAGGTCAAATTCTTATCAGTACGAGTCAAGGGAATGGCCCTTTGGCCTCTGATTTCCATATAAAGGACACGGCGTGCATAAATACCCTATTTCACTTCTATTCTGATGGACTGAATGTCTTTCATAAGGAATCGGAGGAAGATGAGATGATTTTTTCCAGGAAATCTCCAACGAAAAATACAAACTATTCCTTCTTTTCTATCGAATCGATCATAACCACTACCCACATTCCACGAAATGGTGCACCACAAATAGGAGCTAATAAAGAAACCTGCGATCCCATAGAAAGACATCACAATCCTCTATGAAAAAAAATGATTTGCTGAGACGAAAATAAAGATATCAAATCCCTACTGAGATAACTGGAAGTTTCAACCAATAAAAACCCTAATGAACCTAAAAAGGGATTAAGGCCCAACAGAAATTGCTTGTTTTTTGGATCCCCTTAAAAATTCTATCCATATACGTTCTGATTGCCAACTCATACTAGATCTAGTTGCATTTTATTGGAATTGGGAGAATAACCAAAATAAATTGATTTTACTTTTTTGTTTCCGAAGTAACTCTCATCAACTAGCACTATTCTGATGTGAACCTTTAGGAGTAATTCATCGAATTGCTTAGATCTAAAATCATAACATCACCTTCAGATGATTCCCTATAAATACCTACATATAACTATATTGACTTTATATCTCAGACATTCGTCCCGATCCAGATCTATTCTATTAGCTATTATCTATTTTCAAATATTTCGAATTCGTTTACTCAGATATCATGTTTACACATGTATAATCGCTTATGTTTGAAGTAAACTACATGTTATACTCTATTCTAGTAAATAGATATCTGTGTTATGGTACGAGTCTCAGTCTTGAAAATATATATATTATATACGAGACTTGGCGTCATTGTATTTAAATTTTTTTATATTTTTGAACATGAATAGATAAAGAAGCCATTGCAATTGCCGAAAAATACTAGGCCCACTAAAGGCACAAAAATAGAGGGCAAGTTGTTGAAAGTTGTCATAGAATGAATACCTCAACTTCATATTTGTATAAGTTATTTATTGTTATATTAATATTTTTACCTGTTATTGATTGTTAGAAAGATATCTTATAATTCATATATAATTAGATTTAGATATAATTAGACTAAGTCTATCTACGTGAGTATAATTATTATAATGCTCTAATCATTAGAATTCATCTAAAATTATCTAAAGTATATATCCGTGAGTATATATATAGAAAAGGAATGTAGAACTAAATAAATAGACTTATTTATCTTTCGACATGAAATATATGTATGATCATTCTACAATATACATTTAAAAAGTACAAAAACAAAATACAATATGCCTAGCCACATCTTTTTTTTTTCCTCTTCCGCTTTCAATTCTTCTTCTCAAACGTATGGATTCTTCTATTTTTGATGGCTTTAAACGAGATTTTATTATGTGTTTAGAGTCCGTTAAAACTTTTTATATTCTCATTTTAGGTTTTGATTAGTAGTAAAATTCATACAATAAATACCCCTCTGAATTGAAGGGTATTATTATTCCCAACATCCTCTAATTTTTATGCAATCTCACATTTCCTAATTTGTCCTCCTCTGTCATTCACATCTTGCTTCAATATCATAGAAAACTTGTTGTTGAAGATGGCTTGAAGAACAAAACTATTTTGTTGCTAACTAACATTACCCATTTGACCGCCAAAAGCATATGGGCAATAACCATTGAACTAATTGAGAGAAATTGGTGAATCTAATTGACACACTATTAGTAGCAGATATGAGCTTTTATGAGTAAATGAAATCTAACCATAAAACTGGAACTAAAGAGAGATTGTTGGCTGCTTTTGGAAGGGTTAAGGAACAAAACTGGTTTGCTTTAGAGGTGAATAAGTAAAGGTCAAAGTGATTCTTCACTTCTATCATCCGGAGATTGTGTCGGTGGTTTTTTGGCTATGGATTCTACAGAGGTGATGTGGTGGGTTTGAAAGGAAGAAGGGTCATGTGTCGTTAGTTTTTTTCTCAACATTTTTTATTTTATTTTTAACTATTTTTAGTACTTATCCTTTTTCATATATTATCATATTTGTATCGTATTAGTTTATTATTTCATCCAAAATATCTTCAAATAAAATTACAATGTAACCATAAAATAAAGTTACAATTTAGCCATTAGAAAAATAAATAAAAAATAAAAAAACATGAAAATAAAAAATGAATAAAATAAAATATATTTAAAAATAAAAAATATTTTACTAAAGAAATAAATTAATGATTATATTTTACTCTATTATAAATTAAGTAATAAATCATGAAGGAAAAATAAATAAATTAATAAATCATACATAAACATAATCTAGTTTAAGGGTAAAACTAGAAATTAACAATTATCCTTATAACATTCATTTACACATGTTATCAAACAAACAAAGTAATTTAATATTTTCACAATTAAATCATAGCATTCTCTAGTGTTAACAAACAAGATAATGTTAACTTTTTAGACATACAATTTTCTACAATCATATTCCATCAATCTTATTCAGTCAATTATTTACTCGTAATTTTATACCAAACGGCTCCTTAATATTTTAATTTTTACTACTATATAAATGGATGAAAAGAAGAACTTCGTTTTGTTCTTTTTTGGCCAACAAATTTTATGAAAGTAGGTGCTATGAAAAGGTTTATTTATTTTTAACATCTTTATTTGTGTTTTTTCATGAAACTCATCTTTGTTTAACACAACTTCTATGATTGTGGTTGTTAGAGAAGGTTGGTCATATTCTTTAATCACAATTTAGATGTCTCATGTAAGTTTTCTGTTGATTCTTATTCAAATGTACAAATATTAGTATTGTACTTTGATTGATAATGTATGTATTCACATAATTCCCCTTCAAAATATATCATAATAGATTTTCTTTTTAAAATTTATTGTAAATTATTGTTTCTTTTTCTCAAAAAATTTTGCTATGTATCTGTAAGATGTTCAGATGAGAAGTTTTTTCTTCTTAAGATAATAAGATTTTATTTTGATAAGAAAAATTAAAATGTAAGTATATGTTCTCCGTGTAACATTGCTTATTATTTTCTTCTCCCGAGACATATGACAATTTGATTATATAAGAATGGATATAGATCTTATTTTTACCTATTTTGTGTCCTCATGTTTTTCCTTCCTTTTTAATTTGTTGGATTTAGAAAAGTAATTTCTATAGCAATTCAATTTTGTGGCAAGCATAGCATGGCCAATGTGTTTTTGACTTTGGAGATGTTAATAGGCAATACACATTATTGTCATTCTTATCAATTGTTTATATGTAAATCAAGTTCACGAGTTTTATGTCAATTAGGCAAGTCAACAATTTATACAAAAGAAAACTGATGGTAGTATCACTTAATTATACTTTATGGCTCCTAATTTTACTTTGTAAGTTTCATGCTCTATACTATTTATATAATACATAATGTATTTTAAATTATTATGTATTTTTTATTTTTCATAATCCCGTGCATAGCACGGACAATCAACTAGTTTTAAAATATAAAAGGCCTCCTTTAATTTATATCGAATATGAGTAAAAAATTTATTTTACATAATTGAAGGGAAACATTCCCCTTACCTTTCAAGTACCTCATCCTTACTTATACTTTATGAGCAGCATAATACTTTTTCTAAAATATTTGGTAATCGTGAGTTCATATACTTAAAATTTGAAAAATAATTAACTACGTATCTCAACTTACACAAGGATGCACATATGTATCTCAACATTATACATGCATGCACATATATCTAGCTCTCACCTTTATTTATCATATGTCTAGTTTATAATATACAACTCTAGTTTGTGGAGGTTTTTGTCAAACCAATTTGGAGCTGATTCTAAATTTACTGTTTTAGCTTTTACGAATAATAATTAATTTTCTAATTTTATAGCATTCAAAATAAATTTAGTTTTTTAATTTTCATCCAACTATTATAATATCATGATTTCGTTCACACACTTCTATTTTAATATAATCTTTACAGTAGTATGAATAGTATATGTAAAAATAAAAATGTATTTAATAGTATATATAAAATGGATGAAAGAATAAATATTTTAGATGTTGTCTTCCAACTAACTTATATGTAATTTATAATTTTTTTCTTATATTGACAAATAATTTCTACAAGTTTTTGATTTTGTAACTATCCCTAGATAAATTAATTAATTATAAATAATTATCTAAGGACATTTATATATAGTATTTGATATTTTTGGTATTTATAGGTATCGAGTTTTGCATACCTAACTAATCCAATGGGTGGGCATCGTGCCCTAGAGTTTTCATACATGAGAGTCTGAGTTTAGCTTTAACACCAAGAGGAATGGTCAAAAGAATTGTTTGCATATGGATTTGAGCACGACCTAAAACATACCAAACCTCTAGATCTAATACTTCACCACTTGGGCTAACCTCTTAGGGTTATTTACCAGCTGCTATTCTGATTAAAAGTTAGATGTACCAAAAGACATATTATAATTGCTCATAAGATTAAGATTCACTTTTATTTTTTAATTTACATAAATATGTCATAATTTTTTTACTTTTAATTAAAAATATCACGTGCAAAGCATGCCATATAAACTAGTATCAACAAATATGACACGATTAACATATATATTACATGCTTGAGAATCACGTGTAAAACACGTTGTATAAATTATTATCAACAAATACGGTATGATTACCATGCATATTACTTGCTCGAGAATAAGAGTGATTGAATATTCATAACTAAGAATTGGATAATGTAATTTTATGATGTTATTTACAAACTCCTTTTGAGTGTATATTTATTTCAAACTACTTATAGATCAACCTCCCATGCAATGAAGGATGGATATGGATCTTAGGTCATTGGCACACTAACGACAAACACTATTTGGTCCACTGCTCGATCGTTCGATTAGATTGAATGATCTAGACCAGGCCGAACAAAAAAATGAACGATTTGATTAATGTGAAAAGCTTGAATCAGATCAATCAATTCATAAAATGCTGACTCACGCTCAATTAGTCTGAGTTGTTCCCATAATATTGTATCTGGTCCAGACCGTCCATCCTAACCTGTCTTAGAAGGTACACATCGACATGTAACATGTATGAGCATGTGACAAGCAACCCAGAACCGGAATGAACCGGTCTGGTTGTCCTCACTACGTATCACTACTTATGAGTTGTTTTATATCACCTGGACAGCCGAGATCAAGCTAAGTGAAAAAGACAAAGAAAAATATTCTTTTAACAGTGTGATTTTGAATCTAGACCGTTAAGATCAGATCAAACTATCTAAATGTAGGCAGCTGTTTTGGAAAGAGAGAGGATCCACTTCCTATATGGACAATCTGTCAAATTTCATCTAATCTATTTTCATTCATTGTTCTACATAACACCAGGTACGCGTGTGAGGATCTTAGTAGCGGATCTAGTCTGAAATTCCGCTGTGGACTGATTAATTTCACGGCTATATAGATTGTCACGTGGAATCAATGCTTTTCCATTCTTGTTTGTTTTCTTTCAAATACCAAATCAAGAGAGGTATGAGAAAAGGAAAAGTTGGGAAGACAACAAAAACTTTGCGTGGATGTAGGTCCAACGTTCAAGGGTCGAGAATTTTCAGATTAAAGTTCCATAGGATGTACAAAGATTTCTGATAGTAGGGACTGATGAGGAGAGAGGGAGTGTGGTAACTGAGAGCTGCTGAAATGAGCAAGAGAGACTAAAGTTGAAGGAAGATGTTGAGTTCTTTGGATCTTCTTCCCACGCTTGCTTTTGGGTCTCACTACCATTCCTCAAAGAAGAACTTCCTAAGAGTAACTAAATTAAATTTCGTTCATCGCTAGCAAAAACGAAGTCGAATTTCTTTTTTGTTACTGTATAAATTGAAATGATTACATATATTTCCAGGATTTTAAGCTGTAGTTTTCAGAAAGATGCAGTTCTAGAGTGGTTCTTGTTTTTGCGTATCATAGTTTTTAAATGGCTTAATTATATGATTTTATCGTCAGGCGCCAAGAAATAAGTGGCTCCCAGCTATACAACCAGTTGAGCTGATTTGTGGGTCTCGAAATGTTCTTGGAAACCACACCGGCCTTTTTATTTCCAGAATCTCGACATTTAAGAGGGTGAGTATCAATTGGAAAATTTGCTAATATCAGTGTTCTGGAGCGCTTATTTCTTTCAGTTGTCCGTAAAGACCAATCAAATGACTCTATCTGTATGTTGAGTCTATTAAACGTATAGACATATATTAATTAGCCTTTAAACTGGTTTAGTGTTTAATTTACTGATAAGTACACGTTGGACTTGAGAGGTTGTAAAAGCTAAATCAAGACAATGTCCACTATCTACCATGACTTTGTAGTTTCCTTATTAGATTGTTTGTTGTCTGTTGTCTATCGAATCTTTGTTTTTCGCTTGTTCCTCACAAGTAATGATCGACTGAATTTTATTCTCTAGGTGCATAATACAACCATAACAGCTGTTATGACAGATGACAAGTCGAAGGTATCTGTTGAGGAAGACCTGGTGAACATTGGCATCTTGGAAATTGATCCGGGCTTAGAAGCCTTCAAAGACCACTTTAGATACAGAATGAGGAGATTCACAGATCAGAAGGAGCTTATTGGGAAATATGAAGGAGGTCTTGAGGAATTTGCTAAGGGTGCTTAACTTAACCATATTATAGTTTTACCATGATTATATTTTATAAATGGATGGTTGTGGCTAGTACAAGTTGTGTGGTAGCTCCAATTGCTGGAGTTTCTACTGTAGCATTTCCTTTAATTGTCAAAAGTTAGCGTGCTTGCAGAACAGTGTTGAATGTTTGAGTTTAATACATTATATTATTCCGTTGGCACTCTTCAACTAAGTCATGGCCTCTCTGTTCAGTAATTCGCTTAAATTTTAATCTGCAATCCGAGTCGCATCTTTAATTGATAACCTGTTACTTTTATAAATTTTAATCTGCAATCCTAGTCGCGTCTTTAATTGATAAACTGTTACTTCTATAAATTTCACAGGTTATCTGATATTCGGATTCAATAGAGAAGAAGGTGGCATTGTTTATCGTGAATGGGCTCCTGCTGCTCAGTGAGTTTGTTCTTAGTTTTTACAGTCTAGTATTTCAGCTAATCATGGAAATTACATGACTTACTAAAATTTAGGGAAGCACAAGTTATTGGGGATTTTAATGGATGGAATGGGACCAACCACCAGATGGAAAAGAATGAATTTGGCGTTTGGAGTATCAAAATTCCTGATTGTGATGGAAATCCAGCTATTCCTCACAATTCAAGAGTTAAGTTCCGATTCAAGCATGGTAATGGAGTTTGGGCCGATCGTATCCCTGCGTGGATTAAATATGCCACTGTCGATCCTGCACGATTTGCAGCACCATATGATGGTGTGTATTGGGATCCACCACCATCAGAAAGGTATTAGCTATACATACTTTCACTTATGAATCATTATCACATACATATATCCACATGACGAGACAAAACTATGAGGGTTCAAATTTAAGAGTTCAAAATTATAAAATCAAATTTCGTCACATGTGCATAGTGCTGATAATGAAGTCCTAAATCAAATTTTGTCACATGTCCATTTTCTTCTTGATCAGGTACGAGTTTAGGTATCCACGTCCTCCAAAACCCAAGGCCCCACGAATATATGAAGCTCATGTTGGAATGAGTAGCACAGAACCCCGTGTCAATTCATATAGAGAATTTGCTGATGATGTTTTGCCTCGTATTCAAGCAAACAACTATAACACTGTCCAGTTGATGGCTGTGATGGAGCATTCCTATTATGCATCATTTGGGTATCATGTCACGAACTTCTTTGCTGTAAGTAGCAGATCTGGAACCCCTGAGGACCTTAAATATCTAATTGATAAGGCCCATAGCTTAGGTCTACGGGTCTTGATGGATGTTGTTCACAGCCATGCAAGTAATAATGTAAGCGATGGCCTCAATGGCTTTGATGTTGGACAAAGCTCTCAAGAGTCGTACTTCCATACAGGTGATCGTGGTTACCACAAGCTGTGGGATAGTAGACTTTTCAACTATGCTAATTGGGAAGTTCTACGCTTCCTTTTATCCAACTTAAGGTGGTGGTTAGAGGAGTTCAAGTTTGATGGGTTTCGATTTGATGGAGTAACCTCAATGCTGTATCATCACCACGGAATAAATATGACTTTTACAGGGAACTATAATGAGTATTTCAGTGAAGCAACTGATGTTGATGCTGTTGTTTATATGATGCTGGCCAACAATCTTGTCCATAGCATTTTTCCTGATGCAACTGTAATTGCTGAAGATGTTTCGGGTATGCCTGGACTTGGGCGGTCTGTGTCGTCTGAGGGGGGTATTGGTTTTGATTACCGGCTGGCAATGGCCATCCCTGATAAGTGGATTGATTATTTGAAGAACAAGAATGATGAAGAGTGGTCAATGCAGGAAATCTCTTGGAGCTTGACAAATAGGAGATACACTGAGAAATGCATCTCTTATGCTGAAAGTCATGATCAGGTATGAATATATTCCCTTCTTTAATGGGGAAAAAGAGAAGAAGACCAATGGCTTGTGTAAATACAGTGGACCTCCTTTGCCTGTGCAGGCCATAGTTGGTGATAAGACGATTGCATTTTTCCTGATGGATAAAGAGATGTATTCTGGCATGTCTTCTTTGACAGATGCCTCACCTACGGTTGAGCGAGGGATTGCGCTTCATAAGGTTTCTTTCTTACTAACGTATAGGAATGTGCGTCTACTCACTGTTGCTTGTAACCGAAGCCACACCTTTTCTTTCTCCTTATTAGATTATCTTAGTTCCTTCCAAAAGAGTAAATAACTCATTAATCATACCGAAAGGAATGTGTCTTTATGCACTGCTGATGATGAGGTTTATAATTGTTTCTCAGAGCAATTGATGCCAGATTTAAATGATTTTGTTTACCACTCTTGCTTTTTCGCATAAACGCTTCTATCATCACATTTGTTTGTTGAGAGTGTTCTTAGTTGCAATAATCTATCTTGCAGATGATACATTTTATAACCATGGCGTTAGGAGGGGAGGGTTACCTTAATTTCATGGGAAATGAGGTAAGCACATTTTCCGACACTCATGCCAGCCAAACTTATAATACTAATACAGTAACTAGGTTCTGTTGATGCCGTTTATGATGAAGAAAATTAATTAGCAAATCTTCTAATATCAACTCACCCTTAATTTCACTGGACCGTTATGAATAACCATCTTTACAATTTTGTTTTTCAGGAGGATCATTTTTACTAATAAGTTGGTATTATATACAAAAGCCATTCGTTTTACCTATTATTACAGGCTGAAAATTTTTTGCATGATTATTTTGTTATTTTGTTCATAGTTTGGGCATCCAGAGTGGATTGACTTCCCGAGAGAAGGCAATGGGTGGAGTTATGAAAAATGCAGGCGCCAGTGGGATCTCTTGGATACAGAGCACTTGAAATATAAGGTTCTGCGTTGTGGAAACTTTTGCTGCATACGTTACAAATATTCATCTCCATATTTGAGATAAACTGAATAGAAAATGTCTCCAAAACACTTTATATCAATACATTATCCGCATTATCCTTAATCAATTTCAAGGAGTCAACCGTGCACGCTATTGTGTACGCAAATATAATGGTTTTATTGGCACCAGGTTCAATATCGGACCTTTAGGCTTTGTCATGATCATTTAACTTATGATTTTGTGGTACAGTCCATTATTTATTGGCACCAGGATCAACCGTTGCATACATTTGTGATTTCTTTTTGGACCCCATTAAAAATTCTTCATGTAGTGCACATCTTGCATGATAGAACACAGAAAAAACACCTTACTTGATGGGGGGGGGGGGGTGAATTTCATCTTGTTTAGGATTTCTTTTCATTGATATATTTGAAACTAACATCTCTTCATCCCCTCTCATGAGCTAGTTCTTTTCAAATGTCCAGTTCATGAATGCTTTTGACAGAGCAATGAATTTGCTTGATGATAAATTCTCCTTCCTTGCATCAACGAAGCAGATTGTGAGCAGCGCAAATGAAGAAGACAAGGTAAGATCCTTCTATATGACAGCCTTCTCTATGACCGGTTCTTCTCGACAATGATTTTGCACCTGATATTTGAACTTTTCATATTCTCAAATGACATAGAGTGCAGAATATGGAACAATATTTACCTTAATAATGGTGATCCTTCGGAGAGATTAGAGGCCATATTAAATACGTTAGGTAATAGCTAATAGAAAGACCTGCTGATGATCTCAAAGAAACCACTCACTGGTATTATCTCTTTGCCTCACGATGAAGGGTATGTTTGGATTTGCTGTTTAGAGGGCTGTTTCTGCTTCTGTTTTTAGAGGCAGCCAAAATGTTCTTTGCTCTCAAGCTGCTCTACTTTCATTCTGCAGACTCAATTCATGTTATTTTAACCTGCTTCACTGTTATGTTACCCTTTCTTCTTGTTTCATGTTACAGGTTATAGTATTTGAGCGTGGAGACCTAGTTTTTGTGTTTAATTTTAACCCGGAGAACACATATGATGGGTATGTGCTATAAGTTAATCTAGCAACACGCCTCTGTGTTTGACATTGTGAAAGTGGACTTATATAGAGTAGATAATAGCACATCGGATAGTTTGAACAAAGCATTGAACATGACTTTTGTTGGCTTCTTCTTTAACTATTTTCATTGACTTGTAATCTCAAACTTTTCAGGTACAAAGTGGGGTGCGATTTGCCTGGGAAATACAGAGTTGCTCTTGATAGTGATGCTTGGGAATTTGGTGGACATGGAAGAGTAAGAATATCAGTTTACATAATCATGGTTGCATTGCATCCTAGTAGTTGGAAGAAACCAAAAATACTTTTGCTAGTGTAAAGAATGTTTTGGGTTTATCGATAGCAATAATTCTGAAGATTCTTAAGAGTTGATAGTTACTAATCTCTCCATTTATTCTTCTGTAATTTGTGGTAAATTAATATAACTTCTGATTTGAGCATTATGCATTGAAGCTAGAAGTAACAGTTAGCCTTCTTCCCTCCAAATACCTTCTTCATCTCTAGAAGGAAGGAAGGAATCCATCTTTATTTCTAATAATGGAGACAGAACTAACATCCATCTTGCGTTATTTCTCTTGCCTGGCAGGTTGGTCATGATGCCGATCATTTTACATCCCCAGAAGGAAACCCGGGGGTGCCTGAGACAAATTTTAACAATCGACCCAACTCCTTCAAAGTACTCTCACCAGCTCGCACGTGTGTGGTAGGGCTATTTTCCCTTTCTCTAGTCTTTACAAGTTAAAACAACCTTGAGAGTTGATAAATAATATAACTGCTAATTTTGCCGAGTGATGATACTTTTAAAGGTATCATCACTCCTTCAAAGTACTCTCACCAGCTCGCACATGTGTGGTAGGGCTATTTTCCCTTTCTCTAGTCTTTACAAGTTAAAACAACCTTGAGAGTTGATAAATAATATGCTAATTGCCGAGTGATGATACTTTAAAGGTTTACTATCGAGTCGAAGAAAGTGAAGAAGAAAACGGAAATAGCAAGCTGGTCAGCGCGAATGAGCCATTAGCAGCAGATGTAGTGCCAAATCAAGCAGAGGATTCTGAAGAACCAGCAAAGTTGAAGTTGAAACTCGGTGATAGTGATGCAAGAAAGGTTGAAGATATAGAAGTGGAAGAAGATGAATAAATAGATGAATGAACTCTCTTGTAGAAATAGTTTTCTTGTACATATGTGTGTCTGTGTGTTGATGAAACTGCTTGCGCCTTCGGATTTGATATGAGAGTTGGGTTTTCTTTGGATCGTTTGTGTTTGACAAATTTGATAATAAAATTCTCGTGTTTTTTTTTTCGTCTAGGAATGGAACTCCGGAGTAGGATGATGAAAATCTTCTGCATGACCATTCAAGCAACTAAATGAATCAGAACATTTGATTATATTTCTAAGCTAAAGGAAACCGGAAGTAGCAATCACAGTCATTAACAATACAAGTCCATAAACGAAGAAAACAATGTAGAGAGCCACCGGTCATAGATAAAAAAATCAACATTCAATTAAGTTTTCCAAAATCAAAATCAAACCACAAGATTAGAATTCAGATCCTCCGAACTCTTCGAGTTCCGATTTTCTTCTCACCCCCAAGCACAGATCTTTCAGAGTTCAATGGCAACGGCAGAGGAGGCTTCTTGTTCTCCTTGCTCATACTCCTCAGCAGATACCTCGGCGTCGCCTCGATCCGCTCCACAGAATAAGCAGCAGAGACGGATTTCCTCAAACTCTCAAGCTTCTTCGTGCTATTTCTTTTGGCAGATTCAACTGTGACTCCAAGATTGTATGGAGTTTTTCCCTCAGCACCAGTTTCCCCCTTCTTCCTCTTAAGCCTCTCATTCCTCCTAGCAGAGTACTCATCGTAAAACCTACCCCTCTCAAACAGGGGACTCTTTTTAGCGCTTAAAGAATAAGCCGATCCTGCAATTTCAGATTCTCCATTCCCTAATTCCACTCGAACCATCTTTGCCAACGCCCGTAACTCACAGGAGATCGTACGGTATTCCGGTGGAAGCTCTGGTTCTTCGATTCCCCAAGAAGGAGTCCTTTTCAGCGACTTCGTCAAAGAACCTGCACAAAACTTTAAAAAAAATTATTAAATATCCTTATAAGAATATGATTTATGATGGGTCTGGAGCGCTAGTTCTGTTCGTGAAAACGTACCAGGTGGGGTTTGCATTGAAGTAGCGATTGTGCTGGAGTTTGATTGAAGGACCCGTCGAGGTCGAAGACGGATTGGTGATTTGGCAAGGGGAGGTCGGCGATCTGATTTCATCTTCGACATTGATGGGGCAAATGAGACTACACGAGAAACTATTGAGGAGCGGATGATAATCCTGAACAGAGGAGAGAGGAGAGAGAGGGAAGACCTTTTTGTCGTCGGAGTGAGTGAATGATTTCTTTGGTTTTATTCGGGAGAACTGAAGCAGGGGCATCAGTTTGAAATTGTTTGAATCAGAGGGCTTATTGGAGCGTCTCCAAGTTTCCAACGGTCTTATTTTTTGTATCGGACGGCTATGATCTGTTTAAATATAGATGGAAGGCTGGCTGAGATATTGGTAATAAATTACATTCGTATATTATACAAATGAATATGACATTTTGTTGAAAGCCGTTTTGATTTTGGGGAATTTTAGTAAAGCATCTCCTTAATTCCCATTGATTGTATATCCTTCCTTGTATTATTCTAGATTAATGTTTTAACAAATTTGTATTTGTGTAAATACTTAAGCATAATACGTAAATATGTTATTTTAATTAATTGAAATAAAAGATAGTCTCCTCATTAACGATTTTTCTCATTGGGAAGGTTGTTCTGATCCCCTCTCCCCTAAAATTTCTTTGAGGGGTATTTGGTTGGGATTATACCCAAAGTAACGTACATGATAATATGTAAATTTATTTAATCTAGTTAAATAACAATCACACATTATTTTCTCTATCATTTTTCTTAAAAATCTAGTTTACCAAATAAATTTCTTAATTCACTTGTCCATCTTACAAAACATTTACACATTTTTCTAAAATAACTTTTATTTTCCTAAACCTCCATAAAACTATTATTATTGTTTGCGTTCCTCCTATTTTGATTTTAATATTTTATTTTCTTCAAGAACAAAACTTCACAAAAGTGTCATAAAAAATTCTGATCCTGGAATCCCGTCAGATCTCGTTCCAGTCCTGGAGGAATCAAACCCGTCCCGATATTAAATTTTGAGATTTTTTCTTCCCTTCCGACCCTGTCCTAAAAGGCCCTCCATTGAGATTAAGATATGCACATTAATTGGAATGAATGCTAAAAAATATTAAGTTTGAAAATTTTAATGATAGATAAACTCTTCATGTATCCATAATATAAAATTAAAATGATTAAAATGCATGCTAATAATATCAAATATTTTTTTTAGAATTAAAAGTTATTTCATTCCCTAAAATAAATATCATTCATAAACTATCAATGTTTAAATAATATTAAAGTTATAAAAAAATGAGACTATAACGGAATTATTATCACGTCTCATTTTCTGTTTGAAGGACCGGGCCCATGGAACGGACCGCGAAAGGGGATTTTTCCTCATTCGTTTAATTAAATTTTGAGTTTGTAGAATAAAATATATACGATATTTCATTATATTATAATCATGATTAATCATTATAAAAATTGAAAATATGACAAAAAAATAATTTAATTCTTCTTACTTACACATCTACACCCTTTATAAAATATATATTTATTCTTAACTCTCCATAAAAAGCTTAGCTTCATTGAATTTATTAGAAGTATGTATCATAGTTATCATATCCGTTTCGGTACTCATTTTATTTTTTTGAAAAAGTAAAATATTTTGAATATTTCAATGTTCTAATAGTCCATTTAAAAAATAGTTTGGGTGCATATTATAAAATTTATTATAAGTAAGAAAAATTGTATCCTTATTCCATTTTGTTCATGTGACAGAATCAAAATATTTTGCCCCTTCTAGTCGGGGAAACTATTATGTATTATTAAATATTTTAATATATTAATATGAATGACGGTTATTTATATCAAATTTATTTTTGATATATAAAAGATGAAATTTATATATTATAATTAATTTTGTGATATCGGAGAAAATTTAATCAATCGCGATATGAATTATTAAGAATTTTTACTAGTTGTCAGCATGGAATTTGTATATAATTTTGTTATGTAAATTTTAAACAATTTGTCATTGAATTTATTTATATGATGTAAGTAAAAAAATTATTTTCTTTTTGGCGCAATAAGATAAAAATAGTTGATTTTATTTTATTGGTGGAGTTCATAAAATAGTTAATTTATTAGTGTGTAAAATAAAATATATAAGACATGGTGTGCATTAGAATCTATATTAATTATTGACAACAAATAAAAACTTGATAAAAAAAACTATAAATAATCAATAATATTATTACTCTCATTTAATTCATATAATTTTTTCAACAACTTTATCAACTTTTTTCAACAACTTTACTCAAGATTCCTACGTACTAAATAAATTAACCATACTTTCCAGTAACTTTTTCATTTAACCATTTGTTACAAAACATGGTAATCTTACAATCTTAATATCTAACTTTATCATTTAAACTTACCCAGTAACTTAACTTTTCCAGCATTCTTACTTAATTCATACCAAACGACCCTGTAGTTTCTCATATTTACTTTAATTTTCCTCGCAGTCCCCTAGATCTATATATTTGTTGGTTTTATTTCATGTATTTAGATATATGGTTTCGGCCCCATCACATATATGGAGGTTTCCCTTATTTCTATGGTAGTTTTCTCAAATTAAAGATATCGAGAATGACAAATATTAGAATGTAGATGATTGTTTGCAGAAGACACTCCAATGTCAGTCCAATCAGATATCTAATTTGGAGGGAATATATTATTGGGTTCGTTTGTTTTTGCAAGTCATTTATGACTTATTTGTGTTGCATTTTGTGGTTCGGTGATCTATATTGTAAGTTTTTATTTCAAGTTTGTTTGGTTGGAAGGATTTCATCCTTGTATAGAAGATATTTTACAATATGACACTATTCATGGTTATGATCATGTTTTACAATTAGTAGTTGTAATTCATCTTTTCATGTTTAATGAGTTGTTTTCATAAAAAATAAGTTAAAATAGGGAAAAGATTATAAGATAAAGTGTGACTCTATCTTTGCTAATTGGTACTATCACTATATGAATCAAAATAGGTTTGGGTCACTCCAGATTATAATGTAACTTTGACAAAAATATCTAATTATAATATCTTCGAAAATAGATTTCAAATTCAAGTACTCTTTCTCATATTTATTGTATATGATTCATATTTTTCATTTCCATTATGATCATCATGAATGTCTTTTTTGTATTGATGGTAGTCTTTGACATCTTATTTGCATCCCGAGATCCCACAAGATTTGGGTACTATGTCACAAAATTTTCCTACACGAGTTTGAGTAAGTCGTTGATTTAAACACTAAGGGGCGTATGATCCTGAAAATTTGATTACTCACACGAGGATTCGAACTTTGTTACGAAGGTGTGACCGGGGCACATATTGTGTTTTTTGACTTGTGCTTCTTGGCAACTATCTGACATTGGGTATATTGGGATCTGGAAATATTTTGTTATGAACGTGCATGAAAACTCTCTTTAGATTTACTGAAAATTTTTGGAATTTATTTATTTCTCTTAGGGGTGGCTTGCTTTGGTTTTGGCGCATTTAATGAATACGATTTTCATTGTGTATTTTGATCAATTGAATTGTTTCTTTATAGATTCTAATACGAAAGTTTTGTACATATATTTTCAGGTACTCTTTTAACCTTTCGTCCAAAGAGAGGAAGAGACTTAAAAGGAAATAAACCTATTCCAATCAATCACCATTTGACCAACTTCTTGCGGTTATCATTCGATATCTTGTTTTAATGAATTTAGCAAAATTGACAATAAATGGAAGAATAAAGTGAATATCGACATGGACCATTTCCTTCACTTTTGACTATATTCATCCAATGACTATCTCCATACCATGACATGTAAATTATGTTCTAATTTAAGTCAAATCAAATCATAAAGACTCTTTAATCATTATTATCTTGTCATATCATTATTATTTTATTAAATCTTAACAGTTAAATATTTAATAGTCAGCTAAAGAAAAAAAAGGCTCACAGTCTAAGGATTTTCAGTCTAGAATCGACATAAATCGAGTTAAAGCAAATTGTGTACGTGTCTGGACAAGTTAAAAAAATCATTTGCATATATGGTTAAAAAAAATTTACGTGCTTAATTTTTTTGCTCAAGTACTTAAAACTTGGTGAATGAGAATAATTAAGTGGGTAAACTTATTATCATGTGAAAAATTTAATTACGTTTTATAAGTTCTAAATGTTGAAATTTTAATAAAATAATATTGATGTGACATGATACTAATATTACATATGCATTTAAAGTTTGATAGCTCAAAGTAAAAGGTAAATTTTAATGGTAGAGATCATCTCTTTCTTTTTTTCTCTCATCGCCTAACATTCCATGTATATCACAATGTTAGAGTCAAGTAAAGGCTATTCTCATGCCTATGTCATTAAATCTCTCTTTCAATGTGAATCACTATTCTAGAGACTTATTTAACCATTATTATCGTGTTATGTCATCGTTGTTTTAAATCACAACAGTTATATCATCAATAAGCATCTAAAAAAACTCCTAATACAAAAATGATTCAATTGGAAAGCTTTACAATCCAAAACATCTACATAAAGAGAAATTTAAGGAGTTTTGTTTCTCTCACGTAGTATTCATCAAGTTGAGCGGGTCAGTTATTTGGGATTTTTTTTAACATTTTCATAATTTTATAATAATTTATAAAGAATTAGAATACATTATATAGGTCTATTAATTGTCATGAGTTTGTAACCTTAAACTGGAATTGCTATTGTGTTGTTGAAATTATTAAAAAAATCACATTCTTTGCCTCTCGTTTTATTGTCAAATTCTACTAATTTATGTTTTACAAAATGTTAGTCACTAAATTTATTTGAAAAGAAAAAAATCACAATCACCTTATTAAAATTTGATTATATGAGATAAGTAAGGAGATTTTAATCATATGGCAAAATAACTATGTGTTAAAGAATATATAACAATTGAATTGTGAAAAAGTTCATAATGACTGAGATTAAAAAGAAAATTTAATGAAATGACACGAAGATAATCTTTGGATGTCCTAATAATAATGAAAGGTTATTATATAAAAGCAAGTATACGCAAGGAGAGAGGAAAAACAAGGAGATGGTCGAATTTTAATGTCATAGCATTAAAATAGCACTTAGATGACACTAATAGTTGAAATGCAAGTATAAGCAAGGAAAAAAGAAAAGTCAAGGAGAGTATCCTATGTCCATTGAATATACTTGACACCAAACCTCCTAACTTTTAAGGGTTCATAACTATATCCCTAAGAAATTGATTTTGTAGAATCATACCCAACACTAATTTGTGCATGCCATAATTTCCGGCTCTTTCTCTTCGTTTTTTTTTCTCTTTTCGTTCATCCATTGCCCTTTTTACACACTGATCACACACACACACACACACACACTCTTCATCGTTCTCTCTCCTAGAAACTCATTTTCTCCAAAAATTAACACAACAAAATGAGTTTTGTTAATTTTTATGGATTTTGTTAACATTTATAATTTTGATGGGTTTTATTAACTTTTGTAGGGTTTATTAATTTGTGTTTTGTTACTTTTGATGGGTTTTGTTAATTTTGAAAGTGAAGTAGAGAGAGAAAGACAGAATGTAAAGCGTATAGATAGAGAGATAGAGTGAACATTGATCACGAGAGAGAACGTCGAGAGAGAGGGGTTTTGTTAACTTTTGTAGGGTTTATTAATTTGTGTTTTGTTACTTTTGATGGATTTTGTTAATTTTGAAATGGTTTTTTATCACATGAACTTCTTTTTAACTTTTTAAAAATAGATTAAAAATTAATGACTGGCATATTAGTTTATTTGCTAATATTATGGGTGAACAATTTTTTACCAAACTAGCTAAACCGAATTGAAGCGAAATGAATAATAAAAGTGTCTGGTTTAATTAATTCTTTAGGGATATTCAGTTTGGTTTGATTCGGAAAAATTAAAGTATTGAAGTTTTAGTTCAATTCAAAATTTTGTCATTTTCAATTAATGGTTAAGTTCAATTTGATTATTATTAAGAAAATGAAATGAACTGAACCGCAAACATCTCTAGCTAATGTAACATATGAAATTATTTAATTATTTGTAAATACAACAATCAATTATGAAACTTAAATCAACTATTAATCTGTTACGCAAAGTTTCTTCTTTCACTTGGAGCTTTGACTTATGCGAGCATGGATTTTATGTTTTGTCCTAAAACTTGTACGCAAGCGTCTGTCTTGGCAAAAAGTGTTGTTGGAGATAAGTCTAGCTTGATGTGTGGCTAGAGGATTATCCTCGTTGTTTAGAGGATATTTTACAACTAAATAGATTGTTGGTTGTAATCTCTATTTGGTTGTTTAATAAAGTTTGAACATGTAAAAAAATACTCACTGCCACCTGGACAAGGAGGGCCAATCAAAGGGCTCGCGGAAAGCCACAGAAAAGTGGAAACGGGAAAGAAGACTGATGTCATGAGACACCTGTAAATAAATGAAAAACGACGAGACGCATACCGAGAACGGGAAAGAGTATCAGAATGGAAAATAGAATCAAAATAAAAAAAGGTGACTAGTCAGCGGGAACTGACTGACGAGGGACCCACGTCTTCAAGAACGGGAGAAGACTAAGGGAACTCATTCCTCTGGGATGAGGAAAGGAAACCGAGACACTGAGAACTGCCCTGAACAGGTAAAACACTTGTTGAACTACGTAGGAGTGAGAAAGGAAGGACTAGAAGGAGAACAAGAATAGATGAAAAGGATCCAGAATGATAATCATGTGGCCGTGATTGATTAGGTGGCCGAGTGACTCGGACGAGACATACTAGCAGGCCACCAAGTGGCAACGACATATTGGCTCAAACCCTAAGAAATCACCAAGTGACTGTGATTGATTGACGGCTGAATAATATAGATGGAAATGACAAACAAGGAAGGAACGGGGCCCATATATGGTAGAAAGATCATCACGTATGGATGCAATCTCTAGGCATAATGAATACCTCCAAGACCATATGAGGAGGATAATCATTCTCCTCCCATTCATTATTATTATAAACAACTCATATAAATTAGGAAGTCTATATAAGACCAGTATATTAAGTGAAATTGAACATTCAATATGCACAAATACAATTACAACTCAAAGTATCTACTCCTTACATTCTTTTGTTCTTAAATTCTCTCTCATTCTCTTTCATTAATACTCGTATAAACTAACACTTATCAATACTTTCCTTTTGATCACTGATGAGCGGTAAGAACCTTTTATATTTTGGTGCTTTCATTGAGAGCTGAGAGAAAAGCTCAAGAGACCCACCTTACAAAATCATAAACATGCCTAGAACCAGATCCAACGCAACCCTAAAAGAGGGCAACAAGACCATAAATGGAGATGACCACATAGATCAATCAACCCCACCAACAAAAATGCTACAGACGATCCTGAACATGATGCATGAGATGGAATGGAGGAACGCTGGAGCAATACGTAACGCATGACAGAATGTGCAAGATCATATCAATAGACTACAATAGGAACTTGTAAAACGCAAGCTGATGTCAGTCAACGGGTGAATGATGATGAACGGGAAAAGAACAATGAACATGAAGCCCACTCCGGGGGCAACCGTCAAGATGGAAGATAAGGAGGCCACGAGAACAGTAGAAACATATGACGAGAAACGGAAGTCCAGTCGCAGAACCTTGTGAAGGAAGCTACGGGAGAGGCTCGATAATCCTGAATCATGTTAAAGGAAGCAATATAATAACAATTGGAGCAAAAGATGATGGAAATAAGGAATCTCAGGAGTACGGGAAAAACCAACCTCGAATCTCTTATCCGAACGCCATTAAGCCCAGAAGTCCTAGCGGCGCCCGTAACCAAAAAAATTGTTGCTCGCAGATTCAAATGCTACAAAGGAAAAATTAATCCAGTAGACCATCCTTGATGATTCAGATAAGACATGGCGCTGTACCAACATGATGACAAGTTGATGTGTATAATGTTCCCCAC
The DNA here is from genome assembly GCA_003255025.1 of Datisca glomerata. Lineage (NCBI taxonomy): Eukaryota > Viridiplantae > Streptophyta > Magnoliopsida > Cucurbitales > Datiscaceae > Datisca > Datisca glomerata. The sequence continues at coordinate 1,809,280 of QANY01013250.1, read as the reverse complement.
TAGTCTAGACAAACGACTTTGAAGTGGTATCACTCCTTGCAAATGCACTCGATCGTGAGCTTCGCTGTCATGTCCTCCATTTTCATAGCACAATACTCTACTTACTGTACGATCATGAGAGACTCGGGACACCTGATGAAAATCTCTATCAAGGAAGGGAAGTCTCTACAGGAGTACACTCATCGCTTCAAAGACGAGATGACCAAGGTCGAGAACTGTGACGACCGGTTCGCTAGATTGGCCTTCCAAAGAGGTCTGGACCCAGAATCACCCTTTTTCGAGGATCTGTTCAAAGTGAAACCCCTTTCTATGGTGGAAGTTATCCAGTAAGCGCAAGCGTACATCACTGTGGAGGAAGAAAAGAGGAGTATGCAAGAAAAGGTTGAACATAAAAAAGAGGAATCTCGGAAGCGAGAAAGAAGTGTAAGACCTGAAAGGAGGAAACATGACGAAACAGAAAGAGCAGGTGGGGGGAAGTCCAACAAGAAAGGAATACATAACGAAGGTGGGATCTTGACAGAGTCCACCCGAGGGACAGTCTACATGTCGTTGACCTTTCTAGTCAACTAAATACTAGAGACCATTAAAGACAAACATTGGCTGAAAAGACCGGCCTTGCTCATCAAGGACCTAGCTACAAGGATAAAGATAAATATTGCTCATACCACAAGAGCAACATACATTGCACACGGGACTGTTTCCAGCTTAAGGACTATATTGAGTAGCAGATCAAAGACAATTACCTTAGCCAATTTGTGAAAAATGATGAACATAAACGTGAAACTGAGAAAGATAGTCAAGAGGAAGACGAACGGGACAAGCAGAAGCAGACCCTCCACATCATTGACATGGTTACAGCATTAACTGAGCAAGAGGGGACGACAAGAAAGGAAATGAAGTTATATAGCAAGGGGCCAATGCTAGAAAGACATAAGCTAAATCCCTTAAGCGGCAACGTGGATTCACCGCTAGTGTTCAACAGCTCCAATCTGAAACACAACGGACACCATAACGATGCCATCATCATTTCAATACAAGTTGGCAACTGCTTGTTGAGGAGGGGTCTTGGTGGATGATGGGAGCATAGTAAACATCCTGTACCGAGCGACCGTGGAGAAAATGTCCACGAGAGACCAGAAGTTGCAAGGGACCTCGCAGTCGCTGATTGGCTTCCATGGAGCCATCAGCTACTCGGATGGAACTCTAACTCTCCCTATGAACGCAAAACCTTTCAACCATATGACTGAATTCATGGTGTTGGGCATGATGTCCCCGTACAATGCGATCTTGGGAAGGACCTAGCTCTATAAAATGAAGGTTGTGCCCTCAACATTCTATTAAGTGTTGAAGTACCCATCACCTACGAGTGTAAAGATGATAAGAGGTGATCAGGCTGCGGCTCGCATCTGTTCAATAACCGCATTGGAATCCGTTAAGAAAAAGGCTACGGACAAGTCTGAAGGAAAAAGACCTGTCGACTTATAGCAATCACAGGAGAATGGGCAAGACGGCCCAAGGTATAAGGCATGAGAGGAAATAGAGACCTATATTTAGAAGAAGGGACCTAGAAAATAACAAACATTGGCGCCCGCCTCGAGGAAAGCATGAAAAGGAAGTTGATAGAATTTCTAAAGGAAAATGGAGATGTATTTGCAGTGACGACACTAGAGATGCCCGACATTCCAGAAGAGATCATATGCCACAGATTGAATGTGGATCCCACTGTGAAACCTGTGAAACAAAGGAATAGACACTTCACCCCTGAACAGAATCAAGCGAACAAAGAGGAGGTTGAAAAGCTCTTGGCTGCGGGTTTCATCCGAGAGGTAAGCTACCCCAAAATGGATAGTTAATATGGTAATGGTGCGGAAGAAGAACGGGAAGTGGAGGATCTGCATGGACCCCTACTAACCTAAACAAGGCATGGACTCCACTGACCTAAACAAGGCATGCCCCAAAGACAATTTCCCATTGCCAATGATAAATTAAATGGTAGACGCCACTTCAGGGCACGAACTGCTCAGCTTCATGGATTCTTACTTAGGTTAAAATCAGGTGAAAATGTTCCAACCTGATCAGGAAGAAACTTCTTTCATTACTAAGTACGACATCTATTGTTACAAAGTCATGCCTTTTGGTCTAAGAATGCAGGTGCAACTTATCAGAGGCTGGTGAACAAGGTCTTCCTCGAGAAGATATGAAAGAATATGAAAGTCTATGTTGATAACATGTTGGTCAAAAGTAAGAAGCGGAAAGACCACATTCAGGACCTTGAAGAAGTCTTTTATGTTCTAAGGAGAAATTCCATGAAGCTAAACCCAGAGAAGTGCACTTTTGGAGTAATGACGGGAAAATTTCTTGGGCACCTAGTTACACAACAGGAATTCAAAGTAAACCCGGACAGGTAAAGGCAATCATAGAAATGAAGTCCCCGCAGAATCTCAAAGAAATCCAAAGGTTAACGGGAAGATTAACAATCTTGATTATGTTCATCTCCAGGTCAACGGACATATGCAAGACCTTCTTTGAAAGGTTGCGAAAAATTTTTGCGAGCAGCTGGAATGAAAAATGTGAAGAAGCTTTTGCCAAGATTAATGAAAAATGTGAAGAAGCTTTTGCCAAGATTAATGAAAAATGTGAAGCAGCTGAGAGCCACTTCTATTGTACATAGTCGTCTCCATGGGGACAGTCATTGCAGTATTCATCAAAGAAGAGGAAAGGAAATATAAACATGTATACTTCTTGAGAAAAAGTCTTGTAGCGGCAAAAATGAGATATAAATGGATGGAGAAACTGGTACTGACCATTGTAATTGCAGCGGAAGTTAATGCCTTATTTACAGGCCCACAACAGCAAGGTGTTGATAGATTCACCTGTTAAAAGCCTTCTGCACTCGACGGAGGCAAGCAGGAGAGTAGCAAAGTGGTCAATTGAGCAAAGCTAGTACGACATCAGTTAAAAACCCCGAACTTCAATATAGGGGCAAAGATCACCGGAGTTCATGGCAGACTTCACTGAAGGGAAAGTCGAAAAGGAACCCCATCAAACGGAAGAAGAAGGAACATGAAAACTCTTTGTTGATGGTGTACCAAATAATAAGGGATCAGAAGTGGGAGTATTAATACAGACACCCTTCGGGGAAACATTTAAGCACTCCATCTCTTTTAGATTCAATGCTTCAAATATTGAAGTAAAATATGAAACACTGATCGCGGGAGTGTCTTTGCTGCGTGAATATGAGGTAACCGATGTGAAAATATTTTGTGATTCCATGCTAATTGTGAAATAGGTCACGAGGGAATACATAACCAAAGATGAATAGACGATAAATACTTACAACGAGCAAAAGATCTCCTCGACACACTAAAAAATTATGAGATCCAACAGATCTTGAGAACAGAAAATAGGCATGCAGATGTGTTGGTGGATCTTTGATCTTCATTGCGCTTCCCTTACAAAAGGAATGTCCATGTGGAAATTCTGAAGTAACCAAGCATCTCACTCTCGTGGAATAACGTGGCTGATGTAGAGGTTGAATGAGAGCCCAGCTGGCAGGATGACATATTCTGCTTCCTTAAAGAAGGAACGATTCCTAAAGACAAACTCCTTGCCAAGAAGGTGTGACAACGGGGTGCCAGGTACATGATGATTAATGAGGGTATTATATGAGAGAACGTTTTCAGGACCATATCTGAAGTGTTTACGGGAAAGGGAGGCCCAGTATGTTCTAGTAGAAATTCATGATGGCACATACAGAAACCACACTGGGGGTAAATCGCTAGCCCATAAAGTCATGAATGAAGTATACTTGAATATGAATGCATCAGGATACTAAACAATATGTGAAAAGGTATGACAAGTGTCAGCATTTCACGCCCGTAGCAAAAATGGACCCCGTAGAACTCAAAACCGTGTCCAGTCATTGGTCGTTCATGCAGTAGACCCTGGACATTGTTGGGTCACTTCCCATGGCGCCTACCCAGAAATGTTTTTTATTGGTAGCAATGATTATTTTACTTAGTGGATCAAGACTAAAGCCTTTGCCAGAATTCGTAAGGGAGAAGTGAAGGGGTTTCTGTGGGAAAACTTGGTATGCAGGTACGGGATCTCCCAAATCTTGGTATCTGACAACGAACTTCAATTTACTAGGAACCTAGTAAGGACATTTTGTGAAGATTTGAAGATCATAAATCGCTTTTCACACCAACTACTCATAGGGAAACGGACAAGCCATAAAGGTCATATCGGATAATACTTGACAACCTGAAGAAAAGGCTGGAATCCGCCAAAGGGAAATGGGTGGAAGAGCTACCCGTAGTCTTATGGGCATATAGAACTACCCCAAGAGAGACAACAGGAGAAACCTCATTCATACTAGCATACAGAGCAAAGGCAGTCATTCTTGTAGAAATTAGAAGCCCCACCATTAGATCCAAGCTAAATGAACAACGATGTGAAGAACTCCAAAGAAACAGTCTTGATGAACTAGAGGGAAAACAGGAAGTGACGTTGATTAGAATGGCCCACTACAATCATAAAAGGAGATTTTATTTTCAGAAGAAAGTAAGGAAATGAGAATTTCAAATGGGAGATCTGTCCCTTAGAAAAATCTTCCAAACGGAGAGGAAGCTCGAGCCAACATGTTACTTCCACTTGGAAATTGGAGAGGGAATGAAATTGCAGAAACTATGGAGCGCAATTCATCTGAAAAAATATTTTGTGTAAAGAATGTAAAAAATTCATTATAGTGAGATATCTTTCCTGTGGTTTTTCCCGCAAAGGTCTTCCACGTAAAAACATTGGCACCAATCTTCTCTCTTCAGCTGAATCATTACTAAACATAATTAAGGGCATGAAAAGTCTTTTGGAGGGGCAATTCAAAAGTCCTACACTCAGAAGAAACAAAAGGCATAAAAATTCTTTGGAGGGGTAGTTCATAAGTCCTGCTCCTGGAAGGAACTAAGAGCAGAAAAAGTCATTGGGAGGGGTAGTTCATAAGTTCTACTCTCAGAAGAAACTAAGAGTATAAAAAGTCCTTGGGAATGGCAGTTCATATGTCCTACTCCAAAAAGATACTAGGGGCATGAAAAGTCCTTGAAATGGGCATCCCATAAGCCCTACTCTCAAAAGAAAAAAGGAGGAAAAACCATGAAAAGTCCTTGAGAATGGCATCCCAATAGGCCCGTTTTATCACAACAGGAATAAAGAAATTACAACAAACAAACGGGAGAGCGGACCCATTACATTGTAAATGTGAAGGGAATTCCAGCCTCAATGGATGGAAAGTAGAAATGACCTATACGGAGAGGATGAAACGGGCATGAAAAAAACAAGTAACCAAGAAAACCCCTTACAAATTCTAAAAGTGTCTTTTGGTCTAAAATATTTGTAACGCCCTGATCCCCGAGAGTTAAACATAATTGAAAGATCACAATTCAAAAATCTCCAATTCAATTTAAAACCCTAATTTGAGAAAATTCTCAAATTGGAAATCCTAATTTTGCCCTAGTTTTAACGTTAAATAGCGGGAGTATAAAATTATTTTAAGATAATATTAACTCATTAAATTAAAATAAATGATTCATTAAACTGTAATAAAGTGAAGCACGAAAATCCATAAGACATGAAAGTTAAACATGAATATTCGTAAATTTTTGAAATAAACTGAAATCAAATTGAATTCATAACATTATAATTTAACTTAAAAATCATAATCATGCTTGCTATGGTAGTCCCTCACTCCTGCTGCTCACCACCACCTGCAACACAATCATCTATGGGGGTGAGTATTAAAAAATACTCAGTAAGTAAATTCGCATACTAATAAGTTTCACATGACATAAATGTAAATATATAACTCATGAAAATTTAATTTCACACGTTCACTGGTCACATAAAATACATTAATAACACACTGATTTCATGGTTAGCATATAACTTGAACTTGTCCTTATACATGCCAATACTTATGCTTGCTCATAATTCGACTAGGCATATCTCTCGATTAACAACCTAAGCAATACTAATTCACAACTTGAACTTGATCTTATAACATGAATGTGAACATGACAGATTGGGTGTCTTGAAACATGATGTCACTTAAAGTTGTCTGAACTTTAAGGACGCTAACATGAATATGGTGACACTCAACCGTATAATTTGATAACATGGCGTGAGTAATCTGGTTACTTGACGACCAAGACATGACTATATCTACTTCTTGTTTACTTATCACTTTACTTGAATTAATATTCATAATTCACATTATCACATATACATGAACATATAACTTGTTCATGAACACAAACGATATAAGTATTACATGTATAACTCAAAATATAATCATATATAGCATGGTGATTAATTTCATTGCGATATGAAAAATAAATAAATAAAACACTTGATCATAAGATTGAACATAAAGAAATAATAAAATAATTTCACATTATATATTCTACACTTAGAACATATGAACCGAATTATTATATAAATCCACTTACCTGGAATCGTTACGAATTAAATTCAGCAACTAATGACCTGAAATTCAAGGATCTTATATCACAATATATTCATACAATATCTACAATTATTTAATCAACTAGAGGGCAAGCGAGGTTGGGAACAAGTGGAAACTTGATGAGGATTCGATTGTACAAGCTCAAAAGATGGATCCATTTCAAGTAACAAGCGGTCCAATCACAAAAGCTAGAGCAAAGAGGATGGCTGAAGCACTCAATGGGCTAGTGGAGCAAGTGGAGGCCCAAACGACTGTGGAGATGTCTAATTCTGGAAAAGAAAAAGTTAGACTTGTCAACTTCACAACCTACATGGAGCATGACGTGGCGTCCAACATGGCAGCCCACATGGAGCATGATGTGTAACATCTAACATGACATCATACATGGAGCATGATGTGACATCCAACATGGCAGCCTACATGGGACATGATGTGGAGTCCAACATGGCAGCCCGCATGGAGCATTACTTGTCATTTTGAATGATGACAAGTAATCAAGACACCTTGGCAATCATAAATTTAGTTTAGGTGATTTAAACACTTTAGAACTCTTTAGGCTTCTAGTTTTTCTATTTAAGCATGGTTTCACAATGTATTAAAAAAACTTTTGATCAATATAATTTCTTTGTGAGAGTTTTCTCTTTGGTTCTTCTTAGAACTTTTTCAGACTTATCAAGAATATTCTTGTGGCGTCTAAAACCTAGACTTATCACTCACTTTTCCTTCTTGTTCTTGAGTATGGCGTCTAAACCATACTTTTGGTTCTTTTTGAAGCATCAATTTGGGTCACTTAAGGTTCTCTTTGTGTCATAGAAAATGGCTCGGGGTTTCTTCTTCTTTAAAATCGATCATTGGGTTCTTGAACCATCATTGTTATCGGGTTTCACCGCAAAGCGACGGTGATGTTCATATCATTTGGTACCAGAGCTTTTGGTTCTCTAGAGTAGATTCAATTCTGATTTTTTTTCTGATTTGACGGTGGTTATGAAAAAAGATCATAACTTTGGATTCGGGAGTCGAAATAGTCATTATTACATATCAAATCGAATGGATTTTCGAGATATACAATCTGTACATCATTATGAAGCCATATTTCATCGTTTTGATCACTTCACAAGGTGTTTAAGTTTTCTGCACAATTTCATCTAAACATTCAGAATTTCAAATTTCAAATTTGAATTTCCATTGTTTTAGTTATTATCTTATCATCTTATCGTATCTCATCATATCTTGTCATATATTATCATATCATATCTTATCTCATCTTATCATAAATTATATTATCTTTTCTTATCTTATCTTATTTTATCCTTGTCTTATCCATATATTTTCTTATCTCACTTTATCTTATCTTATCATATATTTTCTTATCTCATCCTATCTCATATTATCTTATCATTGTCTTATCTTATCATATCATATCTCATCTTGTCATTATTATCTTATATTTTCTTATCTAATATTATATTATCCTATCTTGTCATAACTTATCTATTTTTTTCTTATCTTATCTTATCTTTTTTTCTTATCTAATCATTATCTTATCTTATCTATTTTTTTCTTATCTTATCTTATCTTTTTTTCTTATCTAATCATTATCTTATCTTATCTAATCATTATCTTATATTATCTCATCTCATCTTATCTTATCTCATATTATCCTTACCTTATCTTGTCTTAACTTATCTTCTGTAAAAACATTGTATAAGTTGATCTCTTTTTGTTTCCTTATCTCTAATTTTATCCATTAGTTGTTTCTTTTCCTTATCTTCTCATAGTGTTTGATTTGTTTAGGTCTTTTTGTTGTTGCTTGAAAATTCCAGATTCGTTTATTAGTTTTTAACAAGAACCGAAAGAGAAAACTAAGAGTGGTAAAAGGCAAGAGTGTGTGAGAAAATCAAAGGGTAAAAGCCAAATATTTTGAGTGAAACACGAGAGAAATTGAGTGAACCTCAAACTTAGAGTGTAAAGACGTGAGGAAGAGATTGTGAGGTCCATTTTTTTCTTATCTTATTCTCTTTCAAGTATGTCAAGCAACTATGGTAGTGGTGGAATGGCGGAAGTTGGCATGTCAAAGTTACAAATGGAGACGTTAGTGGGTGAATTGAAAAGAATGTTAGGAGATGGGCTGGAACGAGTGCATGAGAGGATTGATCGGATGGAAACACGGGTGGAGACACCTAGAGCTCCAATTGGGCATCAGATGGAGAGACGATCACCTAGGGTTGAGTATAAGGAAGAATTTGGGGAAGATTTTGATGAAGAGGACCGATATTCTCACATGGGCAGATTAGGCCGTGGGGATAGAGATAGGGGATTCCGACATGGGAATAGAAAAGATAGGTTTGGCAAGAGAGTGGACAACAATTTGGGTAGCATTAAGATGAAGATATCATCATTTCAAGGCAAGAATGATCCTGAAGCTTATTTAGAATGGGAGAAGAGAATGGAGTTGGTGTTTGATTGCCATAACTACTCCGAGTTGAAGAAAGTGAAATTGACAGCCATCGAATTCACAGATTATGCTATCATTTGGTGGGACCAATTTGAGTTGAATCGGAGAAGGAATGGTGAGAGACCAGTCGAGATTTGGGAAGAGATGAAAGCCATCATGCGGAGGAGATTCGTTCCCAGCCACTTTTACCGAGATCTTTACCAAAAGTTACAAAGCTTGAGGCAAGGATCAATGAGTGTGGAAGACTATTTCAAAGAGATGGAGATTGCTATGATACGAGCCAATGTGGATGAGGACCGAGAGGCTACAATGGCAAGATTCATAGTTGGGCTAAATTGAGATATTGCAAATGTGGTGGAGTTGCAACACTATGTAGAGTTGGAGGACATGGTTCACATGGCCATCAAAGTGGAGCAACAACTAAAGAGGAAGGGTTCCATGAGGCTAGGGCAGCAATCAAATTCATCCTCTACCTCTTGGAAATCAAATTGGAAGAAGGAGGAGAAGTCAAGTTTCAAGACAATAGCCGAGGTCTCCAAGGACAGCAAAGTTGGAAGCACATCAAACCATGGTAAACCCATTTTCCAACTATCGAGAACTCGTGATATTAAATGTTTTAAGTGTTTGGGAGTAGGTCATATTGCTTCTCAATGTCCAAACAAGATAGTGATGGTCATGAGAAAAGATGGAAATATGGAAACTGAAAGTGAATCCGAAGAGGAGTCCATGCCACCATTAGAATATGCAAGTGACCTTGAAGAACCGGTTGATGGTGAAATTTTGGTGACAAGAAGAGCTCTTAGTGCCATAGCCAAAGAAGATGAGAAAGTACAACGAGAAAATATTTTTCATACTATAAATGATAAAGTGTGTAGTATGATTATTGATGGGGGAAGTTGTACTAATGTGGCTAGCACATACATGGTGAAAAAACTAAACTTGCCTACACAAAAACATCCTAATCTATACAAGCTGAAATGGTTGAATGATTGTGGGGAAATCAAGGTGCATAAGCAAGTGTTAGTTTCTTTCTCTATTGGCAAGTATAACGATGAAGTTTTGTGTGATGTCGTGCCAATGCAAGCAAGTCATCTTCTCTTGGCAAGGCCATGGCAATTTGATAGAAAAGCCACTCATGACGGTTACAAAAATAGATACTCCTTTGTAATTGATAAGAAACTCATTAATCTTGTTCCCCTCACCCCAAAATAAGTGCATGATGATCAATTGAAGTTAAATAGAAAGAATGAAAAAGAAAGAGAGACTGAGCATGACGTGGCGTAAGTGGAGGCCCAAATAAGTGTGAAGATGTCTAATTCTGGAAAAGAAGAAGTTAGACTTGTCAACTTCATAACCTACATGGAGCATGACGTGGCGTCCAACATGGCAGCCCACATGGAACATGATGTGTGACATCCAACATGACATCATACATGGAGCATGATGTGACATCCAACATGGCAGCCTACATAGGACATGATGTGGAGTCCAACATGGCATCCCGCATGGAGCATGACTTGGCATTTTGAATGATGACAAGTAATCAAGACACCTTGACAATCATAACCTAGAAGTGAACAACCAATAGGAGTCTTTTGGGTGGATTACAAGTTCCTTATTTATTGTAATTAATATTTCATTATCTTTTAAATTTAGTTTAGGTGATTTAAACACTTTAGGACTCTTTAGGCTTCTAGTTTTTCTATTTAAGTATGGTTTCACAATGTATTAAAAAAACTTTTGATCAATATAATTTCTTTGTGAGAGCTTTCTCTTTGATTCTTCTTAGAACTTTTTCAGACTTATCAAGAATATTCTTGTGGCGTCTAAAATCTTTCACTCACTTTTCCTTCCTGTTCTTGAGTGTGGCGTCTAAACCATACCTTTGGTTCTTTTCGAAGCATCAATTTGGGTCTTAGGTCTTATACCTAAGGTTCTCTTTGTGTCATAGAAAATGGGTCGGTGTTTCTTCTTCTTTAAAATCGATCCTTAGGTTTTTGGACCATCATTGTTATCGGGTTTCATTGCAAAGCAACGGTGAGGTTCATATCAAAACTAAACCGGATGTAAATGATCAAGTGATTTAAATTGGTTCAACTATGTTCGGGTGGTCTGAACCGGTTCGGTCTGTTCGGATTGAACCATTTTGGTCTGGTCTGACCAAGCCGATTTGGTCTGGTCTGACCAAGCCGATTTGGTCTGGTCTGACCAAGCCGATTTGGTCTGGTCTGACCAAGCCAATTTGGTCTGGTCTAACTGAACCAGTTCAGTCCTGTCCGATTAAATCAGTCTGGTTTAGATGACCCTGTTCAAAAAAATGAGGGGAACATAGAGGGGAAAGGAAGACGAAGAAGAGAGAAAGAGAGACAGAACAGAGAAGGAGAGGGAGACGAAGGGGGAGGGGGAGACGAAGGGGGAGAGAGAGACCGAGAGAAGAAGAAAGAGAGAGAGAGAAAAAAGGAAATGAAGTTACCAATTGTAAAAACTATGAAGACGAACAATTACGATATGACGAAAATGGTCAATGGGCTGCCATAAGAGAAAACCAAAGACACAAAGCATGTGAGTCAAGAATCGCAGAGAAAATAAGAGAAAAGCAAAAACATAGATGGATAAAAATATCAAAGGGCTACCGGAAACGATGGATGGTGGCGGTGCGGCGGCAACTTAAAACAAAGAGATAGTAAATTACTGGAATTTGAAGAATAAAACTCAGATTTGGGTAAATATACATATAACATTGAAATAAATAAAAAAATATTGAATTGAGAAATAAAGGAAAAAATAATGAAAGATGAAAGAAGAAAATATCTTATCGGAGGAGACCAATAATGGTGATGCTGCCAGCGAAGGAAACAAGGAAGAATGTGAAGGAAACAAAGGGTTTCGTTGGAAAATTAGATCAAAATTTCATATTGAAGCATCAACCAAATTTTTAGAGAGATGAGAGAAAACGAGAAAGAAAATAGGAGAAAGAAGGGAATGAATACTTACTTATATTAGAACACTGAAGAAAATGAAATTGAAAAATAGAGAAGCAAAGGTTCGATTGAGGGAGAGAAGCTGCCAGAGATATAAAAAGAAAGAGAATAATTGTTAAGGAGATGGTTCATGAATTAAAAGAAATGGGGAAAGAGGGGTTGTGGGTGGTTACATGGGAGGGGTTCGTGCAAAAGAGATGGATATTGAGGTAGATACACTAGGGTGTATGCACAATGGTTTGAGTGAGTGAGAATGGGGAGAGATATTACCGAATGACTTTGGGTGTATGTACATATAGGTGTGAGTGGGGGGTTAAAATTACAAATCTACCCATTATAATGCTTGGGGTATTACAATATTGCTTCTCGAAATCTTCGGTAAGTGTTAGAGAAAAAGGAAATCTTTAGGAAAATGAAATTTTTGTTAATTAAAAGGGAATTATCTTTCAAAAGATTTTGTTTGGGAAACTTATTCCCATAGTTAGGAATGGCAGGAAAAGTTAGTACAATTAAGAATAACAGGAAAAACACAGAATTTACTACAAAAATGTCATTTCATTTCAAATATGGAAAATTACAAAAGGACTTAGTTAAAGAAAATACAAGAAAATGAAAAATGCAAGGTAAAGAAAAAGGAAAAAAAATGCTAAGTCTCCACCCCTTTATGAGCAGCCGCTTCAGTGGTGGAAGCGGAAGCTCGGCCTTAAGGTCAGTGGGTTCGTCAAGAAGTAAGACAAGCGACATACGGTGAGGTTTATCGCCTTGGCATCAAAGTAACCAATCGTACAGGCCATCTGCTTGTACTCATCAACCATGGACTGGTACTCAACCTCGAGTCCAGCCTCCTGTTTGCGTGACTTAGCCAAAGCCTCCTAGGCCTCAACTAGCTTTGCGTCGATGATGGTCAGGTTCTCCCCGCTTACCTCGATAATCTTCTCTACCTCCCTTAGGGACTCCTCAAGCTTTGCCCATTTAGCCGCGGCGGCGTTAAGATTGGAAGTCAAACATGCAACAACACGTTGAAGATCAGCTTCCACCTCTTGAGGTCATCCCATTCTGCGACAACGATGCCATGAGTGTTGGTGGTCTCCATCACCTTCCTCTTCTGAACAATAATCTCTTCTTCAGCGGAGTGAATATCCTCCTAAAGCCCATTGTGGTATGTCACGACCTGTTCCAAAAGTGTTAGTAAATGAATTGGTAAGAAAGTTACGTATAAAACTATGGATGTAAAATGACAAAAAGAAAAAAAAAGTACATGCATCAGAGTATGACTCAAACTGATGACCTTATCTTAGACAGACATTTGGCGAAGTGTAGGAGCGTCCATGTCAGACATGATCCCCTTCTCGACCACGTGTAAAGAACTAAGGTCCTTCAGAAGCGGACATTGGCGGGAACCGATGGAGCCGCGAGGTATCGCCGCCACCTCCAAACGCCCGTCTCCTCAAATAGACGCTGAGAACTAGAGGAAGGAGGGGTTGGCATCCTGGTAGGTGTGGGATGGGTGAGATAGTCCTCCCCTGAACACGAGAAGCCTCAATAACGAACGCAGGGAGATCGGCCGCGACATAGGAGAGAATAACATTATAAGCAAGAACGGGGAGAGTGACATCATCTAAGACATCTCCTGACGAACTGGTAGCCCCCATTTTCTAGCGTTTGTTCTTGCCTGACGTCCCCCATAAGTTGTTTCATAAGAGTTTTGGCATTTTGAGCTCTTTCTGGGAAAAGCGGAGCAAAGCTTCCTCCTCAGCCTCTTTTCGCCTCGTTTCCCGTTCTCTCTCATCCTCGTCCTCTTCCTCCTGTTCAGATTTTGAGGTGTCAGAGGAACTAGAAGATTCAACATGATGGAGGAAAGTGAACAACAACGGTAACGGCTCGGGGGATGTCCTGAACTGATGACTAGGGAACGTCGATTTCCACTTCAGGAACCGGGGTGACAGCAACCTCAAACTCCCTGACCGGATCAAGTAAGTCCTTCCAATCCCATTTTGGGCCACTGTAGGCAGCACAGAGTCACGCGGCTATGTCTTTCAGAGTAAAAAAACCTCTTGTTTAGGTTTTTATCTACACAAAACAAAAGAACAAACATGTTGTCAATATTTAAAAATAAAAGCAACAATAAAACAACAAAGTGAAGCAAAAGTGGTAGAGGAAAGAATGCAGGGGAGCTTCGGCCACTTACTAAACTCCCTTAAGATTTGGGAAACGACCCAGCGATTTTCACCGCCCCAGTTCTCGCTTATAAGGAGAGTACCCTACTCCCAGCCTTTATCCCCGCATGGGAGATCACTAACTAGCCCTTCTCGCTTCTCACTCATGCGGGGAGCTAAGTAATGGGACAGTCCATGCTTTTTCACTATATACACAGTTCAGATCTCATCTACATCTATATTCAAGTTGTGCCTCATATTGAGGCTTCAATCCCTAAAAGAACCTTGTAAGTGCTAAGGGTGTGTTGTTAATGGGTAAGGTTAAATGTACTAAAAATTTCTTGAAAATGAGGAGAGAAATGAAGTTTTAACCCTAATGCTATGTACATCTAGACTAGAGAGATCTGGTAAGGAGGATTACGCGGGAAATATGTAGGGATTCCTTCCCCGAAACCACAGACTACATCTGGTAAGAAGGCGTCCTGATGAAGGGCTAGGAAGCGGTTGAATTCATCCCAATTTCTAACTGGGGGAATAGTAACCTTAAATGAATGCTCCTCCATTACTACCAGGGAAAGAAAAATGGAGCAGAAAAGCAAGAAGACGAGAAATAATGAAGATGAAAAAGGGAAGTAAGACTTACAGAAGGTAGGAATGTGCGTGAAAAGAAAAAAGAAGATGACTACTACGTGATATAGGCTATGGACGCCAAAATCGAGTTCAAAACACTTAATAAATTTGAAAATGAAAAGACACTCGTTCTGAAAAAGGAAAGGGCAAATGACACGTGTGAGGAATGAAAGAAGAGTCTTACACGCACTCATGTAGTGACAAGATCTTACCATAAGAAGATAAGATGACACAAAGCAAAAACATAATGAAATTTCTGAGGGGTGTGCCAACAACCGCAGAAACGAGCAAATGATGGTATGTCATTATATTATCTAAAAATGATAACTTTTTATGCGCAACAATTAATGTTTTGCAGGATAACAGAAGTAACGAACCAAAGATAACCACTCCCTCAAAACTGGACACGTGTTGGGAATGTTCATTGCGTTTCGATGAGCATCGTTGAAGAGCAATCAGGGGGGAAATGAATAGGTAAAAAATATTCACTGCCATGTGGACAAGGAGGGTCAACCAAAAGGCTCGTGAAAGTGGCAGAAAAGAGGAAATGAGAAAGAAGACGGATGTCGCAAGACACCGTAAACAAATGAAGATGACACGACACATACCAAGAACAAGAAAAGAGCATTAGAACGGGAAAGAGCATCAAATAAACAACTCATGTAAATTAGAAAGCCTATATAAGGTTAGTGTATTAAGTGAAACTGGAACATTCAATACACACAATACAAGTACAACTCAGAGTATCTACTCCTTACATTCTTTTGTTGATTTAGTATCTATACTTTAAGAAATCGGGCAAATATTTCCCATCCATTTTTTCAACCAATGAAGTTACACTATACATGGGGCGTACTTCAACTATACAAAATACACACTGCAGTGCATGACCTCATATCAGAATAACAATAGAAAGCAACACTATAATGAATAACTATAAAATCAAAGCATGACAAAACATAACATCGAGAGAAAAACACCACAACGGAGATACAGAGTCGGAGCTAAACTAGGAGAGAAACCATAGAACTAACCAAAGCAAAAGGACAACAACAACCATACAAAGCGCATCCAAACGAAATAACACTCAACCTATGCAAACTCTCAATTGACAAACCGAAGACCTCAAATGAGACACTGAGAAATAAAGCGCCACACCATCCAGAAACAACCTACCAGAACGATACAAAGACAAGCAAACAGAGAACAGTGTCCGATCGAGACCCACACAGAGACCAAATCGCACAACCACACCCAAACTACCCTCGGCCAGGCTGAGTGCAGGACTATCACGTCTAGTTCACATAAGTGAAGACTCAAACTTCTAACCCAGCAAGCCCGCGGCGACCACGGCGGGAGAAGGACTGTTGACCTCCATCAAGGCTTCTACAGCTCAAATTCACGAAGCCAGATTGTAAGACTTCAAACCCATCATTTTTCCGGTGAGATTTGAGGCGCAGAACAGCTGTGAAGGCGACGGAATTGTCCAACCCGAGTCTTCCGATATTGGCCTCACGAACCGGCGACCATCACAACCCGCTCAGATCCACGCTACGGGAGAAAGAAAAACAGAGTCCAACCCAGAGCTCGACAAAGCTCGGTCCATATTATTATTTAATGACAGGTATAAAACCAACAATGAAAAGTGAAATATTGCTTCAAACGAGATTTGAAAAGAAAAACATGTAAAATTTGATAAGTTCGAGATTTTGTATATTAGAAACAGTATTTTTCACAATCATAAGAAAAATTATATTAATAAGCAACCTGCAATAATGATGGCCTATTTTATTTAAAGGGAGACATTAAAAAGGACTCATATGATGTCAAATATAGTCGTAAAAGGACCCACGTTGTAGAGAAAATTAAAAAAAATGTTAGGAAAAATTGAAAAAAAAAAATTTGGGTCTCCTATTAAAATGGAAGCCCCAAAACACAAGCCTAAGTTGTTGTAGACTTGGGGAGGCTTTGTACATGTAACCAATAATGAGATGACACGTGACAATTGAGAGAGGTTGCGAGCGGTCTGATTCCATCTAGTTTAGGGACGAGCAAAATAATTAACTAATTTGCTCTAAACTTATTTATAACTATTTTTTGAATGACAATTTATTCAATGTATCCATAGTAGCTAAAAAAGTTCATGTGTCATTAACAAAACCATTCAAAAGGTGAATAAACTTTAGTTTCAAACCTAGCAGATGATTAGTTTTGGATCGTTAGTGTTTAAATGTCACAATGCTAAATGTGATCTAATAAATAAATTACAACATAATCTTTCTTCTTATAAAAAACCACATTTTGTTAAAAAGTTGCGGGCTTCTAGTTTCCTTCCCATCGCACCGGTTCATTCATTTCTTTAGGTGTCTTCGACTCGATTCGAGAAAATTAAAAACTGAAATTTCAATCGGGTTTAGAATTTCATCAAATTTTGAATCAAACCAAACCAAGAATGAAGTTTATGTTTTCTAGTTAGTTTTATTTTTCACCATGTAATTTCAAGAACCAAACCAAATTGTACACGGACTACAGAGTAATTGACGACACGTCGACTTAAAAAGGCTAAGAGATTCTTGCTTTAAACTTGGGTTAAATCCAAATCACATCCCTAAAATTTCAGAGTTTGATAATTTATACTCTTAAATTATGAATTTAACATCATATACCCTAGGGGTCATTGGGTATAAAATTGAGAGTAAATGATTTTCAGAATAAAATTGCTGAAATATGATTGTGGGAAGGTATATATCCGACAAATTAATATTACTTTATTTGTTAATACTTGAGAATGTTACGATATAAAAGTGTGAATGTTAAATTACTTTTCTTGTTTTGATGGAATGTGAAAATGAAGGTTATAAGTATAATGATCAATCTTAAATTTTATCCTTGAACTAAATTATATTTATGTATGACTTATTAATTAATTTTTTTCCTTCATGGTTTATTTAATTTATAAAAAAATACAATACAATTGTTCATTTATTTATTTCTTAAAATAAAATATTTTTCATTATTTGTAAGGAGAGTAATTTAGGAAATATGAGAAAAATAATTGTTGAAGATGCATAGAATGAGGATACCCCTCAATGAAGAGGGGTATCAAGATACCCTCAATGGAGGGTATCTTCACATTCTCACAATCAGACCGAAAATTACGATCCTCCTATATGGAGGACCGAACCGACCATACCGCTGCAAAAAAAACGATCCATGCATATCGAACATCACGATCAGATCGGGCGGATTTACGGACCAAGAGGCTGAGCCTTTTACCTTACTCTCTTTTATCAATTAAATCAACTAAAATCAATTAAATCAGAACCCATTCATGAACATATATCAGCTAAATCAGAACTAAATCAGGTTCAAATAAGATTTAAACCAACTAAATAAACTAAATCAGTCTTACACAGATCTAAACCAACTAAATCAGAATTAAAGCAGCATTATGCAGATCTAGAATTCTATCTCAAGCGTCGAGGGGCTGAAGGCATCGAGGGGTTGGAGGCGTCGAGGCATCGAGCTGCTGTGATTTACGTTAAGCGTCGACGACAAGACTGAAAGAAGAAAGATGACAAGACTGGAAGAAGATTAGAAGATCTAAATCAAGGAGTCGAGAAGACGAGACTGAAATAAGGAAGAAGAGACTGAATCAAGGAAGACGAGACTCGAGCGAGAAGACGAGATCTGAAACATAGCACCGAGAAGTCGAGACTGAAATAAGGAAGAAAGGCCCGAGAACATAGAATGGTAGATTAAGTTTTACTTTGTAACCAAAACCCTCTCCTTTGAGAAATATCTGCGAGATAGAACTTTGAGAGACAGGTTTGAGAGAGAGATTTGAGAGAGAGAGAGGGAGAGAGAAAGAGTGAAGGAGAGGGTTTTGGTTGGAGGCGTACAGAGAGAAATGTGGTANTATATATATATATATATATATATATATATATATAAAGAGTTATATGGATAGTTCAATCGATTTGGTTCAGAATTGACTAAAATTCTAGACCGAACCGAAAGTTCGATCTTCTCTTAAATGAAGACCGAACCGTCCAAATAGAAGGGAAAACCGGCTAGATCGATCAACTTCAATTCGGTCCAGATCGAATTACACGGTCTGAACAATTTTTTAACACCCCTAAATTTTAAATCAAACATGATATTCTCATTTTCTCCCTCACTTTCAGACATCTTTGTAAACTTAACCTTATATCAAACACACCCTAAAATGTATACGAGTTAACCAATTTGACCCCTAGGCACTAACACCGTTAATTTTATAACTAATAATCTCAGGCTAAGTTACTTTATAAAATTCAAACATTATTGACTGTGAGTTATCTTTTATCCTTTTATTCTTCATTCCCTTTCTCTTACTCTCACTATCTCTCTTTGTTTCCTAAAAGTGTCCACGATTCAGTTCGGTCTATTTTCTTAGAAAAAAATCAAACCAGACTAAAATATTTAGTTCGGGTATATGTTGAACCGAACTGTAAATCTCATATAAACTAAACCGAATTAAACCATATGTTATGGTTCGATTTTACAGTTCGTTGACAGTACCCGTACAATTTTAATAAAAGAATAATCAGTAAATCAGAAAATCACTGACGAAGAATATCACCAAGTCAGGAAGTAAATAAATCATTAAATAGTAACTCACTAACGCAGCAAAGCAAGTATCTTCAAGACGATCAGAACTAAGAAAATCCTAAATAAAAATCAGCAATCGAGCCCTAAAATCATCAGTAACGAGCAAAATGAGTATTTAATCTTAAATCAGTAAATAGTGAATGAGCCCTAATCCCAAATTCCAAATCAGTAAACCAGTAAAGAAAATAAAGAGAGAATGAACAAAAAATGCGGATGAGCCCTAATCCCAAATCAATAAACGAATCAGTAAAGAAAATGAAGAAACATAAATTACCTTTAAATAATCACAGAAGCAAATCCCAAAGCAGTCGCAAATCCTAAGCGTAGAAGAAGAGAGAAATGAACCCTAATGAGTAATCCCAAATCATAAACGCAGTCGCAGAGGGGAGGAAGAAGAAAGGAAAAGCAAACGCAGAGGGAAGGCACACTCGTGGTCAGCTTCATCCACAAACTACACTCGCTGGGTCGCATTCCGAATGCCTCGCAGAGGGGAGGCTGACTCGCGGAAGAGGGGAAGAAGAAAGGAGAAGCAAGACGAGAAGCGTGGAGGAGGACTGGAGGAGGACTGGAGGAGGAAGGCTGAGGCTCGACGGCGATTTTAGAGTAGGATTGAGGAGCACTGCCGTCGCCATTTTTGGTCTTTGGAGAAGGGAGTTGTCGAGGAAATTGAGGGAAAACAAATGAACCCCAACACCTAAAATTTCAGGTTATATTTTGGGGTAGGGTCAAAATTGCGTAGTATTGATGATATTGGAGAAGAAACTGCACAAGGGTATAAAACTAAGTTTCGGTATTGGGGCTCATTTGTTTAAAACTAAGGGTATAAAACTATGTTGTCGAAGACTCATAAATTTTTAAAACGAATCAAACTTCGGTTCGTCAGAAATGAGAGAATTTATATAACTAATTAAAAAACGAATCAAACTTCGGTTCGTCAGAAATGAGAGAATTTATATAACTAATTGAATCAACCATTTTCGATTCAGTTCGTGCATTTTCGATAACATTTTTTTTACTCCTACTGTTTTCTAAGATGTTCATCCAGAACTAAGATGTTGTTTGGACACATTTGTTCAACAGAGTTTAAGGACACACTAAACTCTGCATCTTAACTAGATGATGATTGATTGACTTGCTTATAGCTGATCTAGAGATACCTCATCTGAATCGTTCGTGTCCATGGTAGGTGAGACGTTTGCGTTTGGAACTTACTCCATCTTCTTTGCCTTCTTTATTGCTGCCCCGCTTGTATATAAATCCCAAGATGTTCCAACTCTTGCCCCAACGACTGGAGCTAGACATTTTTGAATTCATCTCGTTCCCAACGACAGATGTTGTGTCCCTAAAAGCCATTTTGAACGTCCCAGGGCAGTCATCTTGCAATGAATTAGAGATGGACTCTCTCATATCTTTATCTAGTACTGCCAGTTTTGGTTGGGTTTTTGACGGGACTAGATCCCTAGCATTTCTTTTTTGTAGATTAGACCTCAAACTTATTTTGTGCGACCCACGTCACTTCATTTTTTTTAATTTTTTTCCTCTTTTGCCCTTCTTACATAATGTCATGTTGTGTCCTTCTTACATCATGTCAATGGTCAAACTCACTCAATCTCCCTACACACTCCATCAACCTCAAAGCAACATTATTTCTCCCTCTTCGTTTTTCATTTTCCCTCCTACTTCTTTGCCATTTCCTCTTCTTCTTCTTCCTTCTACAAAATCAGTTGGTCTTCCATCGTCTTCTTCATCTTCGAGGAAAGCTACTCCATCTTCAAGGGAAGCCTTGCAGGCATATGTTTTGTATTTTTTTCTCGAAAGTTTGAAGTTTCGTGGGTTTCATCGTCTTCTTCATCTTCATTTTTTTTTGTTCGAACAACAACATTCAGAATGTTGTTGGAAGTTCATGTAGTGTACATGAAAGGTTACACGATGATCATGTAATGTACTAGATGTCTACATGCCTGCTACACGGTTCTCCTATAACCTTCACGCACGCTTCACGAAGTGTACATAGACCTCATGTACATCTCGTGTACACTACACGATCATCATGTAGTGCATCCTGAAACTCCTCGTGTAGTTCATTGTGCACTACAAGAGCATCGTGTGCCATCTTGTACACTATAAGAGGACTACACGATAACACTACATGATGATCGTGTAGCCTCGTGTAAACTGCACGATTGCACTACATGATGTTCGTGTAGTTATCGTGTACACTACACGATCACATTACAAGAGCATCGTGTAGTACTCACGCAGTTCACTACAAGAGCATCGTGTCGTGTACACGAGCACTACAGGATGATCGTGTAGTGTACCGAGGACTACACAATCAACCTGTTCTCATATTATATACCACATAATAGTGTATACGATAGTCGTGTAGTCCTCGTATATACTACACAATCTATACACGAAGTCCGTGTATACAACGTGTACACTACACGATCTATACACGAAGTCCGTGTATACAACGTGTACACTACACGATACTTACACGATTATTGTGTAGGCCCCGTGTATACTACATGATGCTCACACGATCATCCTGTAATATTTCATTTCATTCTATAGTCTACTTCTACTGACTTCCCTCATTGACGTACTTACAGAAATGTCTGAAGTTAGAAGTTTGGTAATCCATGTTGGAGATTGGGTAAAAAATGGTTCAACATGGTCTTTTAATGGAGAGAACCAAATTATTGGAGATATCAACCAAC
Source organism: Datisca glomerata (assembly GCA_003255025.1). Lineage (NCBI taxonomy): Eukaryota > Viridiplantae > Streptophyta > Magnoliopsida > Cucurbitales > Datiscaceae > Datisca > Datisca glomerata. The sequence continues at coordinate 1,787,165 of QANY01013250.1, read as the reverse complement.
TGCACTTACCACGAGCTTGTTTGCATATTGTATGAAGAACTCCAAATAGACCACTCAAAGTATGATATCTCCATCAAATTTCTTTATATAACCCATGTCCTCTGCCCTCATTCTGAAATTTTTAATGATAGAGATTTACAATTCTTTGTCAAAGAGAACTCATATGAATCACCTAGAACCTCACTGTACGTAATTACCAAGCCAAAAAACTTTCCATCTCAGAGTTGTGTTCCTCAAACCACAACGTCACAACAAACTCAGGTTCCTAAAACTATAGGATTATATCAAAGCTAGGTTCCTGAAACCACAACATCGCAGCAACCTCTACATGAAAGTTATTATGATTTTAAGAGGAACTACTGCTATGATGATGTTTTTGGTCATGCCGTTGGTGATGATAATGATGAATTCGAGGATGAGAATGTCGATGACGATGATGATGAGTTTGATCAGGAGGCATATGATCGTGCCAACTTGAATGATGACCATGATGAAGCCATCAATGGAGATGGCCATACAACAATTCCAGACTTGAATGATGGTCTTGAACCTGAGACCACTCCTCCTTTGAATGAACCTTGTCTGGCTCATTTGAATGAACAACGTCCGAGGTCTAATGAGCAGCGGGGTGATTTGAATCAGCTTGTACTAGACATAATAAGAACGGATGAGTTGTATAGTAGTAAATCCGAGTTGGTTACGATTTGTCATATGATGGCCATACGTAGAAATTTTGAGTTTCGGATCTTCAAGTCAAATACCTCAATGTTGGTGCTTATATGTGTTGATAAACAATGCACATGGAGGTTAAAGGCTATGAAACTCAAAAACTGTACATACTTCAAAGTGACAAAGTTCGTTAATAATCATACATGCACTTTTGAAGTATTGAGATATGAACACCATCAAGCCACAGCCATATTCATTGGTCACACAATAAGGTCCAAATACACGGGTGTTGGACGTGTATATCGACCAAAGGACATAATTGAAGATGCTCGGCTTGATCTTGGTGTTAACATTGGTTACTGGAAAGCTTGGAGGGTTAGGGAGTATGTCTTGGAATTAGTTCGATGGTCTCCTAAAAACATTTATAGGATGCTCCTAGCATACTGTCACATGTTAGAACTGAAAAGTCTAGGTATTTCAATTTTTTTTTGTCATCATAGGGTCTACACGAAGTGTATACGCTCATCATGTATATATCGTGTAGGTTACAAGATGAGTACATGAATATCGTGTAACCATCGTGTACACAGGACGATAGGTACACTGATTTCGCGTACTCATCATGTTCTAACTTCATCTATTATTTATGTACACTACATGATGGGTGCACGAAGTCAGTGTAGCCATCGTGTACAATACACGTTAGGTACACTAACTTCGTGTAACCATTGTGTATAATACACGTTGGGTACACTAACTTCGTGTAACCATCGTGTAATGTACCCATTATGTTCTAACTTCATCTATTATTTCTGAACACTACACGATGGGTGCACAAGGGTCGCGTAGTCCTCGTGTCATCTATACGATGGGTTCACTTGCGTCGTGTAACCATCGTGTACGGTACAGGATGACTACACGACCCTCGTGTACTCATCGTGTAGAGCATTTTCTTTGTTGATTTTACTATAACAATATTAAATATTTTACAGGGACAGTAACACACATAGAGACCGATGGGCAGAATCATTTTAAATATTTTTTCATGGTTCTTAGACTCTCTATTCGTGGATTCTCCAGCTGTATACGGCCTGTCATTCATGTTGATGCAACCGCCTTGAAAGCGAAATACAAAGGTTTATTATTTGTCGCAATAGTAAAGGATGGAAACAACCAAGTCTATACCATTGCATTTGGTATTGCAGATTCAGAAAATAATAATGCATGAAATTAGTTCTTCCGTAAACTTCACAGTGTAATCAGTGATCCGGCAGACTTGGTGTTTATATCTTGTAGACATACTAGTAAACTGAATGTTGTAGAGATAGGCTTTCCCAACGCGCTTCACGGAGCTTGCATCTATCACATGAGGGAAAATATAAAATCCATTTATAAAAAGGAAGATGCACAAGCGTTGTTTTTGAAAGGCGCAAAGGAATACCATCGTTAAGAATTCGATCGGTTGATGACCTATTTTATAGACGCATATCTATCTCACAATATGTGTCGGATGGAGGAGTTGAGAGGTGGGCTCGTTTATGTTTTGATGGAAGGCCGTACAATATAATGACCACAGCTAACTCAGAGTGTTTGAATGGGATTTTAAAAGATTATAGAAAGCTGTCAATTACAAGCCTTGTAGAACATATAGAACATATCCGAGACATGTTACAACGGTGGTTCTATGAATGAAAAACGTCCACCTGCCAAGTCACCTCGAATATGGCAGATTGGGTTGAGATGGAGCTTAATAAGAAGCATCTTGCTTCGCGAACATTATCATTGTTTCCTTCGACATCCACGAGTTTCGTGCCGCGGGTGGGGGGAGGGAAGTAGTGGTGAACTTCAATCTTAGGACATGTACGTGTTGAGAATTTGATCTTGATCAAATTCCATGCAAGCATGCGTTGGTGGCATGTCAGCAGTGCAACATTTCTGCATACACTATGTGTTCGACACACTTTAAAAATGAGGCTTTGATTAATGCGTATGCAGAAACCATACATCCTATTGAAGATAGAGCGGATTGAATCATCAGCTAGAAGGTTCAAGAGAAGGTAGTATTGCCACCTATAACAAGACGGCAAAGTGGAAGACCTAGGACGGTTAGAATTCCATCTAGAGGTGAGACAGTTGTAAGAAAAACTGAGCCTTAATCAAATTCAAAGGTAAAACTACGCATTCAACAACAAAAAATTGAGCATAAAAAATTATGGGTGAAAAATAACCAACAAATAAGTTTGAAAATTTTACATATCCAATGGAAACATAAATATATTATAGCGGTTCGATTTGTTCATGAAAATAATTCAATTGCAATGCGCTTGCGGAAATGAGACATTCTTTGTTCAGTGATTTCTTTTAAATCAATACCATAGGTCAAGGCTCCAATAAACTTGAGGGCGAATACCTCACAATCATATCTACAAAAAATACAATTAGTTTATGAATTGAAAAAAAAGTTCATATGAAATGAAATATATATATATATATACCCATTCGATTGTTGAAGACAATCCATTGGTTTATATTCCCATAATCTTTAGGTTTAACCCACGTTCTTTTTTCATAAATATTCATGATTTGCAGCAAACGTGGGACAATCTTTGTAAATGGCTTCATAAGTTGTGGATACTTAGATCTTTGAAGTGCATTGTCCATGGAATTATATATGTTTACACACTGTTCATTCAAGTCTAACTCCACAGTGAGCCAGTGACTGTTACCAACGTTCATGGGGAATATAACCTGTACAAATTTGCATACTATTCATGATTTGCAACAAAACATAATGTTTACTATAAGTAAAAAAACATACCCTGTCAGACTCTCCCCAATCCCTTCCAAAGTCTGTCTGTAAGCCAATGATTTGGTACCAGAGAGTATCATCAATATCAAACTGCCAAGCCTTTGGATTACCCTCAAACTCCTCCAAATAGCCAGTAAGAGTTCCCTGTAATGTCAAAAGTAACATTGCAAATCAAAGTTTTAATACTACATGCAGTCTACGCATTAACGGTGAAGGCCTCGTGTAGACTATATGAAGTCTAGACCGTGAAGGCCTCGCGTAGACTACATGAAGTCTACACACTACTTGTGAAGGCCTCGCTTAGACTATATGAAGTCTACACGCTGCCCATGAAGGCCTCATGTAGACTACATGAAGTCTACACGCTACCCATGAAGGCCTCGTGTAGACTATATGAAGTCTACACACTGCCCGTGAAAGCATCGTGCTGACTCTATAAAATCTTTTAACTTACTTCCAGTAGCAAATCACCAACGATGACTCTGAAATGGGGTTTGTAATATGCAAATCCCTCCTAATCAACTCTAAGTATGCATCGATATGCTGCAATGAAAAAAAAGATTACATAAGATAGGCATATTTATTTTAAATACCACATTCACATAAAATTCGCATATAACTACTTACATCAGACTCAAGCTACTGGTATGGTGTAGATACAAGTGTTTTGAACCAGGAATAGTTACTGACGCAGTACCCAACGTTTACTTTCTCTTTCCTATACAACGTAATTACAGATAAAAATAAGAAATGGAAAATATGAGAAAGTTGATGACGACACAATGTCCATGTACTCATCGTGTAGCCCTTAAGAAATAAGAATTGAGAAAAAAGGATGACTACACGATGTCAGTGTAGCCATCGTGTAGACTGCACGTGTTTGAACCAGAAAAAATCACTAACGTAGTACCCAATGTTTATTTTCTCTTTCCTGCACAACGTAATTACAGCAAAAAATAATAGAGAAGAAAAATGAGACATATTATGACTACACGATGAATAAACGAGGTTAGTGTAGTCATCGTGTAACCCTCAACAAACAGAATCTCAGCAAAAGAGATGATTACTACACGATGACTACACGGTGTCCATGTAACCATCATGTAGGCCATCAACAAACAGAAACAGAGACTACACGATGTCAGCATATCCATCATGTAGACTACACGATGTCAGTGTAACCATTAAGAAAGAGAAATATAGAAGAGGTGATGACTACACGATGTCCGTGAAGTCATCATGTAGACTACATGGTGGTTACACTCTTTCAGTGTAGTCATCATGTAGTCTACACGATAACTACACGAACACATTGCAACCATTGTGTTAGAAGTATACTTTAACAAAAATCTAATCGTAAACTTACTTGGCCTTTGGTGATTTGAACCAGGCATCAAAACGAAATTTATCCTCTGTAGTCTGTTTGGGTCGCGGGTCTTCTTCTCATCCCGAGCTTCATCGAACTTCAGTCTGAGCATCAGCAAGAATTCCTTCTTTGAAAAGCACAATGGCTCCTCATTGATAAGAAAATGGATCTCCTCCTCAGAAAGAGTGTCGTCCACATACTCGGTCTCCCTGACCAGCACCTGGTGGCAGACAGTCGCTGAAAACTTCAGGGTTGGGAGATCAAGTAGATGGCCGAAGCAAGTCTCCCTAAATAGAGAGAGTTGAGGAGCTATCAACCTTACCTTGATACCATCTATCATGTGCGTATTGCACTTAGCATTTTCCCTTGCCTTTCAAGTTGTAGTTACGTCATGGACGTAACGTAATGTAGCCGAAACAATGGATGATGAAGCTATAATAACCTGTAAAAATTTGAAGTAAGACATAAGATCAGAGAATTAAAGTGTACACGATGATATTAAGAAAGTACAAGATGGATACACGAGACTCGTATACTGCTATTATAAACTACATGAAGGGTACACGAAGCTGGTGTACCCCTGTGTAGTTTACGGGAGGGGTACACGTCGACCGTGTAGTGTACATGAAGTATATGGAATGACTACACTGTCTTCGAAGACATCATGTAGTCCTTGTGTACACTACACAGCCAGCGTGTAAACATCGTGAAGTTTACAGGAGGACTACACGATCGTCGTGTACACTTCCTGTACACTACACGGTGACTACACTAACGTCGTGTAATAAATCGTGCAGTCTACAAGAGAACTACAGGATGTCTTCGAAGATGAAAGATTGGGCAGAAATCATATAAACTAGAGAAAACTTGGAGAAAAACCCTAGAGAACTACAAATAACCCATAAAATATAAACTTGCAACAAAAACACAGAAACCCAAAAAAAATACCTCTCAAACCCAGATATGTTACATGATCACCTTGTAGTCATCGTGTAATGTACATGATGAGTTACAAGATCATTTTGTAATCATCGTGTAGTGTACATGAGGATTACAAGATTGTCTTGTAGTGCATGAGAAACATCTTGAGCAGTTCACGATGCACTATAAAGGATCTTGTAATTATCTTATACACTACACGATGACTACAAGATCATCTTGTAGACTTCATGTACATTTTTTAAAATTAGAAAGTACTTACTTCCTTCATTGACGTATATACAGATATGTCTGAAGTTGAAATTTTTGTAATTCATGATGGAGATTGGGAGAAAACGGGCACATCCTGGTCTTTTAGTGGAGAAAAGACCAAATTATTAGATATATCTACAAATTGTACTTACCATGAGCCATCTGGTATATTGCACAAAGAACTTCACATACATGCCTCAAAGTATGATTTATCCATCAAATTTCCTCATAGAACCAATTTCCCCTACCCTCCTGCTGAAATTCTAAATGATCAAGATCTACAGTTCTTTATTAAATAGAATGGATCAAAATCGCTCCAAACCCCACTATTCGGCAATGCCAGGTCTACAATTTTTCCAAGTCATAGTTGGTTTCCTGAAACTACAATGTCACAGCAACCTCTGCATCTAAGCATTGACCGCTTTGAATGTGTTGATCATTTTGATAGGAACTATCATGATCTTGGGAAGATGATGGATTTGTTTATGACGATAATGATGGATTTTGTGACAAGAATGATGTTTTTAATGATGATGATGATGATGATTTTGATCAGTGAACATATGATGAAGTCATTCGTGGAGATGACCCTACGACAATAACATATTTAAATACAAGACCCGACCCGAGTCCACTCGACCTATGTCATCACGGCCTGAGTTGAATGAGCAACTACCTGAGTCAAGTGAGCAACGAGTTGATTTGAATCAGCTTGTATCAGACACAATAAGTATGGATGAGTTGTACAGTGAGAAGGGTGAGCTGGTCAGGGTTGCTCGTATGATGGACATCCGGAAAAATTTTGAGTTTCACGTCTTCAAGTAAAAAACCTGGATGTTGGTGCTGTATGTGTAGAAAAAAACATTGTTGGAATTGTGTCCATAAAGTAGAGTGTAATAACTATTTATGAGTATTTAGTTATTTCTCTAATATTTATGTATTCCTGAATTTTATGAATAAATGAAAGTTTTTCTTTAATTAAAATGTGTTTATAATTTACTTAAGTTCGTAAACTACTATAACATAAGAAAAGTAAAGACAGAGGGGTCTTCTAGACAAACTCTTCTGAAATAGTTTAGACTGTTATTTGCAATTTTACGATCGATTGGGCAATCGAGTCTGATTATGACTGTTAGATTGAACCAAATGTCTTGGGGCATGGGTGTAGGGATTCTAACGGTTGACCTAGACATATTAGGGAACATGTTGAGTAGACCGGTAACAAATTAGTTTAGAGTTAAGTCATTTATCTAGCTCCGAATCTACATGTTACACCTTAAGGGTATTTTCATAATTACATTAATCTTAATGTGAATACGAAACTTGACCTAGTTACATGAGATCTTTGATATACCAAATGATTGAGTTTGAATTATCAGACAACACATCGGCCGTTGGGATCGTAATTCAATTATGTTGGAGTTGTGTGATTCACATATATGAAATCCGTGGTAAGAATGCAATAGCAACAATATCACCTTATGTTTTATTGATGGATGTGTGAATAAATTAACCGTGCCTGGTACTCGATGACATGAGTCATTGAATAACACATTGTGAACTGTACGAGACAATTCATTGATATGTCTTTCTTATTCACAGTCAATAAAGGAACTCTAAGGAAATAATAATTAGAAGGTAAAATGGTAATTTTATATATCACTGTAGTTACTGATATTCACGAAGGGTAACATCGTAAACTATTTTATGGATCGAGAAATAAATATGTTTATTTGCACTAACAGAAAATGTAGCACGCGTGAATCGAGAGTTGGTTCGACATCGGACATATAGTAAAGTCGTATGATATCGAGATTAATTACGTCACGAATTTATGGAGATAAATTAGCCGGGTATTTAAATCTCATAGTTTTATTCATGTGGATCCATTCGGTCTCAGAAGTAACTCATAAAAACATGAATGAGAAATAGAGGTGGCAACCGGGCCGGTTCGGCCTGCGAAACCGGCCGAACCTGCCCATTAAAATTCGGCACGGCCCGATCTTGAACAGTACCAGGCCGGTTAAGGCCCACGGGCCAGGTCTGGACCAACATAGGCCTTGTCTTCAAGGCCCACAGAACGGCCCGGATGCTAGGCTCGACATGGCCCGTGAATCCACTTTTTTGTCTAAAAAATTGAACAATTATACATATAGTGAAATTTGAACCATTGATCTCTCTTTTTTAAATTACACTTTTTACCAATAAACCAAGACAACCTTTGTTAGATATATTGTTTAAATATATTCTTATTGTCTTTAACACATTTTATCGAAGTATAATATGCCTTTGAGATAAACGTATTTAATTAAATAAAAAATAATATTTTTCAATTAAATGAATATTTTATTCAATGAAAAATTGGATTCATGAAAACTTTAAAAAATATTGGTTTAATATTCCTAATATTTTTTGGTTCAATTAATGAACATGAATTATAAATTAGTTATTAATTATTTATTATATTTATAGATTTTACGTGAATATAAAAATCACTAGTTTATGAATTTAATAAATAAAATAATTATTTTACTTATTATTACAAGTTTTTGTATTGAGATTTTAAAGTAATAAACTACAATAATTATAAGAAAATAACATGACTTCGATATAGCTTAGTAGTAATCCTTACACTTCATCTATTACCCACCAAGGTTCAACTCTCCCCATCTACATTTTTTAAAATTAAATCATATAAAAGGGAGGGCAAATGGGCCGGACCGGTTATTTAACCGGACCGGTCCGTGAACCGGCCCGACACATACTGTCATGGGCCCGACCCGTGACTTCACAGACCGGTTCAGTGGGTCATTCAAGGCCGTCCTAAAATTCTGGTGCCTGGCCCATCCCATGAATCGGCCGGCTCGGCCCGGTTGCCACCCCTAATGAGAAACAACATCAGTTGGACCAAAAATATATTTTGGACTAAGGTACACTTCCCGAACTCATATGTGATTGATGTCATCATTAAATTAGTAATGAGTAAAATTAATGTTCAAATTAATTAATTTGTTATTTTCTAATTATTAGATAATTAGAAATACATTAAATTAATTAATTGATAGGGATCAATTTAATTTTAGTAATTTGGATTCATGAATTTGGACACAGTATTGACTCTAAGAGAGATGTAAAAATCACAGTTGCCATTGCAGAGTTAAGAGATTTTCAGCAATTTAGCATATAGGGGTATATGTGTGAATTTTATAATTATTATATAAGAGATGACATTATGGTTGCATCCCTAAGATGTATCGACATAACCCTAACCACGGTGTGTGATTACATAAAGCAAGAAAAGAGTTTCTCTCCCCCATCCTCCCTTGTTGCCGGCAAACCTATAAAGGAAGAAGAAAAAAATTATCTTTTTCATTTCTCAATTGTTTAGAGAGCCCACACTCTACTCCTAGTAAAATTTTTGTGAGATATACTTCTGAATCTTACGAGTTATTGTTGTTGTGAAAATTGTTTGAAGTCCTGCGAAGAACGAAGAACGCGAGACGATTAATTGGATTCCACCAAATCATATTTTCTCTGATACAAGAAAATGTATTAGATTGTTTCTACCTATTATAAATACGCATGATCATTATAAAATATTTTATATTTAATATGATTAAATGTTTGTTGTGAATTTTGTTTTTACTTTCCACCAACGAATCGTTTGTGGTTCATTTATTTTCATCAAATTTTAAAACCTGATCCAACAAACACATCCGTGGAGGTTACGTGCTATGGAAATACAAAACACTATCTAATTTAAAGTTACAAAGTTCATCAATTCACATGCATGCACACTTGAAGTTTGGAGACATGAACACCATCAAGCTTTATTTTCGTTGATTGGTCATTGTATAAGGTCCAAATACACTGGTGTTGGACTAAAATATAGGCCAAAGGACATAATGGAGTGTGTTTGACTTGATCTTGGTGTCAAAATCAATTATCATAAGGCTTGGAGAGCTACTGAATATGCATTGAGATCAATTCAAGAGTCACCCGAAGATAACTACAGGATGTTGTCATCATATTGTCAAATGTTAGAATAAAAAATCTAGGCATTTATTTCATATCTTCCATTTTAAGGTCTGTAAGATGTCCATGCAATTATCTTGTAGTCTATATGATGAGTATATGATGATCGTGTACCCATCTTATAAACTACAAGATGGGTACAAGATGTCCCCATACGGATCTTGTAGTCTACACAATAGGTATAGAGATGTTGTTGTATCTTATAAACTATAATATGGTACATGATGATCGTGTACCAGTCTTGTAGACTACAAGATGGGTACACGATGATCTCGTACCATCTTGTAGTCTACAAGATCTTTACAGGGACATATTGTACCCTTCTTGTAGACTACAAGATCAATACATGGACATCTTATACCCAACTTATATTCTATATATTTTATAGATTTTAATATTGTAATATTAAATATTTTTTAGGGACCTCAACACATATAGAGACCGATGAGCACAATCATTTTAAATATTTTTTATGGCCTTTGTTCGTGGATTTCTTAGTTGTATACGGCATGTCATTGCTGTTGATGGAAAAATCTTAAAAGCCAAATACAATGGGGTATTATTTGTTGCAATAGAAAATGATGAGAACAACCAAGTCTGTCACATTGCATTTGGGATCGCCGATTCGTAAAATAATGAATCAGTAGAATGGTTCTTCCGTAAACTTCACGATGTAATCGTTGATCCGGAAGGCTTGGTATTCATATCCGACAAGCATATAAGTCTACTAAACAATGTACAGGCTGTCTTTCCCAATGTACTTCATGGAGCTTGAGTATACTGTCATGATGACCATAAAGTCATCGTATAACCTAGAAGAATGTTACACGATGACCATGAAGTCATCGTGTAGTCTATAAGAAGGCTACATGATGACCATGAAGCCACGTGTATCCTACAAGATAGCACATGATGACCATGAAGCCGTCTTGTAGCCTACAAAAGGCTACATGATGACTATAAAGTCATCGTGTAGCCTACAAGAAGGCTACTAGATGACCATGAAGTCATCGTGTAACCTACAAGAAGACTATAAGATGACCATGTAGTCATCGTATAGCCTACAATAAGGCTACATGATGACCATGAAGTCTACATGTAGCCTACAAGAAGGCTACACGATGACCATGATAGCTAAAGGAGTCTATAATAACATATTGTGAACTGTACGAGACACTTCATTGATATGTTTTTCTTATTCACAGTCAATAAAAGAGCTAAGGAAATAATAACTAGAAGAGTAAAATGGTAATTTTATATATCACTGTAGTTACTGATATTCACGAAGGGTAACGTCGTACAAAAGGCTACAGGATGATCATAAAGTCATCGTGTAGCCTACAAGAAGGTTACAAGATGACCATGAAGTCATCGTGTAACCTACAAGAAGACTATAAGATGACCATGTAGTCATTGTGTAGCCTATAACAAGGCTACACGATGACCATGAAGTCTACATGTAGCCTACAAGAGGGTCATCGTGTAGTCTTCTTATAGGCTACACGATGATCATGAAGTCATGATATAGCTTACAAGAAAGTTACATGATGACCAGGAAGTCATCATGTAACCTACAAGAAAGTTACACGATGACCGTGAAGTCATCGTGTAGCCTATAAGAAGACTACATGATGATCGTGAAGTCATCGTGTAGCCTATAAGAAGACTACACGATGACCCTGAAGTCATCGTGTAGCCTACAAGAAGGCTACACGATGATCATAAAATCATCTTATAGCCTACAAAAAGGTTACACGATGATCATGAAGTCCTCTTATAGCCTACAAGAAGGCTAACGATGATCATGAAGTCGTTATGTAGCCTATTAAGAAGACTACGTGAAGACTAGAAGAAGACTACACGATGAATAAAAAATTAAGATGTAAACAACATATAATATAAATAATTAAGCATTCAATGGCATATAAAAAAAATTAGGCATTCAAGAACCATAAACTATGTAAGGTATAAAAATATATATCCAAGTTATATAATAAAAAATTATTTCTTCACGCGTCCACATACAAATAACTCAATTGTCATTCTTTTGCGATATTTTGGCATTTTCTTGTGAGTTATTTCTTCAAGATTCATCTCGTATGTGATGACTTCGACAAAATTCAGGGAGAATACCCCGCAATCAAAGCTATAAAAGACATGAAATTCAAAAAACATAATTAAATAATATGTATAAAATTATAAGTGTATAGTGGACTTTAAAAAATGTATATTTCACTTACACATTCTCTTGTTGTGAAACCTTCATGACCTCATACGTCCACGTCTCTTTGGGTTTCACCTCTGGTCTCTTCTTATAAATGTTCATGACTTGAAGCATACGAGGGATTATCTTCATATAAAATTTATATCAAATGCAGATACATGGAGCGTTGATATGACATGTTCATGGAGTTGTAAATACAAATTAACTGACCATTCAAATCAAGCTCCACCGCTATCCATTGACTATTATTCACACTCATTCGAAACCAAACCTATAGAAATTGATAGATAATAATAAATATTGTTTTTTATAAGTACAAAAAATATGTTTACTAGCTTTTCTACAAGACATACCTTATTAGAAAATCCCCAGTCCCATCCAAAATTTGTCTATAAGCCAAGAACTGAGAATGGGATAAGCTCATCAACCTCAATGTCGTATCCCATAGGATCTTGCTTAAACTCTTTCATTCGGCCGGACAGGTTTCCCTGTAATGTCACAGGAAATTTTGTAAAGCAATAAAAAATCGTCATGAAGTGTACATGATGCCCATGAAGGCATCGTTTACATTTCATGAAGTATACATGCTGCCCATGAAGGTGTTGTGTAGACTATATCAATTGTACATGGTTCTCGTGAAGGCGTCGTATAGACTATATCAATTGTACATGATGCCCGTGAAGGCATCATGTACACTTCATGAAGTATACGCACTGCCCATGAAGTATATGTGATGCCCATGAAGGCATCATGTAAACTACGTGAAGTTCAAAAACATCTTACTTACCTATAGAATCAAATCACCAACGAGACTCTGATGTGAGGGTTATTATCCTACAAATCCCTCTAAGTATGCATCGATATGCTATAATGTAATAAAGATTACATAAGATATTTATATTTATTCAAAATACCACATTAAAAAATTATAAATAATTGCTTACATCTGACTCAAGCCATTGAAAATGTGGGGTGACTACTTTCTTGAACCAGGTGAGATCAGAGGTGCAAAATCATACAGCTACTTTCCCGTTCTTGTACAACGTAATGATAGATCAACATTAGGAGTTTTATGATGGTGATTTTGTTGGCTGTCGCGACGCGGGAGCTGTGAAAGCGTGTGACTCGAGGCCTTTTAAAAATTAAACTTTTAATAAAGATCGAATCTGTTAATAATATAAAACTTGTGCAACGTCACGATTACCAAATAAAAAAACTTTTTTATTGAAAACTCTTTTTCAATCAGTCAGGATCCATTATATATTTATACATTAAATCTACAACATACAATGTGAGAAATCATATACCTCTTGTAATATATATCAAGCGTCCGTGCAAAACCGATCGATCATTCGTCCCATGAAACCATTCCAACGATCAGTAGACTTCGAGATCCACATCAAGATCTTCCAAGTCAATCATCAACGCATTAGGACGTGTGCGAGCATGTAGAATATTACAAAGATATTTTTTCTGTCTCTAGATGTACTCAACACATGAGATATAGAGATTTACTGAGAATAATTTTAGTGAGACGATTCTCTAAAAGAACGCAATGATTATTCTTTCAGAGTTTTCATTTATTAATCACAGAAAAAAAATCACTATGACACCAACTGTATTCTCAATTCAATTTTCCTGATGAACTCATTCATCAACTAAGGCCATTAGAATAATATCTATATATTTTTTAGATAATGAAGTATTAGATTTTTAAGAATAAATTGGAATAATATTTAATTATAAAAGTGCCGATTGCAGTGGACCCACTGCAACTGTGCACAATTATAGTGCCTGACGACACTGCAGTGTGCCGTGAGGTAGCATAGTGCCCCACAGCATCACTTTAGTGTCGTGTAGTACTTCAATGGTGAAACCCCACTACTATAATGTCACATGTCACTACAGTAATCCATGTCAATCTTTGATACTCAATTAGTGATTGACATGTGACAATTACTATGAATTAAATATTTATTTTAATAAGATAAATATCTAGATATCAATTAATTCAAAATTAACATATCGGATTATTCATATTAACTAAGTTATCTGTTATTTCACAATTAATAGATTTAGTTGATTCAAATTACTATCTAATAATAATATAATTTATCTAATTTCACAAATTAGATATTCTCTCACTTATCGATGATTAAAAAAATAATAGATAATTATTTATATATACATAATTTTTGAAATTTATATATATAAATAATTCAATTAGTCAATTCTTAATTAATTAATCACACATAATTATCTCATAATTATGTACTTATCCCAGAATAAAAGTTATTTTTACAAGTCAGTCATTTTCTCTTGTCCTGAAATATCCACACCCTAAACTGCATATTACAGAGGTGACTTTGGGATCATGGACCTATAATCCTAAACTCCAATAAACTAAATTATTAATTAAACTCTTCAATTAAATAATCTTATTTATTAATTCTATTATTTCTTCACTATAAATATGGAATTGAACTCTTAGTGATTATAGAATGTATTTGTAGAGTATTCTTATGTAGTCCACTGATATAATTATTTCATATAGTTTTGTCCTCAAATTATTGGTTTGTAAATTAGAGCTGGTCAAAAATACCATTTTACCCTCTAAATACATCTTGATCCTTAAGTATCATTAATCCACTAGTGAATGGCTAATTTATAATTTTATTATAAATTTGAGCTCAATAACCATTCAGTTCTAGAACTAAAACTTAAGATAACCAATACACGATCTGTTGGGAAAGCTTGGATTCTGAATCTTGCAAGATCATGTTCTCAGCTATCCACATAACCGAATCTTCAAAATAAAAACCAATACCTTGTTTTACAAATAAACCTTAATGAGTGATCAAAAGATTCAATAGACATGCATAGGAGTTCATGACTTAGGATTCAGGCTGAACTACATATGATCATCAAATTGATGTATATTAACTCTTTATGATAAACGACACGCTGATAAATATATTAATTCACATCAGTACAGTCATATATAATCTCATTATATAAAGTACAATCACTAAGATGTCTATACACATCAATGATCTGGATCTAGATTAGACGTATTCATAATACTTAATTAACTGTACTAGCAACCATTCATTAAAAATTCTATACTTTAATATGTTGCTGATAATTTTATTCGTTAGCTATCTTTATAACAGTCGCATCCTTCAATAAATAATCTCTCTTACAAGATGATATTTCATCTCTATGTGTTTGCCCTTCTTGTGACCTCTCAATTCCTTAGAATTTGCTACCGTCTCACTGTTGTCACAGTACAAGATCAGTGGCTTGTCCATATCTAGAACAACTTCTAGATCAATATAAAACTTGCTGAGCCATATTGCTTCTTTCGCAGCTTCACAAGCCGCTATATATTCGGCTTCCATAGTGAAATTTGCAATGCTGGATTTTTTAATACTTCTCCAGACTATAGCTCATCCACCTAATATGAATACTGATCCAGATGTCGACTTTCGACTACCTTTATCTAATTAAAAGTCATACTTAGTATATTCAGTAGGGTTCAAGTCTCCACTTGAATAAACAAGCATATATTTTCATGTTCTCCTAAGATACTTGAGAATATACTTTATTGTAATACAGTGTTCCAAACCTCAATTCGATGATAACGATTGGAAATTCTCACTACATAACAGATGTCCAGTCTCGTACACAACATGACATACATGAGACTTCCAACTGTTGAAGCATATGGAACCTTTCTCATATCCTCTTCCTTCTTAGGTGTCTTTTAGGACATTATTCCTTGGAGAGGACAATCTCATGTTTGGTCGGTAGTTGACATTTCTTGGAATTTCCCACAAAGAATCTCTTCAGCACCTTATCGTATAAAATGTCTGAAAAAGGGCCAAGACCATGTTCTTTCTATCGCTTAGGATTTGGATGCCCATAACATAGATCACTTCTTCCAAATCTTTCATTTGGAATTTCTTAACTAACCACTTCTTTAATTTTGACAGAGTTTCTACATCATTCTCAATGAGTAGAATATCATCAGCATAAAGAACTAAGAAAACCACTATCTTATCTTTGATGTATTTATAAACACAGACTTCGTCAACATTTTGCTTGAAGTCCTATGATTTTGTAATCTCATCAAAGGTAAGATTCCAAGATCTAGATGTTTGCTTTACTCCATAAATGGATTTAAGCAACTTGCGTACTTTCTGACCTTTTATACGAATCTTCTGGTTGCATCATATAGATGTTTTTTTAAGAGAGCCATTTAGAAAAGTTATCTTGACATCCATTTACCATACCTCATAGTCAAACTAGTGGCTATGGACAAAAGGATGCGAATGGATTTTAGCATGGCCATAAGGGAGAATGTCTCTTTATAATCGACTCATTCTCTTTGTGTATAGCCCTTGGCTACCAACCGTGCCTTGAAAGTCTATACTTTTCCATCTACACCTATTTTCTTCTTGAATATCCATTTACATCCAATGGGCCTGACATCTTGAGGTGGATCTACAAGTTCCCAGACAGAATTGGAATACATAGATTTTATTTCCTAGTTCATAGCATCTTGCTATTTCTCCTTTTCAGGATCATCCATTTCTTTTTCATAAGATATTGGATTGTCCTTATCAATGTCTGAAACTAGGACATGTACCTCTAGTTCGTAGTGAACTGGTTGTTTAACAACCCTCCCACTACGATGTTGCATCGGGGTTTCCTTTGCAGGAACTATGGTTTATCTAGTTTATCATTTATCAATAAAAATTGAAAGTGGTCTGATCTCATCAGTCGCTAATTCCTCGTGAACTACTTTACTTTGAGGTTTGTAGTTTTCCATATAGTCGTGTTCAAGGATGGTGGCATTTTTTGATACAAATACATTTTGATCCTTGTGACTATAAAAGTACCCACCTCTAATTTCTGGAGTATAGCCAACGAATATGCATACTTGAGACCTTGAGTCTGACTTTCCAGTTTTGTATTTAATAGAGTGAGCTGGAAACCACTATATACGAAAATGACGTAATCTGGGTTTGGAGTCATTCCATAATTCTAAAGTTGTCTTGCTTACAGACTTAGAAGACCCTACATTCAAAATGTATGTAACCGTGTGTAATGCATATCCCCAAAATGTAAGTGCTAGTGATAAGTAGCTTAACATCGATTTAACCATATCCAATAAGGTACGATTTCTCCTTTCTGAAACACAATTTTACTGTGGTGTTTCAGGTGCTATGAGTTGGGATTCGATTTCATACTAAAGCAAGTAATCCTTGAATTCTAAATCTAGGTATTCACCACATCAATCTACGAAGGGTTTTCAATGATTTACCTAATTGCTTTTTCAATTTCAGTTTGAAGTTTTTAAAATTTTCAAAAGTTTCAGACTTTCTTTGCATTAGGTAAGTATTAACCATATATTGAGTAATCGTCAATAAAAGTGACGAAATACTCATACCTACCTCTAGCTTGTACATTGATCGGTCCACAGGCATCACTATGCACTAGCTCAAATGGTTCCTTGGCTTTTTGGCCCTTTCTAGAGAAAGGTCACTTAGTCATTTTACTCTCTAAATAGGATTCACAAATAGGAATAGTTCCAACTTTTAGTTCTCTCAAAGCACCATGCTTTGTTAATATGTTTAACTTATCTATATTAATATGTCTCATCCTAAGATGTCAAAGATATATGTTATCATCATCGTGAGAAACTATTTGTCGTTTGTTAGTTTTAGGTTTTGCTACTTTAAATAATTCAGAATTATTTAATGCACATTCGGTCGGTTTAAGCATATATAGTCCATTTATAACTTTAGCATGACAAATATAGAATCCATTCTTAGAAATAATAAACTCTTTGTTAATAAAAGAAACTTCTGTTCTTGCAAAAATGAAAGAGAAATCGAATTTCTTGAAAATCCAGGAATATAATAAACATCGTTCAAAACTAAATAATTATATCCAAAAAGTAAACGAATTGTCCCTAATGTTTTAGCTGACACGAGCGCACCACTGCCAACTCTCAAAATGAAATCGCCATCAACCAGCTCCCTTGACGAATCAAACAGCTGTAAAGAAGAACATACATAGTTAGTGGCTCCTGAATCAAGTATCCAAGATGATAAATCATATTCCACTAAGCAAGCTTCATGTGCAAGTAAATCATATTTACCTTTCTTTTTCAGTTCATAGAGATACTTGTTACAGTTTCTCTTCTAATGACCTTCAACCCTAGAGTGGAAACATTTACCCTTGGGCTTGTTGTCATTCTTGTTTTTCTTGATTTTCGATGATGTCTTGACTTTCTTTCCTATTTTATTCTTACTATTGTCCTTACCATATTCTTCTTCCTTTTCTTGTGCTTAACAATATTGGAAGAATGTTCTTGCTCAACAACATTTGCCTCACCCTCTACGGTCAATCTAAAGTTGAGTGACTCAAAAATCTGCAGTTCATTCAATAATTGGGTCACGTTGAATTGCAACTTATTCACAAAATAATTAGTTGTGAACGCAGAAAAAGCTAGTGTGAGCGACTCAAGTATAATGCTAACTTGAGTCCGCTCATCAATGATCGCCTTATGTACTTCCGGCTCGTGCATTATGTTGATCATGTTCAAAACATGTTCTCGCACAGAAGTGCCCTTTCTCATCTTAGTCGTCATATAGCTCCTAGTAGCCTCATGACAACTTTGATCACACTGTTGCCCAAACATCGCCTATAGAGCTTCCATAATATCATAGGCAGCCTCCATGCTTGGTTCTCAAAACATCATGCATGCTCATAAACATGTAACACTTCGTCTTGTTGTTTGATATGATCCAAGCATCATATTTGTCCCTAACATTCTTAGGGGCATTAACAGCGGGCTCCTCAGGACATTCCTCGGTAAGAACGAACTTATGGTTCTCACAAATCAACATTAAGTTTATATTTGATTTTTAATGTACGAAATTATCACCATTCAATTTCTCAAGAGTGAGTAAAGCAGTAATAGGATTACCCATGGTATGCATAATAATGATAACTAAAATTTGAAACATACAAGATTCAATATAATTGATAAATATCTTTAATTCAAAAAGTAAACGTGTTGCATGAATGTAACATAATAAACACACAAAATTAATAATTACTAATCACGATAAAACAACCCAAAAATTAATGTGCTGTCTTAGGGTCAGTCAGATTAACCTCAGACTGTCTATGTGACATTCTCATCCTTGCTAATTAAAACTTAAAATATCTCATATTTTCTCTTTTAACAATACATTATTATGTATTGTTTGTTCGGTCAAGTCACAGCTATACACATGAAAGTTTAATTGTGATTGTTAGTGTAACCCATTATAACTCAAATTTCATGACTTGATTTACAATATGCTGCCTTAGGGTCGGTCAAAACTAAACTGCATCGCTTCCTCCTATCTTTTTAAGAAATTCAAACTTGGTATTGGTACAGATTGAAACCTTCCTTAGGATGATGAAAACAAAGCCATATCGATGCCCGTAATGCACCTCACGGTGCTGTACTAATGATGGAGACCATATGTTACATTGACATTTCAACTTTCTCCCACTCACTATTTTAGGATTATGTGTTTCCATTTTAACTAATCAATTAATTCTAAATTAATCACTGGTTAAAATAATAACCTTATGAATATTTAATAATCAGTTATCCCAATCTCATTGGTCTAAATTCATTTTAACGTTCTAAAGTACCTAAGTCATAATTAGGTGAACTTAGATTCACTAATTAATTATATTCATCAAACTTTAATAAAACTCTTTTACTAAAGTCAGTTATCCTAAATGTTACTATACCCCTTAGTGTGGTATCAGTACAAAGTTTTGATTAATTAAAACCTAGCACTTTACATGCAATTGATTTCATAAAATAATATATATAAACATATTAGGACAATCAAAATAAATCATATTTCTATAGATGAGATGCATGATCATATAACATTGTGTGAGTTTTCATTGTTGGCATGTGATCGACTAATGCATGGACATATTATCAAATATAACAATTAAACAATTATTTAATAATTAAATAAAATAATAATAGACCGAGTGACTATTTGGTATTTCTAAATTACAACCCTTGAAATAAAGAAATAATAATACAACGTGGACTTCAAGAATACATATTTTTCAAATATTGCCATCTCTTCATGATGTCCAACTTCATAATCTTCAAAGTTTGAACAAAATCCTATTTAATTAGAAAAAAAACTATTTTTCTTAATTATAATTAAATTCTATAGTTATTCGTTTAAAATAATTGGCTTTCACTGAGTCAAATAAACACTTTATTTGATTTGTTCATACTTGGGTCAAACTCAATTAACCTATTAATTTCTAATTTTCATAAAATTAAAAATTAAAAAGTTTTAAAATTACATTAATTTCAAAATTTAAAAAGATAATTGATAGACTTAGGGTTATCATAAAACTCTACAATGATAATGTTGGTTGGTATCAGGGTTTATGCGAAACTTCTCTAAATGTAACAACAGTTATCACCGACCACCATCATCGTTGGACCCGTCGTCGGTCACTGACCACCGTCAGACGACGGCTCTGATTTTTCGACGACGTCGCCGGAACAATAAATTCCGGTGACATTATCGATTAGCTTTAATCAGTGGCGCTAGCGTCGAAAATCCAAATTCCGGTGTCGGTGCCAGAATTTAAAAAAAATCATTTTTCTTTTCTTTTTCCTCAGTTGTTCGACTCGTGCATTCGTCGTCTTCTCGTGATCGAAATAATTAAAATAAATATTCAAAATAAAATTTCAAATTCACTAGGCCCCAAAACAGCTTGCACAGGAGCTAAGAAAAAATTAAAAGAACAAAGTCGAACCTAATAATCACCATATAATTAACAATCTATTATTTTTCATATGTTCAAAAAACATAATCATCCATTCATTCATACACATCTCATACTATATGATAATGTAGGTAAACTCACACAACATTTAACATATAAATATATAAAAACCGCTCTGATACCACTTGTTGGTTGTCATGGCTCATGCGCGACGAAAGTGTGTGACTCGATGCCATTTAAAAATTAAATTTTTAATAAAGATCAAATCTTTTAATAAAATAAAACTTGTGCAACGCCACGATAACCAAATAAAAAACTTTTTATTAAAAACTCTTTTTTCAATGAGTCAGGATCCATTATACATTTATGCATTAAATCTACAACATACAAGGTTATGAATCATATACTTTTTGTAGTCTATATCAAGCGTCCTTGCAAAACTGATCGATCTTTGGTCCTACAAAACCGTTCCAATGATCAGTAGACTCCGAGATCCACGCCAAGATCTTCCAAGCCATTCCTTAACGCACTAGGGCATGTATGAGCATGTTGAATATTACAAGATATTTTTTCATCTCTAGATGTATTCAACACATGAGATCTAGAGATTTACTGAGAATAACTTTAGTGAGACGATTCTCTAAAAAAACGCGATGATTATTCTTTTAGGGTTTTGATTCACTATTAATCACAGAGAAAAATCACTCTGACACCAATTGTATTCTTAATTCGATTTTTCTGATGAACTGATGAGCTCATTCATCAACGAAGGCCATTGGAATAATATCTGTATATTTTTTAGATAATGGCATATCAAAAATTTTCGAGATAAACTAAAATAGCATTTAATTGTAAAATTACCAATTACAGTGGGACCCACTGCAGCTGTGCACAACCGTGTGGTGCTACAATGTGACATGTGGTAATTACTGTGAAATAAATATTTATTTTAATCAGATAAATATCTAGATATCAGTTAATTTAAAATTAACATATCTGATTATCCCTATCAACTAAAAGTTGCAAAATTGCTATGCAACAGTGGGATCCACTGCAACTGTGCACAACTGCAGTGCCACACGTTATCTGATTATCTCTATCAACTAACTAATCTATTATTTCACAAATGATAGATTTAGTCGATTCAAATTATTATCTAATAATTTAATTTACAAATGATAGATTTAATCTCTATCAACTAATTTCACTTACANTATATATATATATATATAATTCAATTAATTAATTTTTAATTAATTAATCACACATAATTATTTCATAATTATGTACTTGTCTCAGAATAAAAATTCATTTTACAAGTCAGTCATTTTCACATTTTCTGAAATATCCACACCCTAGGCTGCGTAATACAAATGTGACTTGGAGATCATGAACCTATAATCCTAAGCTCCAATAAATCAGATTATTAATAAAAAATTTTAATTAAATAATCTTATTTATTTATTCCATTATTTCTTGACTTTAAATATGGAATTGAAGTGTTAGTGATTATAATATGTATTTACAGAGTATTCTCATGTAGTCCACTGATATAATCATTTCATGTAGTTTTGTCCTCCAATTACTGATTCATAAATTAGAGTTGGTCAAAACTACTATTTTACCCCACTAAATACCTCTTGATCCTTAACCATTAATCCACTAATGAATGGCTAATTTATAATCTTTTTTTAAATTTAAGTTCAATAACCATTCAGTTTTAGAATTAACACTTAAAAAAACTAATATACGATCCGTTAGGAAAGCTTGGATTCCAAATGTTCCAAGATCATGTTCTCAGCCATCCACATCACTGAATCTTCAAAACAAAAGTCACTAACTTGTTTTACAAATAAATATTAACGAGTGAATCAAAAGATCTAGTAGACATGCATATGAGTTCATGACTACTCAGAATTCAGATCGATCTACATATAATCATCGGAACAGCACGTTGATAAATATCCTAATTCAAATCGGTCGAGTCATGTATAATCTCATTATATAAAGTACATTCAATAAGATGTCTATACACATCAATGATCCGGATCTATATCACACGCATTCATAATGCTTAGTGAACCGTACTAGCAACCATTCATTAAAGATTTCATACTTTAATATGTTGCTGATAATTTAATTCATGATCTATGATCTTAATACTCTCGTACCAATACAAGATCATAATTTCATTAATGAGTATAGAATTTTTAGATATTTATAAAAATTATTCAACAATAATTTAAAAGAATAATTATAAGAAAAATGTAATCATCATTAAATTTCATATCAAAATGTCAATACACATATTTTGAGGACATAACCCCCAACAGATTAAATTCCTACAAGATGAATGTGCACACGGGCATCATGTAACCATCATGTAGACTACACGATGATTACACAGACATCTTGTAACCATTGTGTAGCCTACAAGACGGTTACACAAACATCTTGTAACCCTCTTGTAGCCTACAAGATGGTTATAGGGACATCGTGTAACCATCTTGTAGCCTACGATGGTTACAAAGACATTATAGAACTTACCTTGAACTCGGGGAGATGAACCACACTTCAAACCTCGTTTCATCCTAAAAAAATACTGAGTTGAATGGTTGGAAATATTTGAAGTCCGTATCGACAACGACCGCCTATTTTACTTTCTCATTTCTCCACTTTTTTTCTTCTTTTCTTGTTACCCAAGTAGGTGACTCAATGAGCCAAGATCTTTTTGTCTTTTGCTTACCAAGGAAGACAAGCTCTTATTCATATTTCTCCTCTCTGGACTACTCCTCTGATCTAGTCGAATCCATTAAATCAGAGATTATCGATGCAACATCAACTTCATTGGTGGGCTACTCTTTTTTTTTCTTTTTCTTCTTTCTTTTTGTTCTTCTTCATCATAATTATTTTCTTCATTTTCCCTTCTTTCACTTATTCTTTTTCTATTTTTCTTTCTTCTTCTTTTCCTTCTTTTTATTTTATTCTTTATCTTCTTCTTCTTTTACTTCTATTTCTTCTTTTTCTTCTTCTATTTTTTTCTTTTTCTTCTTCCTTTTCTTTTTATTCTTATGTCTTTTCCTCATATTCTTCTTTTTTATCATTGTTTTCTTTTTTTCTTCCTTTTCCTCTTTTTTTTTGTTCATTTGTTTCCTCTTCATTCTCTCCTTCATCTTCAGCATTTTTTCTCTTCCTCCTTTCCATCATCTTCTTCTTCTTGCTTAACATCTTCTTCTTTTTTTCCTCATCCTCTTCTTCATCTCATTTCTATTCCTTGTTCTCTTCGTCTCTCTCCATCTTTTCCACTCTCTCATCCTCCTCATCCTCCTCATTTTCTTATTCTTTTCTCTCTCCCTCGTTGACATTTATCATATCTACATTGCTGGCAGAAGATCGAGCAACAAATGAGTAATCATCTTACGGGATGTTACCAAGTGATCCATCATAATTTTGATCTGGGAAATTGCATAGGAAATATATAATTGCATGGACAACATCTTCTTGTCCATTGCAATCAAACATTTCCTCACCCAGGGATCCCCAATATTCTCCTTGGGCTTTTTACTACCATCAGCTTTATTAAAAGAGACTTTCTCCTCCTCATGCCTCTCCATCTTCTCGCCGACATCTTCCTCTGCTACCCACAATAAGGCTACAAGAGACATCGACAGAAAATACATGTAATAAATTAGATAAGATAGTTGCAACATGGGTACATGATGATCTTGTAGTCTACATGATGGTTAAAAGATGTCCCTGTAACCATCGTGTAGTCCACAAGAGGGGTCGATCGTGTACCCTTATTGTAGACTACATGTTGGGTACAAGATGTCCCTGTAACCATCATGTAGTCTACACGACCATCGCGTACCCCTATTGTAGACTACACGATAGTTATAGAGACATTTTGTACCCAACATATAGTCTATAAGAAGGATACACGGTCATCATTTACCCCTCTTGTAGACTACACAATGGTTACAATGACATCATGCACCCATCGGATAGTCTACAAGTAGGGTACACGATCCTCATGTACCCATCTTCTATACTACACAATGGTTACATGGTCATCTTGTACCCATAATATAGTCTATAAGAAGAGTACACGATCATCATGTACCCCTTTGTAGACTACACGATGGTTTCGACAAGGTTATATGAGGATCTTGAACATACCTTCTCCTTCAGATGTTACTCTCATGCTACTGATTTCAGTAGCTCGTTCAGACACAATATCACACATGGACATATCTTAGTTGCATGCGTTGATGGTGCCCATAACCTGTAAAAGTTCTATATAGTGTAAATACATAGACATAAGATCAAAATTGAAGTGTACATAATGATCATGTAGTCATCGTGTACAGTACACGATCTTCTTATAATACATCGTGTAGTGTTCATGTTTCCTTGAGCACTACACAATGTAGTACAAGACTATCATGTAGTCATCTTGTACACTACACGATGACTACAATATAGTAGTGTAATACATCGTGTAGTGCTTAAGATGACATGAACACTACACGATGTCATCTTGAATACTACATGATGATTTCATGGTCATCGGGTAATCTTCTTGAAGGTCATCGTGTAGTCTTTTTGAAGTAGAGAGAAGAGGAAACACAAACACTTGAAACTCCATGAAAAATGAACTCATTTCAACTGGAGAAGAGACAGAAACTCAGAAACTCTAGATAAAAACCCAAGAGAAAAATCCAGAAACCTGAGAAAGAAACATGCCTTGTTGTGAAGTTTGCTGTGAGAGATGAGATTTGCTGTGATTCTGAGAGAGAGAGGTTGCGGTGATTCAAGAGAGAGAGGGTGTGTGTGTGTGTGTTGTTCATTCGAGTAAAAGAAAATGAAGAAACGAGGGAGTACACGAAGAAAAAGGAAGGTACATGAAACATTGGGTTGAGTGGTCGAGAAGTTACTTTCTGAAAAGGTGTAATTATGATTGATTTGGTTTGATTTTTTTGCCGTTGTTTGGAATTCATGAAAGGGCATTCTGGTAACTTCACTCGTGTTAGTGGAGGAGAAACGTGGGTCAGGGATCCATTTTAGCCAAAATTAGTGTTTGGGTCCTTTTTAGTGAATGAAAAAATATATGGGTTCACTTTAGGCAAAAACCCAAGAAGAAGAGGAGAAAAGATAACTTACCGTTAATGGTGTTTCAATTTTGTAAATAGTGTTTTAATTTTAAAAAATAAGTTACCTTCAGATAATTAGTTATAAGATTAACGGTGTTAGTGCCTAGTGGTCAAATTGACTAATTTATATATATTAAGAGGTCGTTTGGTATAAGATTGTAAGTAAAAGATTTTTGGAATAAGATTACTGAAATATGATTGTGAGAAAATACAGATCCAGAAAGTTAAGATTATTTTGTTTGTTAAATACTTGAGAATGTCATTTTATAGTTTTACCCTTAAACTAATTTTACTTATTTTATTTAAATAAAATCATAAAATAATTAGAAAATCCTTTTTTCATTGAGAGTAATTTCCCCTGATTTTTTTGCAAAGACAAAATGGTGGAGAAACTCATCTTCTTCAATCTTTATCAAGTGACAAAAACTCATCTTCCTAGGATGCTAAGATTTGGATGATGTACAAAGTGACAAAAACGTATCTTCTTCAATCTTTAGCTAAAAAAATCCAAGTCTCGTTTTGAGGCAATTTCTTCGTTTTGCGAGATTAAGTTTTGCAAATTTTGTTTTGCTTCCAACAAACTTGCTCATTGATCTATTTTATTTTTAATGATATATGTGAGCACATGGTTGGATTACATCTTTTATTAAATTACATAAAAACCCAAGTCTCAGCCTTTACTCGTGCTGAAGTTGGAGCTCGTGAGTGAGGGAGAGGGAGAAGGGCTCGTGTATGCTCGAGATGAATATATAGAGGGGTACTAAGATACTCTCCATGGAGGGTATCATGGCATTCTCGTAGTCTTGTAGCCCTAAAAAAATGAACCGAACAATGATATATTTAAAATACCATCACATTCTATGCATATTTTTTAAAATACCCCCATACCAAAGAGCCCATAAGGGTATATGATGTTAAGTTCATAGTTTAGGGTACAAATTATCAAATCCTAAAACTTTTAAGTGTATGATTTAGATTTAAACCTTTAAAATTTTAAATTTACGATTACAGCCGTCAAACTGAGAAATCGGCGCTTGCATTCGCAAACCGTCAGATGCCGAGAAGTTCGCATAACAGGGTTCTGATAGTAATAACCGAAAAGATCAAGATCGTTGAACGTGGAAGGCCATGTCGATGGACGGAGATCGACAAAAAGAGTAAAACTTTACCTTTTTGATTCTTTAATAGTCAATTTTGGTATCATTCCATAGTCTTTGGGGACACAGATTAAAGCACAAGCATGGAACAACAAAGATTCAATGAGTGAAAGGAAGGAAAAAGAAGAAAGATCAAAGAGAAATATTATTCTCTCCCTTTGTATCTGTTGTGTATTATGGGTCGACGTCTTCGTTCTCTCACATCTTCGGTATGGATATGTTTCTGTTTCTTTACCTGTTTGCAAGGTCTATTGGTCGTTGATGGCAAAACTAACCTCACCACCGATATACTCACTCCAATCAACCGTGATCTTTATCATTCCAGGTTTTCCTCTTATTTATGTTGTAAGCCTGTATCATTTTTGGTAACTTATAGTTGACACGGCTATGCATTTATAGTTGTTTCTTCTTTAGGAACTACTATTAGTGTAGTAAGCATTTATACACGTGCGATAGCTCAAGCATCTATCTCCTCAGTGCTGATTGCTTGCTTGGAAAATGTGCAAAACCGAAAATGATCATACTGTCAAAATTAATCTTTGTTAGGATGACTCTATAACGATCATCGAGCTTGTAATTTTGAATAATTTTACTCCGGAGTGATCGTTATCATTATTTTCTTTCCTATTTTCCGGTTTGTTTTGTGGAATATGCAGTGGCGATTTAATGAAGCAAATAAGAGCTTTGGTCTATCGTCACCCAGATAAATTCACTGTAAGTTGTCAGTCTATTTAGTTTGATTAAAGGGCCAGTCTATTTTACTTGGTAATTATGGTTGCATGGATTTCTTAATACTTTTTATTTATATAACAGGTAAAAACAAAAAAATCTGGAAATAAAGGCTATGCTGCAGAGATCATGGTAGTTACTTATTGCCGGGGAATTAGAGAGTGTGATGATAGATCAAAGTTTCGGATACTTCTTGTAAGTTCTTTCTCACAGAACATTTTGAATGTTGAAATGCGTTTTAAGCTGTTTGATTCAATTTTCATTTTTAGTTTATTGATGTGCTACCTAGTTTAGTTTAATTTCTGGGGATAAGAAAGACTGATGATGGTAAGGAAATTCTGCTTATAATTTCTCTTCAGTGAATAGAATTATCTCAGATTGGTATTTGCTGGTGTTCTTGACAGATGATTCCTCCTTGTCTTCCAGAGTTTTGGTCAGCATGGAAGAGAGCTCATAACAAGTGAACTCGCTTTAAGAGTCCTGTCTATCTTGAGTGAAGAACACTCTCTACCCAACATGGATGGAACTTCTTTAAAGAGTACCCTTGACAATCTTGTCATAAAGGTAAATTGCTGGAACTCTTTTTTGTTCAGAAAGTCTTCACTACTGTTTATTTGGAATCTGCATGTTGCTTCTAATGAGTAAAGTGAGTTGTTTATGGAAAATTGTGTTTTGATGAACCCTAGTTCTCAACCATAGGAGCCACGTAACTTGGATAAGACACGTTTTACAACTTTTATGGAGTAGCTTCACCTTCACGTCGACAACATTTTATTCACTGGGGTTGAGACTAGAGTTTGAATTTTATATAGTTGGCACTGCCATTTTCCAACAAGTCAAGATTCAGATTTGTTATATGAGATCCACCTATACAGATATGTTCAAGCTAAAGTAATAGATCATCCCAGAATATATATGAGTTCTTTTATATATGGTTTGGTTTATTCATGTTTATACAGCAATTGCATTTATGTAGGCAAATATCAGTATATTGACTTGAAGTGTTTGAAACATGCCAAATTATTGTATGTTCAAAATACTAATATGTTTATAGATATTTTTACTGTCAGGTGGTGCCAACGGAAAACTTGAATGGTCGCAAGCTTGTTGAAGCAGGAGATCATTGCGAGAGGCGAAATGGTCATGCAGCTAATTTAAGTTATTTTAATATTCACATGATCATCTGGACAAATACTGAAATGTATGAGTTTATATCTTGTGGCAGGCAGAGGAGTTGATCTCAACAGGAATTGGAGTGTCGATTGGGGCAAAAAGGAAAAGGTCTGTCGTCCCTTTGGCCTTTGTGGGATTGAACCAATTTGATCGATGATACAAGATCCTTAGCGATCCATTCGTTCCCTTGCATCTTTTGAACTTGCTTTTCTTTATGATCTGTTTTGGAAAAATACACCAGGATGGATCCATTTTAGGACTATTTTACTGGAAGCAATAAGTAAATGCATTTCTAAATGTATATGTTTTGCAACCACTGTTGACCTTTTTCTTTATATCATGAAGAAGACGAAGGATATCTTCCACATGAATGTTATGTTCTAACTTACTTTCACCTTTTTGTTTCTTCTCAAAGTACAGGACTATGATCCATACGAGGAAAATCCTGGAGTTGCTCCTTTTAGTGAACCTGAGAGTCAAATAATGCGGAAACTTGCGTTGTCATTTGAGCCACACATATGGGTCAATGTGCATTCAGGAATGGAGGTGATTTCATTGTCCTTTTTGTGGTAGCAAATGAGAATAGTTATTTAAACGTTATCACCTATCAGTACTTCAATATTATGTATGCACCACAACTAGGTCCAATATTAAGTGCTTCTAGTTAAGCTCATAGTCTTATTAGCTTTACACCTTTCACAGTTATAGTTCTAGTTCAAATTGAGTATAATTTTTCACTATGGTCAATTGTCAGTGAGATGGCTAGGAATATTAGTAAGAGAGGAGAATATTAATCTTGGAGGGGCCTTCGATTTGTGTTCTTTTCCCGTAGTTTTAGTATCATGTTGATATTTTAGATAGTACCCAATGACTTTTTAGGTGTTTTTATCTTTGGATCACTTGAGCGTCTGGAATAAAATTTGGAACATTTATGACAGTTGTGTCTGATTGAGTAGTGTTTCATTTTGTAGTACTTGAATGTAGGGGACTGATAATACTAAAATTACGAATTCACTGTAACTATGTCGTTTATTACTTAAGCATGTCTTTTGTATATATTCTTTTGTTTCCTCCACTGAATATTCTTATCTTAAGAATACTCTGTTTTTCTTTCATGTTTTCTCTTCGAAGTTTTGCTGTGTAGATAGATTGTAATGACAGGGTGGCACTATTGCTTATGTGTTTTTAGGCTCTGTTCATGCCATATGACCATAAAAACACGACTCCTGGTGGATATTCTTCAAAACGGATGAGATCATTGCTTGAACAGCTGAACAATCTTCATTTGGAAAACCGTTGTATGATTGGGTCTGGTGGAGGTTCTGTTGGGTAAGTCTCAATCATTGGGAGAAGTGAGAACAAATTACGAATAGAAAGTTACACAATTTTTTTTATCAGCAGAAAGTTAAATAAATTGGATGCTGTTTTTGTTATATGGTGCGTCTATGTGTTTTCAGTGGTTTATATATTGGAAGTGTTGGATGATATGTTTATTAGTCTTCACTGTGTTGTTTACAGCATACCTCAATGGTGTACTGTTTTCATGAGTTTGCCCGCATTCTGTTATCATGAGGTGGTGTTTGGTTCAAATGAATGGAATAAAAATGAAAATGAAATGAGAATGAGAATGAAAAGAAAGAGAAATGAAGGATAGAAGGTAGAAGAGTTGATTTGTCATGGCAAACGATTGATATAAAGTTTAGTTGTTGTGAAGAACAGCATGTTGGATGGGACAGGGGTTGATTTATTGTGGCACAATTTATGGAGAGAGTGAGAGAGTGGGAATGTGTGAGTAAGGAATGGAATGAGGATTTCATAAAGGTGATACATGTATGTAGTGTAATTGCTTACTTTCTAAGCAACACAAATTGGTAACTAAACATAAGACTGAGGATTCATAAAAAAATCCCCCCATTCCATTTACATTCCATTACATTCATTTGAACCAAAGATCACGTAACTTTTACCGGATTACCAATCATCAGTGTGTAAAAGTATATATGCTTTTGAGGTTATCTGAGTTATCTCGGTTGGATTTATCAAGAATCAGGTGACTGCCAGACAAACTCCGGTTTCTAATTTATTGTTCAGGATCTGTATTCTTGCCTGAGTTGATGTTCTCCAACAACGGTGTGTTTGACATAAAAAAGAAATTGGCATTGGCTGTCTTCTTAGTATAGCTGGTTTAAAGACAGGATGCTGCACTGCATGCATGGAAAAGAAATTTCACTGCTATATGCTGTGGTAATTTCGACTTAACGAGCATAGACCAAATGTAGTATACTATACTTCAAGATTGTTCTATGTATGGTTGTTTGCCTGCAATATGATGCTATGAGGGTCGAAGCATAATTGCATAATTCATAATATGCACACAAACCATCTTGGAACTGTCTTTAGGTTGCTTACTTGCTTATCGCTAATTCTTTCTACAACCGTGAATTATGTCTTATTTTTTAGGTATCTGGCACATGGGACAGCTACAGATTTCATGTACGATATTGTACATGTGCCTATGGCATTCACATTTGAGGTCTGTTTAATCTTGGATATTTACAGATGAAATAATTGTGTTAGTCAATTGTCATAATCTTCTTGTTGTTCCATGACTTGTAGATATATGGAGATGGAGCTGCTTCATCCAAAGACTGCTTCAAAATGTTCAATCCCACAGATCTCAGTACCTTCAATGTATGCTATCCCCAGTTTCTGTTGGCTCACTTGTCTCATTGTTGATATTAACAGATTTCTTCTAATCCCGCTTTTTCTAGAGTATTTTTTGTTTTTACGGAAAATGATTTGAGATATACGAATAACTGATATATTGTTTCTCGCATGACAGAGAATTCTAAGCGATTGGTCGGCTGCATTTTTCACAATTTTCAAATTGGGTCCTCACCAGCTCGGTGAGATCGCTACGAAGGCCTCAATGCCCAGCGTAGACAAATTGATATCCATAGATGAGTATCTTGAAGGGTACCTAATAGAGAGAAGTAGTAGATATGGGAAGAAGAAAGAGGTGCTTGAACTAGGAATGCAGGAGATAAGAACTTACTTCAGACTATTTTTGTTGTCTTCGGTGCTGCTAATGTTCATGTTTTGTTCTAGAATTTCAAAAAGCAAGTTTACGAGACCCATTGTTTCTGCCGTTCCACTCTGATCCTTCTTCTGATGCAAATGGTGAAGGGTGGCATTTTCAAGTTTTTCTTCCTTTTATTTTTTTCGTAGATGTAATTTTTCACATTATTTATTTTGCGAGTACAGATCAGATTATAGAGAAATCATTCAAAATTTTAACTGCTTTATATGACATTTTATGCTCTTGTTGAAATTTCAACTGCTTTATATGACATTTTAATACACGTTCAGCAGATTAATGAGAGAAGTACTGAAAAAAAATATTTACGTATGGCTGTGGATATTAAGGCCCGTAATTAAACATCTATAAGTGAGAAAACTAACTTCAAATAGAATGAAAAAGAATACAACTTTGAAGAGCAATACATACATTTCATGTCTAAGACCAGAGCTATGAATAAAGATAAGAATCATGAATATGATGCAACTTATGAATGAAAACTGTATCTAAGGGATGATGAAGGAGAGGATGATAGAAAATAACACAATGAAAACTATGTATGTATAAAGAAGAAAAGGAAGAGGTTAGGGTTAAACTATCTCCTTTCACAAGATACAGCTGCTGTCTTTACCATGCTGTAAAACGCTTGTGTTTTCGGAGTTGCGATCTTGTTAAAAATCAACATTTCCTGCAAAAATCCAACTCTACAATGAAAATTATCTGTAAAGAACATTGAATGCATAATACATTCTCCAATCTATCATATGGGACTGCATGAAACTTAGGTGTTCTGTACCCACTTACCTCTAAATGATTATTGACAGAATCAGACAGGAGAGTAAATAGTTTGGATCGGGAGTTTTTATAATAATGAAGGCCTAACTATGATCGTAGAGTGTGCTTCATGTATCTCAGGGCTGACCGCAACATTGCCCTAGCTTTTCTATCTGGACCGCACCCAGACATAATCATCTCTTCATATACTGCTGGAACCTGAAAACCAGTCATACATGATGTTAACTAATGCTAATATGGCAGTGTTTTCTCATGTGTTTCTTTATGCTTTAGTTTCATTTCTAAATATTGCAGTTGTAAATTAAAGAGTCTTAGGAATATATGCTGAGAACTTAATCATAGCAACAGGTACGTGTAGGACACTCGATGAGAAGTCATCAAAGACAGAAAACACTGTAAGGCTTTGCTTGAATCTTAGAAATTATGAATGAAAGAAAAAGGAGAGGAAAAGTAAAAGGAATGAAAATGAATTTCCCTAAAAAATATATCTTTTCCCTAGTACTTTCCAAGATCCAAACATAGCCTAGAAGAATGATGAAAGGAAAGCTGGAAGAATCTTGCTTTTGGTCTTAAAACCCATAATTTATATGTACCTTATCGAATTTATCAACACGAATAAGAGATTTCATCAGTGTCGTATATGTGACCACGTCAGGTTTCACGTCCTGCAGTTGTAGGAATCAAAAGTAGATAAAGGAGGATGAATTGTAATTTTAATCTGAAAAAATGGTATAATCCCCACCAGTACTTTAACTTACATTTTCCTTCATATACTTTAGGACTGCAAAGGCTTCCGCGTCTCTTCTGTCCTCACCGAATGCATTGATTAAGGAATTAAGCGCTAAAAGACTGGGTTTCAGGCCATCTTCTCTCATGACCCTAAACGCATTCACTGCTTGTTCTGACAAACCCTGCCATACAGTAGAGAACAATCAAATGGATGCTCCACAAACAAACTCATTCACAAGCAGGTCAACAAACCCAAATGACTATATTAGAAAGGCGAAAAGTACTAGCTTATACACCGAGCTTTTATGATAGCGCAGCTAAACACGTTTGCACAATATGGTTGCCTGATAACTTTTGAAACTTCACGACAGAGTATAATGCTTAACAAGGGTTGGTAAATCAAATAAATATTGATAGATCATAAGATATGTCAAAATCCTATGAGCAACCTCTCAACATCTACTTTCTTCCTTCAGAAAGCAGTTACTAAAGATCATACAGAGGTCGCCGCAGTTTCATAAGAATCGACTTGGAACATGTCAAAAGAAACAAACAAGATAAAAGCATCTCATCATTTCACGTATATGGCTATATGATCAGGCGTCAAAAGTTAATAGTAGTTAACCTCACGCATTAAAAATGCATAATAAGTATTCAACAGAAGAGATGAACTGCATTTTCAGTCAGACATATTAACTAAAACTAAGAGTTCTTCCATTACCCTTCGGAAAGTGATAGATTTGAAAGGTTTGGAGGCATACCCTTTGTGCATAGGCGTTTATTAAAGCATTATACATAGTTGAGGATGGCTTCAATCCTGCAGACTTCATGACCTCCAAGCATTCAATTGCGTCATTAAATCTCCCTGACTGCCCATATATATCAACAAGAGTTGTGTATGTAATAACATTAGGAAGTAAACCCCGACTCTGCATCTTTCCTAACAAGTTTTTTACTTCCTCCCATTTTTCCT
The DNA here is from genome assembly GCA_003255025.1 of Datisca glomerata. Taxonomy (NCBI): domain Eukaryota; kingdom Viridiplantae; phylum Streptophyta; class Magnoliopsida; order Cucurbitales; family Datiscaceae; genus Datisca; species Datisca glomerata. The sequence goes on along the minus strand of QANY01013250.1, from coordinate 1,752,242 downwards.
GCTGCCCAAACGAGTTAATCATAATGTTATATGTCGTAGCACAAGACGAGAAACCCCGTTCATGCATTTCCTCAAACAGTTCTGCTGCCCTGTCATGGCGCCCTGCCTTGCAATGAATATCAATGAGTGTGTTCCAAGTAACAGTATCCGGTTCTATCTTCTCGGATAGCATTCGCTCAAATGTTGCAATGGCATGGTCAAGACAATTAAACTTTCCAAAAGTATCGATCATGACATTGTAAAAATGCCTGTCTGGTTTAACCCCACTACTCTTCATTTCCCTTAGAACCTGAAATGTTTTTTGCCACTCTCCTCTATCGCGGTAGCTAGCTAAAATCCTACTGAAAACAAAGGAATTAGGATGCACATTTCTAGCTTCCATTTCTTTCAACACAATTCTAGCACTTTCCCACCTACCGGCATTAGCATAAGCATCGATAAGAAGACTGTAAGTGTGCTCATCCAGTGAGACCCCACTCTTCTCCATCTCTGAGACGATCGATTCTGCATCTTTCAAAGATCCAATTTTGACATATCCTTTGAGAAGTGCATTATAAGCCTTGGTCCTTGGTTTTAATCCACCTTCCTTCATTTCCTCGAAAATAGCTTCAGCTTCCACCGTCCGACCAGCATTTCCCAATGCGGATATTATCGCAACAAGAGTAGCGGTTTTGGGGCTCAAACCACTTGCTTGAACCATGGCTAAGAAATGAATAGCTCGGCTTGGATCACCAGCTTTTGAAAAACCAAACATGATATCATTCAGGAGCTGCCCATCGAGTTCAATCATATCGGATTCAATCTCTCTATAGAGTTTTTGCAAAATTGGAGAATCAATCTTGTTCGTTCGCGTTAGCGATTGGATTATCAAACTGTAGTTAACGAAATCCGACTGGAAACCATCTTCACGCATCCTGGACATCAAATTGAGAGCCTTCTCTAGGTCATCATTGCGAGCACAAGCACCAATCAACGCATTATACGTTAACGGGGTTAATGTTTGTCTCTGGGACAGTAAGAACGCCTCGTATAGCTTCTCGGAGCGGCCGAGCGCGTGAATGAGAATCGAGTAGAGCAATTCGTAAGAGAAACAAAGGTTATGCTTTTGAAGCCACGAAACAACAGCATATGCTAGCCCTATAGAGGAGGAAGAGGAGCAGAGAGATTTGAGAAGTGAGTGCCAGAGTGGAGCCGGTACAGCCCGATACGATTCCGCGAGCTGGAATTCAGCTGGGTCCAGTGAAGTCGGAGAAGCTGAGTCCGTTTCCGAGTCCGATTCCGAATTAGAATCAAACTCTATGGTGGTCGTGCTAGTGGGTGATGATTTAGAGAGGAAGTCAAGGAGGGGAGTAAAATCGTAACGACGCTTCTGGAGCGAGAGGATGTCGTTATCGTCAACGTCGAGAGGTTGAGAGGACGAGAAAGAAGTTTCCGGGGAGGTAGAAGTACTGGCGGTGGCGGAAGTGACGGAAAGTGACTGTTGGAGAATATGGGGATGAGAGAGAAGTGGATAACTGAAGTGAATTGTAGGGAAGCGAGTCGAAAGTGGTGGCGGCAAAAGTAGCATGTTACTAACCTCTGTCACAGACAGATGGATGAGAGAGAGAGAGAGAGAGAGAGAGAGAGAGAGAGAGATGATGATGATGATGAAGCTGAGAGAGAAGAGAGAAGGTTATGGAGGTATTATCGGTTTAGAATTGTTTGTTAATGGGCGGGCGACTAACTGAAACAGATGAATCTCTCGCTCTCTACAGAAAGAGATATTTTCCAACGTCTTAATGCTATTATAGACATGAATCTTTATAGATTTTGATTAATTTAGTGCCCAATAAAAAGTAGCCACGAGAGCAATACGATTAAATATACTCACAATCATCAAATCTCCACAATTCCAATTTAGAACAAATCAAGTTCCGATAATCACGACGGACGTAAATATTAATGACTAACTCATAATCAAATTCAAAGAAGACACGACCGACGTAAATATGCTAAATAAGATATCAACATTCCTCATGCTCCAAAGTTCAACTAAATTGTTAGAAGCATGATCAATGTAATCACTCATTCAGATAACCTTTAGAAGCCCCATCAATAATTAATTTAACTCAACCTGATGAAGGCCCTCCCTACCTAATAAGATGAGGAAGACTCGAAGAAGCATTAGCGTAAAGGTATCCTAATAAAGAACCCGATTTACGGCAAAGAAGTGTGATGAAGTATGAGGGTCATTTGCGATCAATGGTAATTCTAAAAGTCCAAAACTTTGATATAACAGAGTTAGCTCTAACATTCACCTAATGACAGACTCCTAGTAGTTGAAATTCATTGCCGGTTGATTAAGAAGGTATGTTCCAGCAAAATTTATAGTACTCCTGAAATACGTAGTCTTATACTCAAAAAATTTCCGGGCTAAGATCACAGAAACCAAAACAAACGGATGGTTTCAGCTTAATATAGCTTAGGCTTACATTACATGATAAAATGACAAGTTTTTTTATTCATTTAATTCCCTATTACACATTTGAACAATTACACCAATAATCATTAGAAGAAAAGCTCGTGGGTAACACCTAAAAAATCACCCTGCTCCCTATAAAATAGTTGGTCATCCATGGAGTTCTTCTGCCATTGTTTTCATCCAAAATGAGATCAAACTGTTGTAGTCCTGAATGAAGATCATTAAGTATCAATTTTTCCCCCACTTCCAATGCTTACAGATCTTTCCAAACATCAAAGAGTTTCTCCAGGTGGTAATTCTGCAAGCTTTGGTGAAGTTCCGAGTACTCTTTCCATATCAAATCGAACTTCAATGTTTCTAATGCTGTAACCCACCACCATTAGCCAATACAGCAATTTCGCAAGCTCTGGGGCACTAGTTTCTGTAACACTTGTCTGCAAAAAATTACCATTTCATATATGTTAATAGAAAAATGAGTTGAATACAAACCGTACCCAAAAAGTTTCAGCATTTAGTAATTCGTAACCTGAAAACTTTTAATTTAGCATCATTTACTCTGCAAAGTTTCAGACTTAGCCAAATCGACGTTGACCGTATGGTGAAATGGACGTCAAATTAGTAATGACGTAGTAACTTCGAACCTGAGGAGTTCAAAGTAAGTATACCATGTTTTTTTGTTGAACTACGCCATGATTTGTCTGTGTTCAATTAGTAAGTACTGTTACTACTTAATTTGATGGCTAATTTTAAGGCTAAATTAGACGCTAAATTGAAGTTTGGGGGTATAAATTGCTAAACCCTAATACTTTAGGGTAAGGTTTACATTTAACCCTAGAAAAATTAGCAATCATCCACCCGTTGCTCATAAAGATGACTCACGCGATCGACATGGAATGACTTGAAACAAAACACCTCAAAGGACTTGTAGAAAAAAGTGGTATTGGTATCCGGAATGAGTATATCCCAGAAAAAGAAAATAAATCTTTTCCATGGTCCAGGAAAAGTTTGATGCATAAACTATAGTTGATACCGACTGATTGATCCAATTAAGCCTAAACGAAGAACAAAGATTGTGGTTGCAAGCTCATGAGCTACATAACTAAAAAGACGACTTTTGCCGGGTCATAAAGAACTAAGTTCGACCAAGAATTCAAGTAATTTACAAAGGTAAGTTCTATCTGGTTTCAGTGTCTGATTATAGCAATCTCTTGGAGTTCCTATCTTTCGAGGTTAATGGCTTCAGTCCGATTTCTTCTCCATTAACCAATAAACTCAGATAATGGACAGTCACTTCGAAAATGATGGGTTTAGATATATCATGTCTTAGGCGGGAGAATTTGAAATTCACCAATGTTTTCACTTGATATCCAAAAGAGGGGAAATTTTCTGGATGAGAAAGGAAAAAACCTATAAAACAAAAATGCCAATCTGAACTTGAAGTACTTCATAAATTTGTTTAAACTTAAACCTGGATTGAAATAAGAAAGACAATAGAGGTTAACATGAAGGCAAACCTTAATTTGATCAGGATCTGAAGCTGCTAACAGTCGCTTGATGAATGTATTCATCGCAAGCACCACATCCTCACCAGCACTACTTGTTAAGTCCTATATACATTACATATATAACAACATTGGTCCTTGTAACATCAGTAAAACAAGTAATTTATAGAAAGATATTTGCTTCATGTTAATTTCTTTTATTAAGTATTAAGACACTCTCAAGATCATCTTATCATCCACGTTATTTAAAATAATTAGCTAAAGAAATAGTGTGTTAATTTGAGACTTGTTACGTGGATGTATAGAACGATAAACACGATCATGAAAGACAATTTGAGTCAAATGCAGTAAAACAAGTAATTTATAGAAAGAAATTTGCCTAATGTGCTTAATGTTAATTTCTTTTATCAAGTATTAAGACACTCTCAAGATAATCTTATCATCCACTTTACTTAAAATAATTAACTAAAGAAATAGTGTGTTAATTTTAGACTTGTTATTTGTTTATAATTTGTCATTGAATATTTTACATGGTAAAAAAAGAGGAGAAAACGTCTTTACAGATGATAATTTAAACAAAATGGTTGAAAAACTCTTCATATAACTTTGTATGTTTAATTTAGAGTTTAAAAATAATGCAAGAAATTTCAAATACGTTTGGGGGTATATTGTCCAAAAAAGTTTCTCCACGTTCTACACTTTTATATGTAGTATAGATATAGATAGTGGGATCTTTTCATTTCAGTAGGCAACTATTAAGGCCTACCAAGCAGCGTCACAAAGCCTGCAAATTGCAAAATGAGGCAGAGCTAAATGGAACACTTATTTCTAACGCAAGAACACTATGAGTGCATCCAATTAAAATGAACAATATATGATGTTTTGTGAATGCGGCAACATCTTTCTCGATAATTGACCATAGAAGTAGGACAGTGATCGTCAAATCTAGAAAGCTTTGTACTTTACAAAACAACATTTTAATATACATACTACTAGTAGAAATTTAATAACTCAAGCTCCGACATTAACCTATAAATCAACGAGAGACTTCTTATATAAGAAAAGCACGTCCATGTTTTCTTACCTTGAGATTTTGAGGCTCAAGAGACTTGAGATACTCCAATAATTCATTTTGACCATTTGCGGATTTTCTACCAACTTGATGGTTCAGCTCCTCTATCTCTGCTTCTAATAATTCTATGTACTTCTTAGCATCTATTCTCTCAGCACCAGACACATTGTTCCACCTAATAACTTCGCCTGACACATTCTTTTGTGTACCAGGTGCATAATCTGGTGCATCCTGAAACATTCACAGGGATCAAGATGTATTAACCAAAGTTCTTTTATCTACAACCATAGATGGACACTACACCCTGAAAAAGAAAACAAAATCTTCAGACAGAGCAAAGGAATTCCTATTGGCAACACAAACAAATAATAAGGCAAGAAAGTAAGTCTAATAGACATGTTACTGCTCATAAATTACAGAATCAAGCATTGAAACAAGCACTTCCCTTCACCAGAAACAGAAAGTTTTAGCACAGCCAACGTAATACCAGCCAGGTAAGAGACAACCTAGTTCATGATCTAACAAGCACTTCATGGAAAAGTAAGGTAATGATTGTAACTTTCCAATTTGTTTATACTCAAATGGCACCTTATCCTGCGCTTCTGGAAGAGCAACCTGCTCCAAACTCTGTTGCAGTTCTAAGCGGTATTGTGCATTCTTAAACATGTATCCAGTCATCATTATACTATACATAAGTTGTGCCAAGTTTTCAGCAACCTGAAATAAAATCCAAAAAACTAATTTGCTGTCTCCCCAAACATGGAAACCTAGTATATCCCCAAACATAGGTAATGAAATTATATCAGATACATACAGTGGTGACAGTCACTGCAAAAAATTGAGGGGGAAGAGTTCCAATCATATTTGTAACCGTTTGGCGCATAGCATCAACCACCTAAAGTTTAAACCCCAAGAGATATACCAATTTTAGTGAGAATAGATACAAATGATAAGTGATAAAAGATAAGGCACTGATACCGAATCATAAAAAAAGATCAGACCTGTTGCGGTGCCCTTTTCACAAACAATTCCATGAATTCAGGCTGCACATTTTTTACATACTCCAGAAGAATCTCTCTCCTGGTCTTTGGCTGTTAAAATTAACAGCCAAGCAAATAGTGAAAATGGTGGAAATTAACATTTAAATTGCCATTAGGAAAGGTATAGAGGTCCGATTTACCAAAGTGCCATTAGGAGGTTTAGAATCGCTAGAAGAGGCATCGGGTTTGTCGCCCTTGGAAGAACCATAAGCGCGGACTCTCAAAGCCAGTCCTCCTTTCCTCTTTGTCGTCCTTCTTGGGAAGCGAATCTCAGGACGAGCACAGTGATAACTAGACGAAAGAGAATTTGAAGAGGAAGACAATCTAGGAACAGAAAAAGAGGGTTTCACTGTCAAAGAGTACATCATTATCTCCTTTCTTAAAGAGAAAAGCTTTGAAATCTTCTTCTTGGTTTGAGAATGGTAAGAACTGTGAGAGAGAGAGAGAGTAGTGAGAGAGAGAGAGAGATAGAAGAACAACAGGGTTTTGTTGTCGCCGGGAATCAGGGGATGAGGTAGTCGCACGTGTAAGAAATCTCATATCACGTGTTTTTGTTATTTTGATCCGACAGTTATATCGCTTATGTTTTTTTTGGTCATGTTGTACTTCGTGATATTGTGCTTTCCACCATTGGATTATGAAATAAAATGAGAGGGTCCGACGTGAGTTTCTCAATTTTTAATTTTTAATTGATAAAATAATATATGAATCATTTATAAATTAATGATTTTATTCACTCATTAAAATATTTAAAAATATTAATCTATAAATAATTGATATATCATTTAATAATTTAAAATCTGATCCATGTACAATTATTCATTACAATAACATAACATACTTAAATTTGGTCTACAGAATTATTCATTAAAAGTTGTCAAAATAAAACATATTGCCATATTGGGAAAAAAGAAAGAGATTGCGAAGGAGAGAAATATTTTTTAGTTTTCTCTCCACTCTCCTCTCATGTTATTATTCAGACTAAAAAAAATCCTATCATGTTATTGTAACAGTAACAAACAATTTCCCTACCGTTATTTGATTGCCAATACAATCTAATTTGCGGATTAGGCAGTCAGACGCATATTCGTGTATATAATCACTGAAGTTATTATACACCGATCAGAATTAAAATAATATTTTAATTGATCTAAAAATGCGTTGATAATTTATAATCATTTAATGGTTTTACAATCATCAAGATTTAGATAAAATTTTAATTGATTAAATGATACATCAATAATTCATAATGAATTTATCAAATCATTTTAGCGAGTAATATAAACACCGGTCAATATAAAATTTGGTTTATAGCTTAGTTGGTTTAGAATTATTCTTTAATGAGTGTTAAAACATTGCACATTACATGATTGAACAGGAAAAAAAATCACCCAAAACACGTGAGCAGAAAGAACGCTGAAGCGGGAAATCTCGTCAGAACGGAAAAGAATGCTGAAGCGGGGAACCATCGCTTCCGAAACGGGGGACTATCGCTTCTGGAAAGGGTGACTATCGCTTCTGGAACGGGGGGACAATCGTTTCTGGAACGGGTGACTATCGCTTCTGGAACGAGTGGCTATCACTTCCAGAACGGGGGACCATCACTCTCAAAACGAGAAAGAACAACAGAACGGGAAGCGATATCTCGAGAACAGGAGATCATCACTTCCAGAACAGGAACTAATGTCTCGAGAACAAAGAATCATTACCTTTTAGACAGGACAGGACGTCAGAATGAAAATGAGGGTTTAAATTGACAGCCAAGTGGTTGTGATTGATTGGATCGAAGCACGATGAACCGCCAAGTGGTTATGACTGATTGGATTGCTGAGGACAAAATAGTTGAAATGAATGAGTAAAGTAAATGAGCTCATGCCTGAAAGCAATTTCCTCAGTCGGAAGCATAGGTGATGTGATCATCCATTCATCATCATCATCATCATCATCATCATCATCATCATCATTATTATTATAAGGCCTATAAGTATAGACTCATGTAAAAAGAAAAAGGGGGCGAGGAAGAGACCTAAGAAAATCTCAACTAAAGGCACTGTCTTTCCTCTATACTCTTATCAACAACTGTATAAAATCCCTGACATAAGTGAATATCAACAATATTCCTGCGCTTTTTCTTCCCTTTAAGGGTTTTTCACATAAATGATGGTCCTTTTATTCTCTCTTTCTCTCTTCAAATTATGATATCTATTATTTGCTCGTAGAGGATTTTTCATAATAAAAAAATCCTTTACATTTTGGTGCTTTCATTGAGAGTGAGAGAAAAACTTAAGAAATCCCTCCCAAAATAACAAAAACTAAATCAAATGCCTCATCAACAACGAAAGTGGGAATAGAAACGGCAACAGGTTGGAAGCAGAGATGGGAACGACAACGAGTATAAAACTGGAAACGGAACAAAAAATGGTAAACTCGTTCCTTACATATTCGATTGACTTATTTCTTTTACATCATTATCAACTTCTAAAAAAAAGAGAAGAAGGAGATCCGAAAAGAAATCCATTTGAAGGAAGGATGGGTTAAAAAATCAGATAGGGTAAGAAAAGAAGAGCTCAGAAAGTTTAGAAGAGCTCAGAAAGCTCAGATCAGGAAAGGTCAGAAAGTTCATAACAGAAAAGCTCAAAAAGTTCATAACAGAAAAGCTCATATCAGAAGAGCTCAGAAAGTTCAGAAAAGCTTGTAAAGCTCAAATTATAAGGGCTCGGAAAGCTCATATCAGAAAGCTCATAAAATAAAAAAAGGTTTTAGAAAAGTTGAAGTCCGAGTTTCAGAAAATTCGAAGTCAGATCTTCAGAACGAAAAAGTTGAAGTTCATATCAGAGAAACTTCAGCTCTTTAAAAAATAAAATGTTAGAGTGTTAGAATTAGAACATAAATCTGAAAGGATTTCAGAAAAGAAGTCGTTAGAAAAGAAAAAAGAGTTATGAAGGAATTTCAGAGCAAAAACTTCAGAGTAAAAAGCTAAGCAAAGAAGACCACACTCAAACTTCTTAGGAAGGGAAAGTCAAGAAAGTTGCCACTTAAACGTTTCAGAATAGGAAAACCAAGGAGAATGCATTCAAATGTTTAGAACGGGAAGAGCAAAAAAGGGAAAGCTATGACTTAAGCAAATTCAGTCATTCAAAAGGAACTTATGAGTGCAGGAAAATAAAAGATGAACAAACAACGAGAACGGAGACATCCCTGACTACGGGAAAGAGACGTCGTGATGATGTGAACATAATTGTCTTAACAACAGAAGCGACAACGGGAACGGAAATGAAAACTAAAACGAAAAAGTTGGAAAAAAAATTACTTGGCGAGTCACATAATCATAACGATATGAGAGTATGCTTCATGGAGAGTCTTAAGCAATTCAAGTTGAGCTCCATATAAAAAATATGGTAATCTTCGTACAGGTAAACCTAATCATGTCTTTCAAATTTAATTTCTTTTTAAACTGTATAGACTTACATAGCATATTATATATCTTTAAAAACATATAGATATCTATTGCTTGAAGAATTTTGCAGAACTTGATTCGGAACTCCCGAACAAGAATTATAATAATTTTCATGAAAGTTGTTCAAGAAGATAGATTATGCAGAATAGACGGATTTGAAAATTATACAACGTCAATTGGAGCTAATTACTTGGAGGATTATATACTATTTGAAGCATATATATGAAAATCAACTTTTAGAAGAATCTTACAGAATTTGATTTCGAGCTCTCAATCAAAACTTATGGCATGATAACGTGCACCTGCCAACTCTCTCTCTCTCCTCTTCGACGATAGAACTATATGCGTAAGTCTTTGAGAGGGGCAGTTCATAAGTCCTATTCTCAAAAGGAACTAAGGACGTAAGTCCTTGGGAGGGTCAGTTCATAAGTCATGCTCTCAGAAGGAAATCAAAACAGGGCCATGGTTCCACTAAATGAGCCTAAGTCCTTGGGAGCGTCTACGTACGCTGTTCTCAAAAGGAAATCAAAATAGGGTCATGGTTCCATTAAAGGAGCCTAAGTTCTTAAGAGTGTCTACGTACACCATTCTCAGAAGGAAATCAAAACAGGGTTATGGTTCCACTGAAGGAGCCTAAGTCCTTGGGAGCGTCTACGTACGCCGTTCTCAGAAGGATATCAAAACGGGGTCATGATTCCACTGAAGGAGCCTAAGTCCTTGGGAACATCTACGTACGCCGTTCTCAGAAGAAACTTAAAACGGGGCCATAGTTCTACTGAAGGAGCCTAAGTCCTTGGGAGCGTCTACGTACATCATTCTCAGAAGGAAATTGAAACGAGGTCATGTTTCCACTAAAGGAGCAAAAAAAGGCCAAAGAGAAAAACACGCAAGGAATGAAATAAAATGTAAGAAGGAAAATTAAATGTCTTTAGAACGGAAAAATGAAATGTCTTTAGAAAGGGAAAGTCTGGAGAACAGAAAAAGAAAGGTCTTCAGAATGGAAAAAGGAAATGTCTTTAGAAAGGCAATTCTGGAGAACAGAAAAAGAAATGTCTTCATAACAGAAAAAGAAAGGTTTTTAGAACGGGAAAGTCTGGAGAATGGAAAAAGGAAATGTCTTCAGAACGGGAAAGTCTGGAAAACCGAAAAAGAAATGTCTTCAGAACGGGAAAGTCTGAAGAATGGAAAAGGAAATGTCTTTAGAAAGGGAAAGTCTGAAGAACAGAAAATAAAAGAAGTTGAGAAAATAAATTTAGAATAGAAAAGAAAAGAAGTTAAGGAAATACCTTCAGCTCAGTAAAGAAACGCTGAGAAAAGAAGAGTTGAGTAAAGAAGTGCAGAAAAGAAGAGCTAAAGAACGGAGTTGAGCAAAAGACTACCAAGAGTAAAGGAAAAAGAAGTGAGAAAAGGAAGGAAAAGTTTGAATGAAGAAAAAGAAAATAAGAAAACGGGAGAAACTCTAGCGATAAGTTCGTAGTAAGAAAAATGAAAAAATTTCTACCAATAGAAGTGGGGCATCAAACTCAAGCTTCTGCGATGAAATTATGAAACGGTGCACTCGCTCCTTACTCATTTCAATTATTATATTTTTCTTGTACAATATTCATATCACAAATCTTATCGTACAAGAGAAGGAAAATACAAAATGAAGAAATGGGGGAAACTCTATCGATGAGCCCGTAAGTAATCAAAACGGGGTTATGGTGTCAGGAAGGAGCCTAAGTCCTTGGAAGAGTCTATAGACATCCTTCTTAGAAGGAAAAAGAAAATATGGAAACATCATAAACTCTATCAACAAATGCGTAACGTCAAACTCATGTGATGCAATTATAGAACGAGAGAAGGAAAATGAAAAATAAAGAAACGGGAGAAACTCTATCACTGAGCCCGTACTGAAGAAAATGAGAGAACATCACCAATGAGGCCATAATGATGAAAATGGGAAAAACTCTATTAATAAACCTGTAGTAAAAAGAATGGAAAGACAATGCAGCAAATGAAGGGAAAGTAATCATAATCAACAGCGAGCTGGCAAAAAAGTTAGTCGACAAACGCAAAGCACGTGAGAACATAAATGGGTAGACGTATCGACAGAATAAAGAAAGGAAAAACCATTACACCTCAATAAGTGAAACTTATTGAGTGTAATGGGGGGTAAATTAACATGAAAAAAATCACCCAAGACACGTGTGCAGAAAGAACGCTGAAGCGGGAGATCTCGTCAGAACGGCAATGAACGCTGAAGTGGGAGGCCTCGCCAGAACGGGAAAGAATGCTGAAGCATGGAGCCTTTGCTTCCAGAGCGAGGGAATATTACTTTTGGAATGGGGGACAATTGCCTCTGGAATATGGGGACAATCGCATCTAGAACGGGTGATTATCGCTTCTGAAACGGAGGTACAACCGCTTCTGGAATGGGTGACTATCGCTTCTCGAACGGGTGACTATCGCTTCTAGAACGGGTGACTATCGCTTCCATAACGGGGGACCATCACTCCGAGAACGGGAACCGACATCTCGAGAACGAGAGATCATTGCTTTCAGAACGGGAACTGACGTCTCGAGAATGGGGAATATTTACCTCTTGAACAGGACAGAACATCAGAACAGAAAGAAGGGTTCAGACTGACAGTCAAGTGGTTGTGATTGATTGTCTCGAACCACCAAGTGGCTATGATTGATTGAGTTATTGAGGACAAAACAGCTGAAAAGAGTTAGCAAAGTAAAGGTGTCCATGCCTGAAAGCAATTCCATCAGCAGAAATCATAGGGAATGTGATCATCCCCTTTATTATTATTATTATTGTTGTTGTTGTTGTTATTATTATTATTATTATTGTAAGGCTTATAAGTACATGTTCATGTAAAAAGAAAAAGGGGGCGAGGAAGAGAACTAAGTAAATCTCAACTAAAGGCATTGCCCTTCCTCTCTTCTCTCATCAACAACTGTGTAAAATTCTTGACACAAGTGAATATCAACAATCTTCCCGTGGTTTTTCTTCCCTTTAAGGGTTTTCCATGTAAATGACGGTATCTTTATTCTCTCTTTCTCTCTTCAAATCATGATATTTATTATTTATTCGTAGAGAATTTTCTATATAGAAAAATCATTTATAATGATCAATTAAAAGTTAGTTTATAATCTGTTTTGTTTGAAATTACTCCAAGCACTGAGATGAGCCTTCACATGAGGCAATGGCTTTCTCAACGGTGTCGTACCTTTATTACGACCAATGTTGTTTCTGCATTTACTCCAATTGATTCTGATATTTTCTGCGACAGTTACTTGCTTCTCGTCATTCTCTTTCTCAAATTTTATAAATTTTATATCACGTTGGATATGAACACTTCATAGCATGTCAAGTGTCCATATTTACTTTGCGACACCTGTAATTACATTTACTACTTCTAAAAGATTAGAAACTTGGAAAATATTTTCTGGACCATTAAATCCAACTATTTAATCGTAATTTCTAAAACATACTCACATCCCTCTATTAAATGTTTTACTACATTACTCTTTTACCCTTCAATAAACACCAAAATACATTTTGCTTATCCAACAATTCGTTATTATTAATCAATATCATTTTTATTCCTCATTAATCATTATCATCATTATTAGGGATTATAAATAAATATTAATTGTTGATTTGCTTCATTTTTATTCAGTTACAGTATATTGAAATCGCCTATATTCATGTCTATTATTAATTATATTTTAATATTGATATATATGTATACACTTGGGGGCTAACTAATGCACTCAGTAAGCGAGGGAGCTAAATCATACCAACCTAACGAGATCAAGAAGCTCACCAATGTAAACTAACACGTCTGTCAATGATTTAAATGGATCTGCGGTCCTTGGCGCATTCATCTGCTTAGTGAACCTTGCTAAGACGCGACAACCTGACGTGTCACTAGCTACATACCAATTGCTTCATTAATCTAGTTAGATACACATGAAGTGCTTCCTTCAATCTTACTGATTACACAATAAGTGCTCCTATACTCAGCAGGATCGATGAATACTAAGAGTTATATTAAACATTATATTAATTTCAAATTACTATAGACATGTCTCATATACTACTGTTTAGGTGGTCGTGGTGGTGGCCTTCTGGCCAATGCAAAGTTAAAATCTAAAATAAACAAGAAATTTAAATACTTACAGTCAGTAGAAAATAGGAGATATGTTGGCGTTAATCAGGAAGAAGGAGCAGGAGAAGTGTAGAAGAAGAAGAACTATGCGAAATCTTCAAATATATTATTAGAGAAGGAAATAGTACATCAATTTAGAGAGAGGGAGAGCTAATATTCGAGGTAGACCTCGACCTAAATTTTAATCCCTTCAACAAAGGGTGAGGTCTTCCTTTTATATTACAAAAGTAACTGATTGTAGTAGGAACCCATATAAGGTGGCGTGATCGTTGGAGACGTTTATCCTTATCTTCTTTGCCTTTTCTGGATGGGAAGCTACTTTAATAAAAGTAGATTTATCCTTTTTTGCTTTACAGCTGATCGTGGGATGGGAATTTACTTTAGGGAAAGTAAATTTGTCTTCTTCTGGTAGTGAGAATCTACTTTAAGTTGTTCACTTTTGATAGTAGAATGATTCTTCTAATGGATATGGGAGAACAAACGTCATAAAAGTGCCAAAACAGACTTTTGTTAAAATAATAAAATTTTCCTTTTCTGTTGTTGTGTGGTAAATCTGAGAGAACAGACTTCTATTTGTCATTCTGGGAGAACTGGGTTCTGTTTGCCCTTCTGGGAGAACGGACTGTTGTTGGCCATTCTGGGAGAACGAACTCTGTTTTTCATTCTGGAGAACGGACTGCTGTTCGCCATTCTAGGAGAACAGACTTTTTTTTATTTTATTCTTTGCATGTTATCCCCCTAAGCGAGAAACCAATTTGGGAGCTCATTTTTCAGGATAAATACGGATAATCCTATGGATAATGATGGAGAAATGAACTAGATACGAATAGTAAGATTAGGTAAAGGAATTTAATTCCAATAACTATTTTTATGAGTTTTCTGATGTAATATAATATTATTGATAAACTGTTTCGCCAGTTGTTCTATAAAAAATATACTTGTTCAAAAATATACTGGTCTGTTGTAATAAAGAGAATTATTTCTTCGTTGATTCTTTTCGTTGATTCTGTTCAGATAGCACAAGGTCATCTTTAACAATTGTGTTAAAAGAAGCCTTTGATTTACTGGTTTTGTAGTTCTGTTAAAAGAAAGACATTTCTAGCAAGTTTGGCTAGAAGAAGCCTTTATTTTACTGTTTAAGTAATGTTTTTAAAATTGCCTTTAGCTTGGCTTCTTTGACCTTGATTTCTGTTATTCAAGAACCCTGCAGGTTAGAAATTCTAGTCTCCTGATTTTTTATATCAAAAGCAAATACTGATAAAACACGTTGCTCTGAAGCAAGTATCTGTTTATGTTTAGGGGCAAACTTCAGAACAACTTTTACCAAATTGACATGCTAATTAAGATATACTGGTGAATACGGGTTAATAAATGCTGTAGAAATTCTGAAGGATCATTGTAAATGGCCAAAAGTACTGTAAAGGATATTTAATCCATCTTAAGAAGATTGTTGAATGCTTTGTTCAATTGTAGGAAATTGAATACAATTTATCTGTTGTTCTTCATGCTGGACATGATCTTTAATCTGATCTAACTCTTTAGTATATGGTTTAGAAATAAACCCAAATACTAGATGTCTGTTATTAATAGTAGAATGGATACATGAGGTATCAATTGCAATAATAGGCATTATTAAACATAAAAATGGTGTGCCTAAAATAATGCATTGATTCATATTTTTAAGTAAAACAAATGCAGTAGGTAGGAAAATATCTTGATTACAGATATAAACTGCTTGTAACTTAAATTCTATGCATATAGAATTTCCATTGGCGCTAGTTAGAGAGTGAGTAGTTTTCTGGAAATATTGGGTAGGAATCAATTCTTCTCGAATACAGTTCATGTCAGTGCCACTGTCAATAAGGGTGATGGCATCTTTGATAATAAAATCAGGTTTAATTTTCAATGTAATTCGGGTGTACCATTTTTGGAAAGTAATTTTATTCATTAAACATAAATACTGATTTTCTTTAGGTTGGGTAGAACATTCAGATGTTTCTTCAAGATTGCTACCCTTAAAAGATAATTGTTATTTAATATTTCTTGTTCACATGTAAAAGATAAAGATATCTTACCTTTACCAACACAGAATAAATATCCTGATCATTTCCTTTAAACTGAAGGACAACAGATAACCCATCAAAAAGATCAAATTAAACCTGACATAGGTCAACCTAAAACCCTAGATCTTCAACCAGGATATAAGTTAACCAGAATTCAGGATCAAGATCAAATTGATTTTCATCATGTATGTACAGTTGAGGTGCAAATCCGTAATACCATTCTGGAAAGGATTTAATATACTGATGTTTATTTAAATGACAATAATATTGTGTTTTTAAAGTTTCAAGTTATTGAGGAGTATGTGTTTTAAAATACCATCTTCTGAATTTATGATATTTATCTCGCATAAAATACTGGTCTAACTGCTTTCTTAATTCACTGTTAGGAGAAAAATCCATTACTGTATTAAATACGGTAGGAGATGCAGTAGATATTGTCCTAAATATGATGTATGGTGACCATGTATGCATAATTTAAAAGGAATATAAATAGACCTTTTAAATTACTGTATTAAAAATCCATTACTGTATTAAATACGGCAAGGGATGTAGTAGATATTATCCGAAACATGATGTATGGTGACCATGTATACATATATATATATATACACACACATAAACAATAAATCATATTTAAAATAGACCTTAAAACAATCATATATGAAAAATAGACCCTAAAATAAAATGTCTCTATCTATTCTCTAAAAAAATGATGATGAAATCTATATAATCAAAATCTTCATTACAATCTGAACACTACATGAAAAAATTGAATATATTCAAATAACCACGTAATAATCATCATAACATATTATATTTAAAAGTGATTATCTTTGAAAAATATTTGTTAGAAATATTTATTCAACTAAATATCAATTGTACCACTTTTTTCTCAAAACTAAAATAATGGTCTAGGTCTACATTTCCATTCCTCTTCTTTATTGGTTCACAATTGTCTTTAAATTGCCTCAGCTCTTAGAACAATAGACTTTGAAACCTATACTAAAGTGTAGAGGTTGGAGAAATATTTTTTGATAATACTACCCCTAATTTGTTTTTAATTTTCATACATCATCCTTACAATGTATACTCATATGAAAAGTTTTTTTTAAAACTATTTTTTATTTGTTATCTCAATTGTTCATATGAACGTATTTTTAACTATTTTGTTTAAATATAATCTTTAGAGACATTTTCTCCTCATTTTTAATTTAAAATCTTAAAAACATTAATTATAAGCAAAAAAATAAGTCTCAAATTAACCAAATATCTTTTTAGTTAAGATTTCTTTATTATCATGTTTATGTGTAAATCTTAAAAGACTAACTATCGAAAAAATCTTAAATTAACCCAATATTTTTTAGTTAATAGTATTTTATTGTCATTTTATGTGTATACTAATCTAATGAGCATTAGAAATAAAAGTGAAAAAGAAAATTTTATTGAGCGGAAGGAATAAAATGTCAAGACGCCATCAGTTTGGAGCGCGAGGCTAGCAGAGCTTCCAAACTCTATATCTATAACTACTTATTTTATCTTATTTTAATATATATAAGTGAGTAAAAAATATTTTTTAACAAATTTATCCTCACATTATTATTAATATTCTAAATTATCTCTAAATTTAGTATTAAATGACATCATAATAATTAAGTTTTTAATTAATTAATCAATGGGCATTGTCTTTTATATCAAGTTAGATACTTAATTAATCTTTTTACATTACATTTTATAATAGAAAACATGATGAATATAAATTATGATTAATTGAATCAATATAACACATAATATATGACGATGATATATAGTGAATGAAATAAAAAATTCTTGAAATAAATTTGGTGAAGGAGAAAAATAATTTATCATTAAAATTGAGTAAAGTTTGATGAGGTAATCGTGGAAGATGGTTCAGACAATATAGAGGGGGAAGATCCAATCCTGGTAGATATAACTCAGGAAGGGGAAGAAATTCATCAAATCAATTCACCAACCAACCTCCATCAATTATTGGCACTCCACCTCAAATTGCACAATCTGTCTTCAAAAATTTCAATCCAAAATCAGATTCAGGAGCAAGAATTCAGTGTCAAATTTACCAAAAACCAGGGCACTAAACAGTTGATTACTATCATAGGATGAACTACTCTTACCAATGTAAAAACCCTCTCTCAACTCTTACTGCTATGACCTCAATAGTCTCTTAAAACACCAATCAAGATTCCCAAGTTTGACTCTCAGATACTGGCTGTAACTCTCATCTAAATCCATATTTAAAATGTTCCCTTCTAAATATAATGGAGAGGATAATGTGGCTATTGGAAATTAAACACTTTGCCCATAACACACATTGGTTCTGGTACCCTAAATACTCCTTCTCATTCATTTTCTTTATCTAACATGTTTTGTGTGTCTGATTTATCTGTTAACTTACTCTCTGTTTATAAATGTTGCAAAGATAACCATTGTACTTTCTTCTTTGATGAGTCTTATTTCTTAATTCAGAACAAGTCCGCGTGTCAAATTCTTTATAGAGGCCCCTAGTCAAAATGGACTTTACCCAATTAGTTATGCCCGGTCTGTTCTTCAAAAGAATGTTAAACTATCCGCTTTTGTTGCTTTTCTAGGATCTAATATTCTGACATAGTATTATATAATAGGCTTGGTCATGCCTCCAATTCTGTAATTAAAAGTATCTTGAATAAATCTGGAATGAAATATAGCTCTGATTTTTCTGTTGACAATAAAAATTGTATATGTACTAGTCGTCTTGTGAGAAAATGTCAAAGCTTCCATTTCATTTATCTCAATCTCAATATTGCACTCCTTTTTTGAACATTATACATAGTGATGTATGGGGGCCCTCTCCAATTTCTTCTATTAAGGTTTATAGATATTATGTGTCATTTGTTGATGATATGTCTATGTATACTTGATTTGTTTCCCATGACTCTAAAATATGAAGTTTTCTCTATCTTTCAAAAACTAAAGCCCTTTGTTGAGAATTTATTTTCTGTCAAAATTAAGAATCTTAGAATTGGTGGAGGTGGTGAATTCACTAATCTTGACTTTGAATCTTTCCTTGCTAAGAATGACATATTTCATAAAAAATCTTGTCAATATACTCCTGCACAAAATGGTATAGTTGAAAGAAAGCATGGGCATCTAGTAGAAACTGCTTTGGCCTTACTTAATACTACATCATTACCTCTTTAGTTTTTTTAATGCATTTTCTACTACTACTTTTTTAATAAACCGCATGCATGCACCTATTCTTGGTAATAAATCTCCTTTTGAAGTTCTTTTTAATAAGATCTCTGACTATAATCATCTTAAGGTTTTTGGATGCGCATGTTATACATGCCTAAAACCTTACAACTCAAATAAATTTCAACCAAAAACCATTGAATGTATTTTTCTTGGTTATGTTTTGGAGTTCAAGGGATATATATGTTATGATCCTATATCTAAAAAGTCGTATACATGTAGATATGCTATTTTTGATGAGAAAGTGTTTTCCTACGAAAGGTTACTTGAAAATTCCACTTTTAATTCTAATACAGCTAGTGCTTTGCCAAGGCCTCAAAGTAATTCTTTGATTTTCCCTGTTATAAATGATGCTACTATTCAACCTGCCGTGCATCCTGTTGCTAAGTCTAGTACAGATCAAAATCACGCTATCACTATTGTTGCTCCAGAAAAACATAAAAATTATGATACTATCACTCTTAATCAAACCACATTTGATAATCATGATGCATCTGATGTTTGTGTTTCTGGAAAACATTTGCCTAGTAATGTTTTCGTTTATGAATCTCCATGTCTGAATTCTATTTCTGACATTGAGTATCCCAATATTTATGACATATTAACTAATGATGTTAATGTTGAGCACGTTTCTTCTCCTTCACTACCTGCACACACTAGTAACACAAAATCTTTCATAAATAAGCACCATGTGCATACTAGATCGAAGTCTGGAATCTTTCAAAGAAAAGCTTTAATTACTTCACATTTATCTAAGTGTATTGAGCCCTCTAGCTTTAGTTCTGCCTCTAAACGTCATGCTTGGATTAAAGCCAAGCAAGAAGAATTTATAGCTTTGCAAAATCAAATGACTTGGCCTTTGGTTCCTTTACTTATAAATAAGAACTTGATGAAAGCATAACTAGGCACAATACTAGACTTGTTGCCAAAGGTTTTCATCAAGAGGAAGGCTTAGATTATACTGAAACTCTTAGTCCAATTATTAAAAAGCTAACTGTGAGGATCATTCTCTCACTTGCTGCTCACTTTAACTGGCCTCTTAGACAATTAGATGTGAAAAATGTCTTTTTAAATGGTTTTCTTACAGAGGAGGTTTATATGGAATAACCTCCTGGATTTTTCAGTTCTACCTATCCTAATTATGTGTGGAGATTAAATAAGTCCCTCTATGGGCTTAAACAGGCCCTCAGAGCCTGGTTTGATAGGTTTGTTTCTCATATTCTTACCTTAGGTTTTGTTTCCTCTCAGGCCGACACATCTTTGTTTGTTAAAGTTGATTCTCATGTTATTACTTATTTGCTCCATTATAATGATGATATCATTCTCACTGGCACAGATAACACCTATGTTGACACTGTAGTTCACAAATTGAAATTAGAGTTTGACATGACAAATCTTTGTAGTCTTAGGTACTTTCTTGGTCTTGAAATTAATAGATCCTCTGCTGATATTTTCATTAACCAACATAAATATGTTATTGATTTGCTTCTCAAATCTCGTATGGAAGATTCTAAATCGTGCAATTCTCCATGTTCCACTAAAAGTCCTTTTATATAAGTATGTTGGTTCTCCCTTATCTGATATCACTAAATATAGACAAATTGTTAGTTTTTTACAATATTTAACATTTACTTGATATGATATCAGTTTAGCTGTTAATCATTTTTGTCAATTTATGCATGCTCCAACTTCTGCACATTTTCTACTGTTAACCAAATTCTGAGATAAGTCGCTGGAACTGTTAACCACAACATACTATTTAAACATGGATCTCTTCAACTTCAGGCATTCAATGATGGTAATTGGGCTGGAGATTCATCTGATATAAGATCCAGCACAAGTTTTAGTATCTTTTTAGGATCCAAACCTATTTATTTGTGTGCTAAAAAGCAACCAACTATTGCTAGATCTTATATTGAGGTTGAATATAAAGCCTTAGCTAAAACTGCTGCTGAATTACGTTGGATTAGATAACTTCTTTGTGATTTGCATCTTTATTTGTCTTGTCCTCCTACTTTATTCTGTGATAATACTTCTGCTATAGCCTTAGCCTCCAATCCTATTTTTCATGCTAGGACTAAACATATTGAAATTGATTTTCATTTTGTTAGAAAGAAAGTAGTTAAAAAGGATTTTCAAGTCAAGCATGTAGAGTCTTATCTTCAGTTGGTTGATCTCTTCACCAAACCTCTTTCTACATCTCGGTTTAGTTTCTTGAAGAATAAACTGATGCCCTTAGTACCAGGGATCAGTTTGAGGGGAGATGTTAAGGGTACTAATTTGTTTAATAACAATGTTAGTGGCAATACTGTAATTATTAATGATAAGGTTGGAAGAAATAGTTCTAATGGTAGTTAGCTTCTTGTAAGCCGTTTGACCTAGTTCTATTAGCCTTTATATACTCTGTGTTCTTCTCTGTTTTAGGTTAATAATAATATTAAAGTTCTTTCTTTTCTTTCTCTCTCTCTCTCTTCTTCTCTTCTTGTTTACTGCTTCTGTTTCACCTTATGTCTAATTCACTTCATTAATAAATTGACGAGCATTTAATAGAAATATATTTATAATAATGCATAATTGATTAATTAAGTTAAAATAAATTAAAACTAGATTCACGATAAAACATGTAAGATTTGCTTATATTATAGTATTTTATTGTTTGGAGAAAATCATATTTTTAAAGGTATAATGTCATATTTCATAAGAGCAAACAACCCTTATAAAATTAATAAAATACTCAATTGAAAATTACACTTAACCCTTTATCTTATCACCCCCATCAAACTTATCCTGCAATCAATGATGGGTTTGCTCTTGAGAAAAGAAAATTGAGAAGTTGAAAGAGGTTTGGTAAATAAGTCTGCAAGTTGTTGTTTGTGAGGGACATGTTTGACAATGAGGTCCTTCATCACGACTCGTTCCCGAATAAAATGAAAGTCAATCTCCACTTCTTTTGTCTGAGCATGGAGAACTGGGCTCAAGGCTTAATAGATGGCAGATGTATCATCACAATACAATGTTGGTGCTTGAGTCTGGCCTGCCTCGGTTGAAGACCTGGCCATGGTCGCTTGTTCCTTGGCACTTCAGGATATTACATTTTTTCAAAGAAAGATAACAAAACCAGATGTAGAACATCTATCAGAATGGTCACTAACCCAATCTGCATCACTATAAGCCTGCAAATGTAGAGATCCAGGAGTAAAGAGAAGGCCATGGTCTACAGTACCATTAATATACCTAAGTATACGCTTAACAGCAGCGAAATGAGTTGTAGTGGGAGAATGCTTGAACTGACACACGAGATTAACATCAAAGCTTATATCAGGAAGTGTAAAGGTCAAGTACTGCAATGAACCAACAAGACTCCTATATAGAGTAATATCAGATAATGGAGATCTAGTATGAGTATAAAGAGGAGATTTAGAAGAACATGGAGACTGACATGATTTAGCATTATGCATGCCAGTCTTTAAAAGCAAATCCCTAGCATACTTATGCTGATTTATAAATATCCCATCATTGTTTCTAGTAACTTCTAAGCCTAAGAAATGAACAAGCTGGTTAATAAAAGCAGTATGTGTGCCACTAATGATAATGTCATCAACATAAAGCAAGACATGTGTAAGAGAATAAGATGAATCACAAACGAATAGAGAGCTATCAGCATGAGAGGCCGAAAACCCAAGAGAAAGAATATGACTGGTAAACCGCTCAAACCAAGCTCTAGAAGCTTGTTTTAAGCCATATAAGGATTCGTGTAACCTACAAACATAATCAGGGTGTTGTTTATCAACAAACCTTTATGGTTGGCACATATAAATCTCCTCAGCTAAAGATCCATGTAAAAATGCGTTTTTGACATCAAGTTGCCTTGTAGGCTAGTTATAAGTAGCAGCTAATGAAAAAAGAATCCAAATGGTAGGATGTTTGATAACATGACTAAAAGTCTCATCATAGTCTAAGCCTACTTTAGGATGAAAACCTTTGGCAACCAATCTAGTTTTTATATCTAGAAATTGTGCCATCATGGTTGTACTTAAGTTTATAAACCCATTTACAACCCAAGAGGTTCTTGTTAGGAGGCAATGGGACAAGAGTCCAAGTTCTTTGAGATTGAAGTGCATCATATTCATTTTGCATTGCTTTAATCCAATGTGGATGTTTAGAGGCAACACTAAAACTAGTAGGTTCAGTAGAAACAGAGTTATTCAAAGAACTAGAAGCAACTAAAGCACGTTTCTTAGAAATACCAGATTTAGATCTAGTTTGCATAGGATGAATAGACTATGTAACAGTGGGTGAAGATGTGGAGGAGACATTAAAATTATGTTCAGATGAAACATGTAAATTAACAGTAATAGCAGCGAAAATATCTGGACAGTCATGAGCGAGATGTATTGAAGTGGGAGCAAGAGATATAACAGCTGAATGAGGCATGTGTATATGTAAAATAGTAGGCAAAGATGACCGAGATATGCTATTATGTTGAGGATTATGTAAACTAGTCAAAACATGTGATGAAGCAGGCAAAGTAGCAGAAACAGACAGAGGAGGATTGTGATCAGAATGCTCAAGCAAAGAGTCAAAATTAACGAAAATGTGTAAATTATCTGGAATTCTAAGATCAGTAGCAGTAGGAACATAAATCAAAAAATTATCTGGTGCCCTATTAGTATTCACAGAATGGACAGAAGAAGAATTAATATTACCAAAATTAATAGAACCATAATTAATAGAACCAGTAGAGGAACCACAAGAAGTAGAATGTAAAGAAGTAGAATCAATAGAAACAGAATTGATAGAAAGGAGGAAAGAAGAATACCTGAAAGCAGAATTCTCAAATTCGATGTGCTGAGATGAGGATAGCCCATGTTGAGTATCAGAGGTAAAAGGATAATTTTGTTCATCAAAATAAACATGTCTAGAAGTATACCATTTGTGTGAAGTTATATCATAACATAAAAAATCTTTTTGAGCATTTGCATAGCCTAAGAATACACACTTATTGGATTTAGGACAAAACTTATTTGTCATATAGGGTCTCAAGCATGGATAACAAGCACACCCTATAACTCTAAGATTTGAATAGTCAGGCAATGTTCCAAATAGTTTTTCATAAGGGGAAGCATGTTGTAAAACATGAATGGGCATACGGTTTATTAAATAAACAGAGGCAGCAAAAACATAATTCTAGAAGGGAGGGAATAGAAGCATGATGCATCATGGTGAGACCAGCCTTAACCAGGTGTCGATTTTCCCCCTCAGTAATCCCATTTTGCTTGGGTGTATAAGGGCATGTTATTTGATGCACAATGCCATGTTCATGTAAATAAGATTGAAATTGTAAATTATTGAACTCGTCACCCCCATCAGTTCGAAACTTTTTATTTTTATGGAGAACATATTCTCAACAAGAGTTTTAAACATCTTAAAGACAAGAAACACATTAGATTTATGGGCAAGGGGAAAGAACCAAGTATACCGCGACATGTCATTAATAAATATAACATAAAATTTATGTCCAATAGAAGAAACAACAGGGGAAGGCCCCCCCACATCACTGTGTATTAATTCTAATGGAAAAGAATACACATGTACATAAACAATAAAAGGAATACGAGTCATTTTATTTTGAACACAACTAGTACAAATACGCTTATCAGAAGAGGAAGAAGTACAAGGTAAACTAACTTTGTTTAATATATGTCTAACAACAGTAGGTGTAAGATGCCAAAGAAAATTAGAATGCTTAGCACCAAAGAAAGCAACATGTGACTTAGGTAATGAGGGGATGAGGTAAAGTCCATTTTGGCTAGGCCTTTTATGCAGAATTAAGCCTGTAGCTTTATCCTGAACCCAAAAGAAAGGATCATCAAATACAAAGAGACAGTTATTATTAAGACAAAATCTTTAAACATACAATAAATTTAAAGATAAAGAAGGAACACAAAAGACTTATTTTAAGGGAAAAGAAGAATTCTGGGTTTGAAGATTACCATTACCAGAATGAGGGAAGGGTAAAGACTACCCATTTTCAATGGATGTGTTGTCATTCCCAGTGAATTCAGTAGAGGAGAAGATGTTGAGATCTAGTGTAAGGTGAGAATTACACCATGTGTTTGTCAACCATATCTGAAAGTCTATTGGTTGAGAGTGTGTGGCATTGCAGTCATAGCAGTCAAGTTGGATGGTGGGTGTTTTCCTTGGTAACATTGTATGTAATCGTTGACTAACTAGGAGAGAAGCAGGAGCAATATAAAACCTCTCCAATAATCATAAGAGAGGAAAAGACCAAAATAGCTCCTAGAAAACTACCAAAAGACTCCATTGAAAATTACACTTAACCATATATCTTATCAATATTAATGATAACATAAACAACTTTAATTTTGTATTTAGATGCATTACACCAATCACTATTTCTTTGTCAGGTAAAACTTTTCAAGTTTCAAGTATTGTTATATCTATGTTTTTACATCTAATTATTTTTACCCATTTAATTTTGCCCAAACCTCCATAAAACAAATAAAATATGTATGACAATTTGTTGTTAATTAATTAATATGTAAAATACAAAGTGGAAGAATGAAATTTATAACCATTATATAGTGCCTACATCAAGGGAATTTAAATTGGGTAAATGAATTAAATCACTGAAATAAATGTCTAAATATAATAATAAAATAATTGATAATATGAGAGAAGTTCCTAGAGAAAAATTCCCAAACGTTTGAAGCCCTCTCCCTTCTCTGATTGTTATACCCCTCAGTTGAATTTGGATTGAGCAAGATCCAATCTGGATCTTTCAATGACTTTGAAAACCCAAAAAAATGACAGTTCGGTGAGAGATCTGAGCCGTCTAAATTAGATCAGATGGTCCAAATTTATTGATCCAATAACAGAAAATTCAAACCTCTGTGAGTTATATATCTTTGACATCTATTTAATTAAAAAAAACTTATGCTAATTAATTTTTTTTCTTGAAAGTCTCTTTAGATTTTATATACTTACGAAGCGCGGATGAAATCATTATTGAGAATGCTCAGACGGCAATGATCGTACTTTCATTCGAATTCTTAGTCGTCAGCTATTTTTTGTGAAGAAGCTCATAAGTTTCAAACTGTATTACTTGTACAAATATCTTACAGACTTCAAACTGGAGCAAATTTTAACATTTATGTGATAATTGTTTAATTGCTTTTTATATTGCAATTAAATTACGTTAGATTTCCTTAATAATTTGAAACCTAGCCTTTATTTAATTGCTTTTTATATTGCAGGAAAAAATTATAAGTTCAGAAGGTCAAAAGTTTATATTCTAGGAATTTTGATTGTTCGGTGTAATTTGTCATTTCTAGCGATATCTAATTTTAGAGACAATATATAAAACTAGAAAAAGGCAAAAAGAATAAAACACATAAAAATATAGAATTTGTTCCTAACATTTTCATATTAAATCTACAGAAACAGTTTTAAAACACCTGATGTAATACACATAATATATTAAAAGTGGGGAAGATTTGAAAATTATTTTTTGGAGAATTTTGTCTACCTATTATTGATACATTACTCAAAATAACCTTCATATTTATGTGTGGCATTTAATATATGATTATTTTAAAATTATAACAAATTGATGAAAGTATGTATTAAATTTTTTAAATTCATTCCCTAGTCTATTGAATTAAAAAGACCAACTGATAAATAGTTTTTAAGTTTATTTAATTTGATAAAGTTGAATGAATCGTGACAGTTTATTTATAGAGAAAACTATAGATTTCTAGTTATTTGTTTTAACATACAGGTGAATTATCTCTATTGAAATTTCAATAATAGGATTTAAAATATTATTCAATTATGAACAAATTTTTAGAATTTTTAATTATGCTATGTTTTATATGTTAATATAATTATTGTGTAACATAAATATAGTTACACAAATTTAAAAATAAAAAAATTAAATTTTCAATGCAAACAGAAAAATGAAGATTAAATCTAAAATAAAACATGAAATAGATAATTTAATTTTAATGACGTCATTTTTTAATTATTGAGAGCACGTTCATGGTATATACTCTTAATTTTTTAACTAGAAAAATGTATGATGCTCTACAACTTAGTTGAATAACAACATATCAACAGCTAAAAATAATAACAATGTAAAATTGTCTGATATTACTCACATGAATTGAAAATAAATAATAGAGTGCTAAATATATTTTTTGTTTCATATAAACACAAGATAATTACAAGTAATAATCATAACTAACAATGTAATATATTTAAATACACGGACATTGTGTATCTTTTTCAAAATTATATACGTAATAATGCAACGCGAGTATTTAGCTAGTGTTGTACATTTATACATGAATTCATTTTTTTACTTCTCTTTTGTCCTCTCTCTTGGAATATAACAATGCCTTTTATTATTTGGCTTTAGCAAAGTATTTATTGGTTACTAGGAAAACCTGTAATAATATGAAGCGCTACAGTGTCTGTTGTAAGTCCCCCACCGGAGGGTGATAAAAGTGGAAGCAAGAAATCTTAATATAAAATGAAGCGCTAGCAGTGTCTTTCTAAGCCTTTTGGCTAAAGATCAAATGTAATATCTGTTTTTATCAGTTAAATATTTGATACGTGGATCATCAGCATTGCACTTTTGATCGGGCCTGGCGCAACTCTGCAATCCAAGTTAAAAATTTTGCCACGCAAAGCTTGTCTGGCCTGTATTCTATATTTTTTAGTATAGAAAATGAATGTTTAATTATAACACTGATTTGAAATAACGTTTGTTTTGAAGTAACAGTAATGTCGGTTATTGCCTTTTACTACATTTATGTAGGACTTAGGAGGATACACTCAGGATATACGGTTAAACATGATTAGAAATTAGAATTGAGAGAGCTTAGAGCATTATGCAGATGATAGGATTTTGACATACGGTTAAACATCATTATAATTGAGAGAGCTTAGAGCATTAGTACTATCATGCCTCTAATATGGGATGTTAAGCGTATTCTTAACATTATTATAATATGTGTGGCATCTAATTGGTCATATGATACAGTTTAATATAAATCAGTACTATCATGCCTTCTAATATGAGATGTTAAGCGTATTCTTCACATGGCAACTATCATGCCTTCTAATACTCTGATTTAGATATTGGCCCGAAGAATAAGAAAACAAGACTGGACCTTAGGGATTTGGTATTATAGTTACAGTACAAGAAATTTCTCATAAAACATAGGATGTTATTTAGCGATGTACGCATTCTAGTTCTACATTTCATGATGGCATTGGATTTAAGTAGGCGAATCTCTAGTCTCTAACCTGAGCCAAGAATTTCCATTCCGTGACATCGAAAGAAATTTGGTCCACAGACCATAGGAAGCGAATAGAGAGTTGAGTGGTTTAGAGGACAGGCCATGTCCAAGGAGTGGCTATTCCTCGTCCCTTAAATTATCCAATATATTTAGTTAAAAATCTCAAGTATGACTTAGGGAGAACATATAGAGAGATTCTACAATTTCAGCTTTTAGCGAGTCATTCTGAGATAAGCGTAATGGTCAGAAAATTCATCACGTTATCCCTCGTTTCGGGATAAGAGTGGTTAGCATGGTGTAATTGCCAGAAAATTCATCACCTTATCCCTGACGTGGCCATCGTCTATAACTTGTGAGCAACTATAACGCATGAATCTTCTGGACATTACGCCATGTTAAGATAGACAGGCTAACAATCTTAGTCCGCATAATCATATTAAGACATTAGTCCAACTAACGGAATTCTCGTCAGTGACGAAGCTAGCTGACTTGTTCAATCGATTAAAACGACTTGCTATGAAAGAATAGCGTACCTCGATTGGAGTAATGAAAAGAATAAACCAATCGGCATCTGATAAATGTTTATGGATAGGATAAATGTTCTAATTAGAGACTAAATCTAAACATGGAACCTGAAGATCATTGTGGAGGAGGCAATTTATCAGGTGGATCCTCGGCTGGAGAGGGAGGAAGTGATGTAAAATCAACACTTGGGAAGACACCAGGTGGCCCCTCTCGAGGTTTGATTGACAGCAACTGGCTTGAATCACCCACAACATCTGCCCATCCGTAGTGAGGTTCAGCCCTTCATCAAATATTGCGGCTTTGTAAGAACTTAAAGCTCTAAAAACGCATAATATCTACTTCGGTTGGAAGTAATTTTCTTACTCATAATAGGTTTCCTCGTCCACAATGATATCCCAACTCTCTCCGCTAGTACTCTTCCCGTATTTGTGCACTTTACTGGTACAAAATGAGCATACTCAGAAAAAGGTCATAAACAAGTTAATCTTCTCATTTAACTAGAAACTTACTTCACGAGCAACGACATGAGTACGAAGTTTTGAACAAATGAAATGAGAGTCAGTATCAAGTACGAAGTTATGAACAAATGAAATGAGAGTCAGTATCAAGTGAAGGATCATAATAATTTTACCCATTTCCAAAGTGTTCTTCTCCCCACGTCCTTGACCAACCTAGACATGAGATGAAAGGTGAAAATGCTGTTAGTATAAGAGTCGACATGAGATAATTTATGCAGAGCGAGATGGAATACAAACATTGCTTCAAGTGTAAGAGTCAACTTGAATGCAAATCATAGGAAGCAAGGCTTCCTGGCCACTCCCACTATCTTAAAACATTCAAGTTAAATAACACAACAACAGATTCCGTCCTTTTTACTCCATGCTAAATTGATTATGATCACTCTTTACTAGATGATAAATAAAATGTGGGGTATGGCTACAGAATTTCAAATATATTAGCCATTTTGAGTATATTAAATTGCAAAAAGAAAGTAATGAAAACTTCAATAAACTGAATAATTTCTGAATCATGTTTCTCGATATAAAAAGAAGCTGATTTTCAATAAATTAGATGAATGATCTTTGTAATGTTCGGAAAACAATGAAAAACTAAACTGATAGAAGGGGAGAAAGAAAAGGCTACACGTGTTATATTTGCTCTAGCCAACCAAAGACCTGACCTTGGTGTGTTTGAGCTCAGCTCACGCACAATGCTTCCCAGAAAATCAAACTGGAAGCCCTTAGTTCAATTTATTTGAGCAACTGAGCCCGCTAAAGCTTGTTATCAAACTATATTAACTGATTTTTGAAGCAAAGAGAATATTACATTTTAGTATTTACTAAATGTGAACTTATGGAAGAGCCAACTGCTGCCAAGCAACTCACTTAGCTTGTATCGGATAGAGTGGCACATTAAGTTTAATTACTTAAGGATTAGACATACGTTCACTGCTCGGAGATACATGCCATGTCTCCCCTTGTCGTGAACCTATGCCAGCAAAGAACTTCTCTTCCCACTTGTCTCCCCATTTGATTCCAAATTTAGTCTCGGCCCACTTATCAGTCCTAAGGAAAAGAAAAAGGAATCAAGTCCGTCAAAGCTTTAGCCAGACAGTATAGCAAGAAGAAAAAGAATAACCCAGTTTACTCAATCATTTAAGAAATTAAGTCTTTACTCAAATATGGTGGTCATAAGATATGACTACCATAGCAGTAATATCCGGCCATCCTCATCTGAACAAACTTAAGACAAAACAGGTATATTTTCCAGATTTTGTGACTTCTGCATAAATTTTAATTAAATCAAAATCGGTTGAAGAGGATGCTAATAAAACCATTTCAGAACGGATCCCCTTCCATCATAATGTTCTCCCCACTTCTCCCACCATGATTGTTCATTAAGTCTACCATACTTGTGTGCTCCTTTCTCAGTCCAGCCTTTCGCATCATATTTCTCCCACCTGCGTCACTTCAATACGTCATAACTGTTCAAACGTGCTATACCGTTACTAGCATAACAAACACAAACTAAATAAGACTCATCTGATACAAAATTATCTTACCATTTCTCATACCATCCAGCATTTTCAGTGCCTGATCTTGCCTGTTTCTCTGCACTCCTTTCTATACTCGCAAGATTGCTGCAATGTCAAAGGTAACTATAAAACTGAAATTCCAGTCCATTCAAATGTCTAATATGAGATTACCATAAAATGGGCAGGTTAAATTTTAACCAGTTAATTTAATTTAGGAGATGCAGTAGAAAATAAGATAACACCTCCATTCATCTTGATATAGAACTTCTTTCCATGTTTCCCACCATGAATCCTCTTCAGCATTTCTACCAGATTTCTCCACGCCTACGAAAGGATTATAACAATGAATAAGCATACACATGACAATGAGATCTGTAAAAAGAAATATCATAGAGGAATGCAGTTAGATCATGTTTCTGTGTGAGACCATGAAGGAACAGAGGAGTATACAATGAAATCGTCACTGCACCTCTTTTTGTGTCAAAAAGAAGAAAATGGAAGAACATTTTAATTTCAAAGCTGCATTTATTGTTAAACAGAAAATGGCTAGGACCACAAAAACATGGAGATCTCATTTGATATGATTCTGGACGATGTGTCATTGTTAACTTAAGTCTAAAGATCAACAAATATAACCAACACTTGCAAGGGTGTGAGTCTGAGATAGTGGCTTGCCAATAGGGCAGCTTGTCGATCAGGGCAGTCAAAGTAAATTAATAATTAAGAAATACTCATTATACAAATAGAAATGAAGCCTGTACCAAAACAGATCCTCTCAAACAAACAAGTTATTTTTAACAGAATATCATAAACATAGTGTTCATGAAAATATGCAAAATTTCCCCATTGACGTGAAGATTAAAAGACCACGAAACTTCTAGAATTGATTTACAGCAATAACCCACATGGCTAGAAATCCTGAGGTGTGTGATATATACCTAGCTCTTTGTATCCTGTCCAGTCACTTTTCTCCCACCACTGTCAATGAGATCAGTAAATCCAATTAAATCAACTCACCTGGATAATACTTCATAGAGTTACATACACAATGTCAATACAACAAAAATTTCGATCATGACGTTTGATAGTAGCATGATGCCCAACTGAACTACATAATAAG
Organism: Datisca glomerata; assembly: GCA_003255025.1. Classification (NCBI taxonomy): domain Eukaryota; kingdom Viridiplantae; phylum Streptophyta; class Magnoliopsida; order Cucurbitales; family Datiscaceae; genus Datisca; species Datisca glomerata. The sequence goes on along the minus strand of QANY01013250.1, from coordinate 1,720,214 downwards.
TCCTCCATAAACAGAAGTTATAAATAACTGTGCAACTGACAGGGACTTCGAAAACAATGCCCATAGATGATTACTCCGAAACTGTGAAAGTATTTTATTCAAGACGTATTATCAGAGACTAGACTAGCATGTCCCGGAAGTTCAATATGAGAAAATTGGCAGAGCTTCTTCCCAAAATATTTTCTACATTCTTCATTAGTGTTTAAAAGAATGTGAAAGATAAATTGTGATATGGAGATTCTTCAATCAAACATACTTTGTTAATTGATGTTTACACTTCACTCGCAGATCAAGAACATACATATCCAAAGTTACTTTTCAATTGAACATAATTTGTTATTTAATTTATCCAGTTCACTCGTAGATCAACAACATACAAATCCAAAGTCAAACAAGATGACAACTTAATACCGTTTCTTTCCATTCTGAGAAACCATCATGAGATCGACCACCCATCCTTGTCCATCTACATCTATATCCATTATCGCCAACGTCCTCTCCACTTTCTTGATACCACGTACTTCCATCTTCATTAGTGCCGGACTCATTAACATTCTCATGCAATAAGCTGATGCCCCAGTCCTTTTCATTTGCAATCCCAGTGTCTACAGGGAAGAAACCAGTCAAGAAACTAGTTTCATTAGGCATATTGAAGCCGTGAAGGACCTCGATCAAATAGTAGCATCTCCAAAATATACTCTTCCAACTTAAAAAGAGATTAGTTGGAATAATCAAGTGAAATTCAAAAACTCATATGTCAATGTAATTTATACTACCTCTTTTTGGTGGAGTGTCACGAGACTGCGGACCAGAAGTCCTTGGGGTACAGCGAGGATAAAACTTTTCCTGCTTGGAAACAAAGAGAGATCTGCAGTAACATTGATGTATAGAAAATTAAGCTAAAAAACGCAGTAGATTACAAACATCAGTAAATATTATATTTCAATCACCGATATGACAGGAGGAGCATTTAAAATATCCGTCTAAAATTAGATAATCATAATATTACGGTTGGAAAGGATATCACAAGCTGCAAGCAGCAACGAATAATCAGTTTCCTACAGAAAGTCGAGATAGCATCCCGAAGGATTTTTTAAAGGAAATTTTAATTACCGTAAAGCTACTAAGAGTTTATGAAGCAGAAAAAGAAGAGCGAAAAGAAAACCAGAAAACTTCCTCAATCTTTCTAATCGGCTTGAAGAAGTGAAGTCATTGATATTTACATTTTGTTCACTCAGCAAAGAAGTAAGTTCGGGCTAATTCTAGAAAAAATGCCGTGGCGTGTTACCGCGCTAAAACTGCGAGGGAAAAAAATGAAAAATATATGATCGGAGCAGACTATTAGCAATACTAGCTTCAGGTTCCACGACTACAAACGGTATATCGAACTCCAGATATAACTGTATAATGTCAAATTCCAAAGCAAACTTAAGTGTTTCGGAAGCAAGACGAACTCGACGAAGTAGAAATTAGCAGCTCAAAAACTTATAACGTACAGAGAAGTAGCAAAAGGCAATGCAGGCGAGGCTTGAACTCGGACGTGAGCGATTTTTCGTAGATCAAACCGCCATTCTTCAATCTTCTCCGTGTCCTTTGCCGAACCAATCCTTCTCCGAATCGGTGGCAACGAGTCGGAACAGCAGAAACAGATACGACCAAGTCTAGCTCGATTACTCCCAATGCAAACTCTCCTCCTCTTCCTCAACTCAAATACATTGCTCTGCAAACTATAAACATCAGGCTGCCTCTTGAAATTCAAGTGAGTCGCAAATCCTCTGCAACTCGCCGACATCATTGATCAGAATGCCATCGAGATCCCCTAGACTTAGATAATAAAGTGAGGAAATTAAGATGGAAACGTTTTATGAAGACCAAAAGCAAAGAAACTCTGCGCGCTATTATTTATATAGCGAGAATATTGATGCTGATATGTAGACTAATGTGCCAATGGGAGTGGATGAGAGAATTTAGGAAGAATCTTTGTGCTTGGACAGTTGACCATGAAAGACTGAGAGAGCGACGCGGGTGGAGGTGCGAGCAAGGAGAGGATTTTAATAATGCATGTTAAAATTCATTACTCCTGCGAGTTATTTGTTGTTGTTATCTACAAACAAGACACCTATCAAAGTATGTAAGATAGGTATTTACATAAAAAAAATTAATTACAATACCAATCATATTAAAAAAAATAAATTACAATAATTACGTTACACGTCCCCGATTAATATAGTAATATTTAATTTTTGAGTTCAAAGATTAAGAGTTTTAATAATAAAAAAATCATTTTATATCATTTTTAGTTTAATATATTTTGAAACTTAATTTTCTTTTTCCTCTACTTTCCCTTATCATTTCTTTATTTACAATAAAAATATATATATTGAAACTTAACTTTTTTTATCTATAATTTAAAATATTTATATTTCATTATTTATTTTTATTTTTTTAAAACATGTTTGGAAAGTGCTGACGTGTGTCGAGAACGTGACATGGCGCGTTTGACACATATCCGAAAATGAGAATAATTGAAATAAAAATTAGACATGATTTTTACGTGTTGGATGCGTATCGTTGTCCGACATTGATACTCTATGTAACTAGAAGTAATAGTGCTTCTTAGATTGTCAAGTGTACATATTTTTTAATTTCTAATACCTTATTTTAAATGGCTTAGAGAGAGTACTGAGTTAATAATCAGAAATTTCAATAGGTACAAATTTCAAAAGTTCATAATTAGAAGTAATTTACTATGAGTCTGGCATTCATAAATTAATTTAACAAGAAGACACTTTTGAATTATTAGAACATCACACTAATTGATTAAGATTTAAGATATAAATTGATCAATCTAGTATTACTAAACAATTAGTAAATACGTCGGTTGTCTCGGGTACCTATTGATTTTTTATGTCCATTTTATCCCCATCCGAGTTTGTCAAATGGCAGAAAAAGAGCAGTCACTATTTTTGAGATCAAGATTCTTTTATGTTCCATGAATATGAGAGAATCATGTTTAATTTAAATCGTTCATTACGAGAATGAGTGACCCAGATTTGTCTTTGAAAATGGACAAAAAGCAAAAATAAAATAAAAATAAAATCATGTCAGCTCGTTATTTATGCCGAGATCATCCTAACTGTTCATGTCATCATCGAGGATTTAATGAACAGATCTCTTCTTGTTGGGATCTAAACATGAAGAGGTTTTCTTTCCAATTTTTGTGGGGGCTTTAGCTTAAAATGCGGTTGATCTACTCATTTTCATGAAGAAAAAAATGATAGCGAAAAGGAAAATCCCATCAACATTGAACATTTCTCCTCAATGGAAAAGAATATGAAACTTTAGGTACATACAAAGGATATATATTTTTTTTATGTATAAAGTTGTTGGTGGAAGGAATCAGTAGGTGCAGTAGGGACATCTCAGTTAGACTGACAACTCCGTAACACTTTCATCATTTAACTCAATCTAACATATTATTAAAATATAATAAAAAAGTCAACAAAAGAAAATATAAAGAAAAAAATTAGCAGAACTTAAAAAAAGGCATGTTACAAATATCATCGGAAACAAACGAATAACAAAAATTTGGAACATTACACCACCAAGTTGGGGTAATTATACTGGGATCTCCCAACATCCCAAACAATCTGCAACTCGGTTACCCTCTCGATAAATATGAGTGACAATAAGTTTTATCTGATCGATTAAATTTAAACATCTATCCGAAATAGCACGCCAACGCCAAAGAATTTTTCAAGATCTATAACGAAAAATGAGCATCATGTAAACATAATAATTTTTCAACCATAATTATCTCAATCTAACGGAGATATTTTAAATATACAAAGAAATAGATCTATTAATCAGAGACAAGTCCTTAGGCAACCTCATGAAAAATGTGCACTTGACGACTCACAAAAAAGGAATATAAGGAGCAATTTTCCTAAAAAAGGAGCTTGCACTAGTATGTAGTGTGCAAGTTCCATAATCTTTCTCTAATCATTTTAATATAACAAGACAAATACCGTCCGCATGTCTCTACATTCCCCTCTCATCACCCTACAATTTCGTTCATACCCTATGAGATACACAAAACATATAAATATTAAATTAATCAGAGCGTTTTTAAGAGTCCTAAGTAAATGTGTTAATTTAAATACTACTATTGAATTAGAAAATTTAATGTCAAATCATTTATTTTTATGGAGTAAATGTGTTAGTTTAATACAAAACCATGTTTACATTATTCTATACGGCTTGCATGTGAGAAACAAGTAATTAATTAGCGATTCATTTGAAGTAAAAAAGAAATTTGAGCAAGTGAGAAAGGAATCGATTAAATCCAGATCCCAACGATCATTTGCTAAACAAACACCAAGAATTTATCACCACATGAAGTTAGTCTGATTGGTAAGGTTAAAAAAAAAGTGATCAGTTTCTTGTTAACCATAACTCGATTCATATGAGAAACATTTAATCTCTCAACTCAGGCAAGTTTTATTAATTTGTTTTCTTTTATACATAGAATTAGATTGAGTAATTAAGTTTTAAGTGTCTAATTGATGTGACAATCATTTATAAGTTATTGTTTGATGATTGATTAAATTAATTTGACAAAATAACATATAAATAACTATTATGTCACTTGATTATTTAAAATTTGATCAATTAATTAGTCGGCGTATAATTATTCTTTTTTAAATGTGATCTAAAAAACACAACCTAGATCACAACAAAAAATAACATTAAATTTTGTTAATGGGATAAGAACGCCATCTAGATCACAATACAAAAAAAATATTACATTTATTTAACAGGAATGGGTGCATGTGGTTGGATTCCAACGACAAACACTACAGTTGGGTGAATCTGGACTATTTGATCTGATCTGGACGATTTATTTTTTTTATTTAATCTGAACCATTCAGATTTAACAACTTCAAATTTAGCAAATGATCCTGATCTTATTTAACATGATCTAATTTGTTGAAATTTGAGAAATAAGTTCTTCTTACTCTGCCTGCAAAGAGATGGGAACATATATATATTTGTAAATAAAGAGATGGGAACATTACAATGACAGATGCACGTGAACCATATTTTGTACAAAAGAGAGGATTATCCTGATAAAATCGTTGCTGGTGCTTACTTGGCAATGTCTAAATACCTGACGACACGATCTGTAAGTAGTGACTTTATCAGCGTTGGAAAGAAAAAGCGTCTCACCTTATCCGAGCACCAAGAGCCACTAAACCTCCAACCCCTACATGGCATTTTCACCACGTGTCAGTATCTGGTGCTGTAGCTCCGACAGTCACGTATTTATTGATAAACTAGAAAACAAGCTTACGTGTACTAAAAATATGCGGCTGTGGCGAAAGAGGGCCACGTTTTAATGCGACAAAGATAGAGGGGTTTAAGTTAATCACTGCCTTTAAACGAGGAAACAAAAACATTCATTTATGACGCGTGTCCCCTGCGTCTAGTTATGGATATGCTTCAATATTAGTCCCATTTCCATTGTTTTTCTTACATGAGCAAACAAAGATATGGATACAACAGAGACATTTTTTATTACAAGGACCACAGAATTTGACAATCCGATTGAATAAAACGAATGTCTAATTCAGCGTAAAGTAATAAATTTTGTTACCTAGTAGAATTAAGACTGCATATAGTTGAATTATATGCTCAGAATCCCCTCCTGTTGATAAAACATGAGAGGATTTTATTACATTCAAACCATCCTTTTAACATATAGTAAAAGTAAAAAATGAAATGTATGTTGAAGAATGTTTTCACATTGACATTTGTGTTAAAGTAATCTTAACTATTAAACAGAACAAATCTCCTTCCATTGAGAGGGGATCCATGGGTAATGTGAAATGCTTAGCGCCGACCAAACTATTAGAAAAAAAAAACATTTTATTATGCTTTCAGTTAGAGCTGACAATCAGATCGGTTTAACCTGTGAAACCGGTCCGTTAAAATTCGACCCAGTTTCAGGTCATCACGGACCTTATCTTTAAAACTCATGGCCCGATTCAGATGCTAGGCCCGGCGTGGCCCGGTCCATGAATCCACTTTTTTTGTTTAAAAAATTGAACATTTATTTATGTAGTAAAGTTTGAACGCTCTCCCTTCTAAATCATATTTTTTACCAATAGATCAAGATAACATTTATTAAATATATTGTTTAAAATATATTCTTTTTATCTTTAACTCATTTTATCGAAACTCTAAATAATATATTTTTGAGATAAACGTATTTAATTAAATAAAAAATAATATTTTTCATTTAAATGATTATTTCATTCAATGAAAAATTGGATTCATGAAAACTTTAAAAAATATTGATTTAATATTCTTAATATTTTTTGCTCTATTAATGAACATGAATTATAAATTAATTATTTATTATATTTTTAAATTTTATGTGAATATAAATATCACTAGTTTATGAATTTAATAAATAAAATAATAATTTAATAAATTTTTCTATTGAGATTTTAAAATATTAAAATAAAATAATTATAACAAATAATATGACTTCCATATAGTTTAGTGATAATACCTACACTTCATCTATTCTCCATGACGGTTCAACTCTCCCCATCTATATTTTTTAAAATTAAATCACATTAAAAGGAGGGGAAACATGCCGGCTGGTTATTTAATCGAGGCCGGCCCGCGAACCGGCTGGTCCGTGACTTCACGGGCCATTTCGACGGTTTATTCCGGGCCGTCCTAAATTTCTAGCGGCCAGGTCCGGAACGGTTTGCGATCCGCCTGAAAAGACCCGACCCGTACTTACAGTAAGTCTGATTTAGTTCGTCAATATCTGATCAGACAGCTAGGGGGTGACTGTGCTGGTTTTGCCAACGGCATACCATATCCGACCAAGTATAACCTCAAGGAAGGATCACCCTCACTACAAACCATCTTAATTATCCCCTTGCACTGTTTTGAATGTGTGAAACCATGAAATTGGCATGATGTCGACTTGCCCTAAATCCCAGAATCAGCAAGATGCGTATCCATTATATTTATGATAGAAAATGATCATACAAGTTACAACAAAATCAATGAACATTTCCTTCAGTTTAACTCTGGGAAATGATGGAAAGTACTGAACACAAAAAAACACCACTATACATGGCACTTAAACAAGAGATTCAGATCATATTCCTGATGTTAAAACCAATATCTATGCCATATTCGCAACACTGTAGTTTCTCAATGGAACACCTCAGTTTAAGGACAGTGCTTGCCAGTATAGATAAATGTTCAATAGCAGTACATTAATGTCTGAAACAAGGATATCGTCGTCCAAAGCATCTTTGTGGGGACTAGTGTTATCAGTAAGAATTCATTGTCCCGCCTGAAGGACATGCACAAAAGATGATGGTAAGGCAAACCCATCAACTATACTGTTGGAAATAAAAAATACCAAAATTCAACTACTGACCAGCAGTAGTGATGAGTCATCCAGATTGAACTTCATCTTCTGGAAATATAAGGCTTTACTGATTCTACAATCACCTGTTTTCCATTACACTAATCATTATTAGCCTGTATAATTTTAAAATGGGTCTGCTCTAGAGTTGAATAACCAGAGCACTTTGTGTCTTAAGATGGTAGAAATTTATAATGATTACCAACAAAAAAGCATGTTATTACTCTTCTTATTGTAAATTAAAAACATCGATCTAAAAAAATTGAATAAGCCTGGTATTGTGATAGAACAAGCGTTATCAATTTTTTGAGACCGAATAACTTCCACAATCCACAAACGTTTCTATAAAACTTTGGAACCCAGAAATTACTCCCATTGTGCTTCTTGAAGATTATAGATACTAGTAACTAGTTCTCTTACCCTCCCATCATATGATAATGATGCAAATATCCGAGGCTCACGATAGCTCCAAGCTAGGCCTGTAATTTGAAGTGAAAAAACTAGTGAATTGATGTCAAAGCACTAAATTTTTTATTAAAAGATAACAAACTTGCAGCTGTTTACCATAAACACTATCCTCATAGTCACTGTATGAATTCAGCAACGGATCAACCCGTTGGGTTGGTGAATCAACCAGGCTGCTTGTAGACATAGATGAAAAATCATGTGAAATAAAATAAGAAAAGTATGAAGCAATAATAAGACATTTTTCTGAACAATTCCAGACAAGAATATGACCTATCAGAGTTGAGTTCATCACTGCTAGACACAGAAGCCGACCATAAATTGACAGTTGAATCTGTACCAGCACTCTGCAATAGGTTACATTATATCAGTTTATTGATAAGTTGGGTTACATTTTAACAATTGGACAGAATAAATAGAACAATTTGAGCCTTGAGGACAAACATAATTTCGACAAGAATTGTCAATGGGCATAGACTTTAATGAGAATAGAATACAAATATGATCAGTCTCATTTTTTATTGAACGCAAAATCTTGCCAGAAAATTATTTTGGTAACATGTCCAAAATTCCCAGTTATTCTCTCACGCCAAGACATGTTGTGCAAATGCCCACATATAAGTGGGTATGGAGCTTTTTGTGGAGAGAGAGAGAGAGAGAGAGAGAGAGAGAGAGAGAGAGAGAGAGTTGTACCAAAATCAGGCCATCATACTCAGGATTACAACGAACGGTCCATGTCCTTAAAACAACTCAAACAAGTTACTCATAGACAACTGAAAGTATGTGAATGCATTGACTAACTGAACAGTTTAACCATTACACTTGCTGGTTCATCTGAGAGAAAGATTATATCACCAGCATGCATAGAAAACAAGGTAAAAAACATACCAGTGTGTATGTCCAGGAAGCTCCTGGATAGGAAATTTTGGCTTTCTAAGATCCCAAATGCATATACCAGTTTCATCCTCAGCGGTTACCTGTGATGGTGAGAAATGCAGCAAAGGCAATTGTCATTATGAAAAGAAAATGATAAGGTCCAGTAATACAGGGGCATTCTCCATCTGACTAGCATGCATTTACACAGTTGTGCCATTATTTAGACACGTAATCTCCTCACGATGATCAGCAAGACACTCTCGAAGCCATGAAATAGGCATTAGCCATTACAGAAATGTAAATATAAACGTGCATTCTTACAAGTATATGCTTCTTCTTGGGGTTGTAATCAACATTGCGTACATATGCACATTCGATCAAGTTAGATTTCCTGCAATTAATCAATTGTAAGCCACAAAAGAATCATACATGACATGAATTTATTATATAAAACTTGCATACCCAAGTAAAGTTCCATTTTGTTAAAAACAAAAGATAATATCATGTTGAGAGCTGTTGACAGCAATATCTTGTCTGTTATGGTGTTCCAGTTTTTTAGGAGTTAGTTTAGGGATTTATTTTTCTGTTTATTCTTTCCAGATTTGTAGCAGATATTTTTCCATATTTGTTTCCTGATTTCTGGTTATCTTTCCAGATTCTTAGGTCTATTTTTAGGTAGTAAAACCTGTATATATTAGGGTTAATTGTACTCAATAAAATTATTAGAGAATTTTATTTTTCTTCTCTGTTTTCATGATATCCGAGCAGTCTTTCTCTGATTTTTTTTCTTTAATGGCTGAAACGGCCATGACCGGCGGGGCAACTCGAGATGGTTCATTGGAATCATCTATAAAAGTGCCATCGTCTATTGCTTCGGGTTCCAATGATGCTCATTCTCTTCAAATAACTCAGCACAAACTCAATGGCAAAAAATTTCTAGAATGGTCTCAATCGGTTGTGCTGGTGATTTGAAAAAAAGGAAGACTTGGTTACCTGACAGGTGCAACAAAGGCTCAAAAGAAGGAGAAGCAGGCAATGCGACTTGGGAAGCAGATAATTCTATGGTTATGGCATGGTTAGTTAATTTCATAGAACCTAAGATCGGCCGAACCTATTTATTCTACAAAACAGCGAAGGAGATATGTGATATGGTCCAGGAAATGTACTCAGATTTGGAAAACTCAGCCCAGTTCTTTGAAATCAAATCTGCCCTAAAAAACACAAAACAAGGTAACATTTCAGTAACATAATATTTTAATACGCTGACAGGGTTGTGTATGATTTGTGATACAGATTGGCATTGTGCAGAGGACAGTGTGAAATATAAGCAGATGCTTGAAAAAGAAAGGGTATTTGACTTTCTTCATGGATTAAGTGGAAATCGGAAAATGATTGAGCTTGGTGTGATCATTGTCAACGCTTGTATCATACTAAAGAGCCATGCTAGAAGATACATGGAAAACCAACAAATTGGAAGCTACGCAAACCAGGTGAAGAAAGTAGAGCTTTTCAAGCTATTTCAGAGGAAGACAAACTAAGAGGATCAATTTTTAGCAGGGGACAGCTTGAATAACTACAAGTTTTCAACGATTCTATAAAATGGTACAAACCCAATTTCATGCACAAATACAAGTTTTTAGAACAATCAATGGCCGCGAAAATTTCAATTCAATTCTTGGTAACTATCTTAATGAAATTGGGATTTTCCATCAAAGTTCTTATGTCAAAACCCCTCAACAAAATGGTATTGCAGAACGCAAAAATCGCCATCTGTTGGAAGTTGCTCATGCTATCATGTTCACTACTCATGTTCGTAAACATTTTTGGGGTGAGGCTATTCTAACTGCATCTTTCTTGATAAATAGACTTCCATCTAGAGTTCTTCAATTCAAAACACCTTTAAACATCTTACTCGAGTCGTATCCACAAACTCGGTTGATCATTTCCTTGCCTCTCAAAACCTTTGGGTGCACTTCATTTGTCCACAATATCAGCCAGAATCAAGGGAAATTAGATCCTAGAGCCATAAAGTGCATCTTTGTAGGGTATTCCAAATCAGAAGGGGTATAAATGCTACTATCCGGCCACTAAAAAATTGTTTGTTTCCTTAGATGTCTCTCCTTTTTTTAAGACCAACCTTTCTACCCAAATCCCAATCTTCAGGGGAAGACATTAGGTGAAGATAGGCTTTGGGATTTCTCTATTCCTCTTCCAGTTGTTTCCACCCTATAAGAACCATCACCAAACACAAATTCTCCAATTATGTCACCAGAAATTGATTTAGAAACAGGGGAGATTCACAAAGGCCTAGTCAACAAGATACAAAACTTCATGTTTATTCCAGAGAAACAAACAGTCTTAAGAAGTACAGCCCTTCACACACCAGCCACATTGCCAAGAGTCCAATCCACGAGTAAATACTCAATCTGAAATTGAAACAGCTGATATTGTTGATACTTCAAGCCTGCCATCAGTAGACACTAAGCCTATAGACCTGGACATTCCAATAGCTCTCAGAAAAGGTGTAAGAGCATGTACACAACACCATTTGTCTTACCATTTATCCGATTGTCACCTGCATTTAGAGAGCTTTGACAGAAAAAATTGAAAAGAATGAAATTCCAAACATACTCAAGAAGCTCTTGAAATACCAGAATGGAAGGCCGTTGTACTCGAAGAAGTGAGAGCCTTAAAAATGAATGGAACTTGGGATGTTGTGGAGTTACCAAAAGGGAAGAGTTCTGTAGGATGCAAAGGTGTTTACCATAAAGTATAACTCAGATGGTGCAATAGAGAGGTACAAGGCTCGACTGGTTGCAAAAGGGTTTACACAGACTTTTGGGGTAGATTACACCGATACGTTTGCTCCAGTTGCAAAGTTAAATCCTGTAAGGGTGTTACTATCTCTAGCAGCAAATCTTGACTGGCCTCTACATCAGATGGATGTCAAGAATGCTTTCCTTAATGGAGAGCTTGAAGAGGACGTATATATGGATTTGCCCCCTGGGTTTAAAGGAGCAAATGGTGATAGGAAAGTGTGTAAGTTGAAAAAATCCCTCTACGGCTTAAAGCAATCGCCAAGGACTTGGTTTGATCGTTTTGCAAAATTAGTAAAAAGACAAGGGTACAATCAGGGCCAAACAGATCATACTTTTTTTTTCAAACACTCTCAATATGGGAAAAAAGACTATCTTTATAGTGTATGTAGATGACATCATATTAACCGGAGATGATATAGAAGAAATGGAGCGGTTGAAGAAGGTCCTTGGGAAGGGAATTCGAAATCAAAGACCTCAGACAACTCAGCTATTTCTTAGGGATGGAAGTGGCAAGAAGCAAGAGAGGTATTCTGATTTCCCAAAGGAAATACACGTTAGACCTGTTAAAAGAAACAGGAATGCTTGGCTGCAAGCCAGTCGAAACACCCATAGATCTGAGCATGAAGTTTGGAAGAGCAAATGATAGAATTCAAATGGATAGGGGGAGATATCAGCGACTGGCGGGCAGACTGATATATTTGTCTCACACGAGACCCGATATTGCATTCGCAGTTAGTGTAGTGAGCCAGTACTTGCACTCTCCATTTGAAGAACATCTTGAAGCAGTTTATCGAATCTTGAGGTATTTAAAAACTACACATGGTAAAGGCTTGTTCTTTGAGAAAAATGAGATTAGAAATGTGGAGGCTTTTACAGATGCAGATTGGGCAGGTTCTGTTGAGAACAGAAGGTCCACGTCCGGTTATTGTACAAGGGTTTGGGGAAACATAGTTACTTGGAGAAGCAAGAAACAATCAGTTGTGGCCCGAAGTAGCGCAGAGGCAGAATTTAGAGCTCTTGCACAAGGGACTTGCGAACTAATATGGTTAATGAGACTAATGGAAGAATTAAAAGTGCCTAGTACGTATCCTATGAAGTTATATTGTGACAATAAAGCCACAATAAGCATTGCGCACAATCCAGTACATCGAACAAAACACGTTGAAGTAGATAGACACTTTATCAAGGAGAAGATAGAAGAGGGTGTAATTTGCATGACCTATGTGCCTACAAAACAGCAAGTAGCAGACGTGCTAACAAAAGGGCTGCCTAACCGAGCTTTGAAGTGCTAGTAGTTAGGTTAGGGATTTATTTTTCTGTTTATTCTTTCCAGATTTGTAGCAGATTTGTTTCCTGATTTCTGGTTATCTTTCCAGATTCTTAGGTCTATTTTTTAGGTAGTAAACTTGTATATATTAGGGTTAATCGTACTCAATAAAATTATCAGAGAATTTTATTTTTCTTCTCTGTTTTCATATCATTTTGCAGGACATCTAAATCAATTTGCAGTCTGGTTGAAAATTATTAAGCAAGTTCCATGAAAAGCCACTGCCCTTTTTCTAAAAGAAAAAGAATTGAGTAATATGCCTGACAATATTTACCACATTTCCAATTTTACTTCTTGCAATCGTTAAAACAAAACAATTACTGCAGGCAACGCATGAATATAAGTATATAACATACTTCATTGTCCTTAAATCCAAAAATTGAACAGATGATTCACAAGTTGCAGCAACACCATTTGCATCATGTGGATCCCATGCTCCTCCAGAAAAGTAGTGTAGCATTCCTGGTGACTCCTTCGATTGGACCTAGAAATTTTGCAACAAGAGCTTGATAAGAGTTATCATGACAATTTAGGATTCAAACAATCATGTATATGAGTACACTCAGTTCAATAACACCTATTCTAAGCAATTTCAAATCTGAACATCGGTAAAATGGGAAAGACAGAATTCAATAGAGTATGAGTACCCAACCTACTCAAAAAACAAGAGTATGTAGATATGCAAAGAAACAAGGTCTCACATCCGTAAACAAGTGGACTCAATCAAAGGTCAGACATATTTTGGTAACATCTTAACTGCATTGTAAAGAGATTACATGTATTTTTTTCTTCGATAGGAATGCAGTTTTTCCTTATTCCTGAAATTTGAATAAAATTGCCATTCTTAAGTGTCACACTGACAACATTGAAAACGTGACGCCTTCAAGTAAACCTGAACCATAGAAACAGAGGTTTGATGTAGGTTCGCCCTGTACACTATTTATAAACTTACCTGGGCAGCTTTTCTCGAACAATCCAAGCTCCACAATACTATAGTTTCCTCATCAATGCTAATCAGCCTTTCATGCCTCCCAGTAGGCCACCAAAGAACGCTGTTTAGTATGTATTTACATGTTTAAAGTTAGCCAAAATGAAAACAGAAGCATCAGAATGTCCTACGTAGGACTACCAGACAACTAGAAAATTATGTGTCCCGAAAGTAAAGAATCATTCATGATTCACAGACTCACCATTTTATCTTACCAACATGAGAATCAAGGGAGGTAATTCGTTCCAGCTGAGGGGAGTTCAATTCACCATATAACTCAGGGATCTGCCATATAGCTGCTCCGAAAGATTCACCTTCAAGAAAAGTTCCAGTTAGAAAATAGAAACGAGCTTTTAATAACTCCAATGCAATTATAAGCGCTGCAGACTCAATTTTTCATTATTTCTCCAAGACTAATACGAGAGAGCAATGTTTAGTTTTGCTTCTGATGATACTTCTGCTGATACGAATTTAATACTCAGAAGTCAAATTCTAGCCAACAATTACACTAACTAAAGCAGGAAGCAGAATCAAAACAGGAAGATACCAGTGGAGAAGACGGTGGAGAAAATGCGCTGGTCGAACGGGCAGGATGCGAGATCCCAGATCTCATTCGGATGCGAAAACAACCCCTCGCATATTAATTCCGTTCCACCTGACGAAAGCCGAATCAAATGAACCTAACAGACTTCAATTAAATTAGATTTACGTATAAACGAATACGAAAATTTGACATTTAGTGTTATTAATATGAATTACAACCTCATTTTCTTCTTTAAGACTAAGAGTGCCGGTGATGAAGCTGGTGTGATCTGTATCTGCTTTGACATCGGCAATACATCGCGCCTGTAAGTCGAATACATAGAACCGGAACGTATGAGAGTAAAGATAAAAAACGGCGAGTTAGAGTTCAAGGAATTGACCTGGTATTTCAGACCGTATCCAACGCCGGATGATCCACCTTGCATGGCTGCAACGCCTTGCACCATGATCCGATACTCCAACAGAGTCTGTTTAGAGTTAAAGCCTTAAGAAGCACTAAACTAAAGTGCGCTTCCAGTATCTAAAACTACGCCAAGAAAGATGACGAGTTTGGGTCATTCTCGTTTTGGGCTTGTTACTTGGGACTTTCCTAATCCCCAGCCCCAGGTAGTGAAAGCCTTTTTATTTTTTATTTTTAAGACTTTATAAACCTTTAGCAACTATTTAAAACTTAATACTAGTTTCGTAATAATAAAAAGGAAAAATGACATAAATATATCACTCTCATAATACTAAGTTATTAATTGACTTAAATAAATGACATTTTCTAGTTAATTTAATTTTTATGATTTATCTACAACACTCTTATCTCATGTTTTTATTTAGATTTTTTAGTTGTCTTCAAATTTAAATAGAGAAAATAGCATTAAAGGGCAGGTTTCGATGGTGGAGTTACAAAAATGACCATAAGAAATTTTATTTATCAAAATGACCGAAATATGACCTGGTAAATACTTTATTTACCCTATTAGGCCATTTTTGCAATAATTTTAACTTTCTGAACATTTTTACAACTTGAGCTAAGAAATTGGTCATTTTTGCAGTTCTACCATTTAAATATTAACTTCTTTAAACATGAGTGGTTATGATACTATTTATTTATTAAAATATGAATTCCATAATAAGTGAATGTTTTATTATTATAAATTTATAAATAATATTTATATTATTATGAAGTGTAAGCAATATGTTAACGATCAGATTATCCATATTAACATTTATTTAGAAAAACGCACCATATTCTATTAACATTTATTCAATATATGATATAATAGTTAGACTGTTAATGCATAATATGGTATTAACTTTTATTCAAGATATGTTGTAAATGCTAACAAATACATTAACAATCAAATGCTATGATATTAACAACCATTTAAAATGAAAATATTGAATGAAGAGAGTATTAACATCAAATAATATTATATTAACATTTATTTATGATGATAACTACTTCTAATATTGTATTAACATTTATTTAATACAATTATGAACGGTAATTTGATGGAAAAGAGACGGAACCTAAGTTTAGGAACAAATTGAATGGTAAATTTTGCAATTAAATTAAAAATAAAACTATCCATAACCTCTATAACAACTCCTACAAAAATGAGATAATTGATGTCATTACTAATTAATTTATTAACTAAATAACGAAAAAATATATATTAACAATATAAACATTAATGGTCACATTAGCTAAATATTTTAACACGTTGACAAATAATCACAATGTGTTAATTTACTAACGTGCCGACAAAGGATATTAATATCACGTTAACAATAAGTTAATATACTTAAAATAAAGTAAAGAATAGTAGCAAATTTATCCCGACTGGACAATGGTTCCCGACTGGACAATGGTTCATGTAAGGGAGAGAATTTGAATAATACATTAAATTATAACTTTAAAAGTTCTATGAAAAAAATCTCGTAAAATCATGCTTTTTAATAGATTACACTAACTAAATTTACAAAAAAAAATGAAGCCATTAGGATAATAAATAAATAATGGACATTTTAGATCTACTAATAATTCAAAAATAAATAAAAAATAAACCAGTTCATTTACTTACAACTGTTTTTTGGACAATTATTAACTTATCACCATTTAAGTTGCTTATTTATTGAGATTTTTGTAATAAAAAATAGTTAAATTTATGGACCCACTAAGCAAGACTACATATCTTCCTATTATAGATATTTACTATCTTTAATAAATAAATAAATAAGAAATAATTGGAAACTCCCATAACTTATAAATGTTATAATTTTTTTGAAAATTTTCCTCAAATCTCTCCCCCCTTCCCCGTCTCTCTCTCACTCATTATATATATATATATATGTGTGTCTGTGTGTGTGTGTGATATAACACACACACACATGTTAGATTCAAAAATTTTATCGGTATAAACCGTATTTAAAATCCCAAGAACTCATGTTAAACACATCAAGAATCAAATAACTGTAAAAATGAAAGTGTGTCTGAATCCATGACAGTGGATCACAATTTAGAGCCGAGCGGTTGGCTATCTAGATCTACACGATTCTCTAAGAATCCCATTTGATTAAGCATATTTGTTTTCTCTCTAATAATGAGATATTAGAGAGAATATAATGGTTTTCCTTCATCATATGATCTGAGGATCATAACCACTTACAGATAACACATCTTTTGATATTTCTATTTTAGCCCATCGTAAAAATAAAATTACTCTAAAGTCTCTACACATCAAAAAGTTCACAACCTATTAGATACATTACAACTCAAATCACTTAAACCTTAGTCGATCACTTGTAATTGGGTTTATTCTTATTTGATAGACTACAATATATAATTATTCACATATAAGCCCGACATTGATTAAGGATCCAACAATCTCCCACTCGGTCTATATGTGTACCCTTACAATTATGCTTTGCATCACTATACCGAACGAGCTCAACTTTACAGTCATTACCGAAATATATCTATAACTAACCTCGTCCACAAATCATACTAACATATGATCAAAGAAGCATCCATTACATCAATCATAATTCAAACCATCAATGGTCACGTATATCAATACAACTGAATGACAAATTATGATGTGGATGTGTAGCATGAAAATTTCATGTAATGTGATCTTAACATGCTTATTTTTAACTGGTCCACCGAAAGCCTTAGTAAGATCAAACCATACCAGAGTTAGAGTTTGAATTAACCAAAAAAAATTATTTCGCAGAAATTACCTCAAAATATTCACAGATCGAAATAACTGAAAGTGTGTCTATAAATAAGAGCATAAAAAAGCACAAACTCCCACTAAAATCGAATATCATCAACCGATATGACACCCATAAGAGCAATGTGCTCATGAAATTATTTGGGTGACAATCTCTTAGTACGCGAATCCACAATCATGGAGTTTGTTCCTACGTACTCTATAGACAACTGTCCACTCTGAACTCTTTCCTTAACAACCATGAATTTGAAGTCTATATACTTCGACTTCATAAAAATAACTTGAGTGGTCTCTCAATCCCATTCACTATGGGCAGCTCTGTGACAAAATTTTCTAGTCATATTCCGTGATTTGATGCCTCGTAACATGCTATGAGCTCTGTTGTCAAGGTAGAAGAGACTATAAAAGACTGTTTAGCACTCTTTCAAGAGACAACACCTCCAGCTAGCAGAAAAACATAGCACTACATAGATTTCATACTATCTAGGTATCTAGCAAAATCAGAGTCGGTATACCTAATGATCTCAATTTGATGCCAACCACCGATATATGAGCATGTAGTATTTTGTTCTCTATAATTACCGCAAGACCCTTTGTAGCTTCTTTCCAATGGTCTATGCCTGGATTGCTCAAATATCTGGCTAACATTCCAGTCACGTATGCAATATCTTGAAATGTACAAACTTGAGTATACAAAACTCCGTAATACTGAAGCATAGAGAATCTTCTACATTTTCTTTTCCTCAAAATCATTCTTACGACACTGATTAAGGCTAAACATGTCTCCCTTAGCCACAGTGGTATCACCTGATCTACATTTTTACATGTCATATCTTTTGAGAATCTTTTCAATATAAATCTCTTGTGATAATCCAAGAATACCTCGAGAACAATCTCAGTGTATTTGGATTTCTAATACAAAAGATCTTTCATCTCAAAATTCTTAACTAGAAATCTCTTGATGTCGTGCAATAAACCTATATTGTTGCTGGCAAACAAGATGTCATCCACATATAAAACCAAACAAATATGCTTGCTCCTACAGCACCTATTGTATACACAATCATCGACCAAAATCATCTCAAAACCAAACGAGATAATCACCTGATAAAATTTGAAATACCATTGTCGAGATGCATATTTGAGTCCATAGATGAATTTCTTAAGTTTACAAACCATAGATCGTCTCTTCAATGTCACCATTGAGAAACGCTGCATTTACATCCATCTGATGCCACCAATGCCATTATAATCCTAAAAGATTCTTTTGTAGAAACCAGAGAGAGTCTCTTTATAGTCGATACATTTTTCTATGTAAAGCTCTTTGCGACAAGACGAGTCATGTATCTTTCCACATTACCTTGTGAATCCTTCTTGGTCTTAAAAATCTATTTACAATTGATGGGTTTCTTACCTTCTGGTAATGAGACAAGACCTCACGCATCATTGTCATTCATTGACTTTATCTCCTTATTCATGATATCAATCCACTTTTGAGAGTTAGAACTTTTCATGGCTTGACGGAAGTTGATTGTGCATCTTCCATCACTCTAATGTCTACCTCATGTTCTTGAAGAAATACAATGTAATCATCTGACACTGCACTTCTTCTCTCTCTAGTGGATCTCCTTAATGACATAGGTTCTTCAGGTGCTAGAGTTTATTTTTCTGGAACAATATCTTGAATAAGAGATTCTCCGATATTGTCTTGATGTGTCGTGTCATTAGTTATGTCAAGGATGAAGTCCTAATCAATACAAATAATACCTGTGGGAATATCAACATATTTCTTTTGAAAGACAAAATAGTTAACCGTATCTCCCCCCGCAAACTCGACATCCTCACAGAATTGGGAATTTGTTGTCTAAACAATTGACCTAGTCATGGGATCATAAAACTTGCACCCCATGAATTTTTCAGAATATCCAACAAAATAGCAACTCGTCGTCCGTAAGTCTAGTTTCTTTTCATTACGCCTATAAGGCCTTGCCTCAACTGGGCATCCTCAAACTTGCAAATGCTTTAGACTAGGTTTCTCAATCTAAAGTTCATATGGAGTCTTGGCAATTACTTTAGTTAGAACTCTATTAAAGATATATGTTGCATCCTTAAGTGCTTTATCTTAAAGTAATTTTGGTAAGGTAGAATGATTAATCATACTCCTCACCATGTCCTTAAGCGTTATGTTTCATCTTTCAGCAACATCATTCATAGTAGGTGAACCTGGCATAGTGTTGTGGGACGATGCCACATTCCTCTAGGAATTTAGTAAATGGTCATGAACGTTGTTTACCTGAACCGTCATATCTACCATAGTACTCACCACCAGGGTCGGATCTAACGCTTTTGATCCTTTTGTTGAGTTGGTTCTCACCTTAAATTTTTTTGAACACGTCCAATTACAGTGACTTTTCATGAAAGAGATATATGTAGTCATATCTAGAATAATCGTCTATGAACATTATAAAGTATTGTTGACTATTCCAAGCAACCAACTGGAATGACCCGCAAATATTCATATGGATAAGTTCTAAGACGTCCCGAGTCCTGTTGGTTTCAAATATCTTTTTATCGGTTTGTTTATCCTTTATGCAATTAACACAAAGTTCAAAATCTGTGAAATCTAAGGGGCCGAGAATTTTGTCTGACACAAGTCTCTCTATTCTCTGTCTGAAGATATGACATAATCTCTTATGCCATAACGCAATCGAATTCTCACTGGTAAATTTTCTTTTAGTATCTCGCGTACTTATTTGCATGGATTCTTTAAATGAAGCAATTGTGTCACGTAAATAAATATTCTCATATCTTGATAAAAAACCGAGAACCAACTGAAATTGAATCATGAAACAAACCAAATTTTTCATCTCCAAAAGAACAAACAAAATGAGATTTATCCGAAAACAGAAATAGAAATTAAATTTCTTCTAAACAAATACGATAAATATTTCATTACCATCTAAATAAAATCCAGTTTTTTAACAATAATCTAAGCTTCTCAATTGCTTCAACTTCAAATGTCTTACCATTACCCACATATATGTATCTTTCAACATCATTTAGCTTTCGGCAAGTCAAGTAATCCTGTATAGACACACTGATGTGAGTTATTGTACGAGAATCTATCTACCATGTGTGTATAGCAACTAAACTTAAATTAACCTCAGGACAAACCAAATTAAGAAGAACATATTTCTTAGCACGCTAAGCGTGGTAGTTGATGTATTGCTTCTTCCTTTGCCCTTCAGCTCCACAAAAGTAACAATAATTACCTTCCAGGTTAACCAATTCCTTTTCTTGTTGCTTGTGCTGTGTTATATCCGCAGTTACCTTATCTTTTTCCTTTTCTTTCCCTTACTCTTATCCTTAAAGGTAGGTGCCAAGTAAGCACCATTTGTCTTCTCATGTTTCACTAGTTCCTCTTGTTGAACACAATATGAGATGGGCTCATTTAGAAACCAAGTCTCTTTCTAACAATTATAGCTAATCTTAAACTAGTTGAACTGTGCTGGAATGGATATCAAAACCAAATGCACAAGAAAATTCTCAGAGAGTTTGAGCATAAGTGCTTTCAACCTTGAAACAAGATAAGACATTTCTATGATGCACTCCCTAATGTTGTCTTTACCCTTATACCCCATTGAAATTAGATCTGCAAAGAACATACCATTTTCTGCATTTTTTATTCTTGACAAACTCTTTTTCAATATCCGTAAGGAAATCTTTAGCTGTAGTAATCTTTTAAGATATAATGCTCCTGAATGCTTCTGGAATGGCCTTCTTCATGATCAGCATACACGTGCAATTTAATCTCTCCCACCATTTTATATCCCTCTTTTCATCAGAGGTACTTTTAACCGTAAGAGGTGAAGAAGAATCGATCCTTAATGCAGGATCAAGATCCATAACTCCAAGAACTATCAAGAGATTATCTTTCTAGGACTTGGAGTTTGAGTCATTTAATATTTTATTTACTTGATGATGGCAGTGATATTAAAACTTGACAGCGAACAATTGACCAACCTGCAAGCTTGCAAAAGTCCCAAAATAATAATAAATTCAAACAAAGATAAACCTCATCTCAAGACACTTTAGGCCGATAAATATTCACATAATTTACACACACATACCATTTTTATATTTGAAGATAAAATTAATTTTTCACAAGAGATATCATTTTGACGACATGTTATTTCAATTCATTCATCTCAATATATATATATATAAGATACAAAGTCAAAGTCAAAATTAAGATAGGGAGAGATCTGAAGTGAGAGAGATGCCATATATATACACACACACACACTCACACACACACAAGCACGCATACATACATGTATGCACGCATGCATGCATACAACATACAATTTAAATATATCAATGTATCAATGTTATACAGATATATACATACATGCATGCATATCAATATATCAATGTTCGAATTTAAAATTGTACCATAATTACCTAAAATTAACTGAAAAACAGTTAACTTTATGATCCTTCAAAAAAAAAATTTGAAATCATTACTCAAATACTCCGTAAAAACCAAAAATTGATTTTATAAATAATCCTTAAAATCACTTTAAATAAAATTAATTTCAAAATATTTTTTGAATGGCTTTGACCGTGCCCACAACCTTTCTTAATGACCTTGATGAAAGCCCACAACCTCCCCCCTTAATTTTCTTTATAAAACTTTAAGTTGTAGGCTTCGGCCCACAACTTGACCCAGATGTTAACGGGTCAACCCTAGGATTTCTTCTCCTACGACTGGCAGCCATAGCTTATATTTAAAGATAGTTTTTCAGTGATGTATTTCTCAAGAATCTTTTGAATAATGTAAATAAATTCTTCAATTATCGTCTTCTAAGTGTGAATAACAGTCCCCCTAAGTCCAAGAATAACGGTCTCACATTAGTGCTTCTCCTTTCTTTAGCTTAAGTACTTACCCAATGTCTTGAATAACACATAAAATAATATTAAAATAATCACTTTATTGCTAAATAGAGTTCATGCTTGCTTTGTAGTTGTAATTAATGAGGCAAGCTTTGTCTAATTAAGAAAATTAAACGTGAGAGATTACTGATGCCTCCCTTCTACTCATGCATACGTACGTTTGATATTGACCTTCGAAAGTCTATACATTCATTCCTAACGTCATGCTCATGCATGCATGCATGAATGCTTCCACTAGTGGTGGTTTGGCAAGAGAGTCACAGATCAGAGAATAAGAATCTTCTTTGATGGAACGCAGACTTTAGCAATTTGCCAAGCTTATCTGTCATATCTGTCTGGGTTGTCAAGCACGAGTTTATTGAGTTTCAAAATCAAAAGAAATTTGATATTTTTGAATTACAATAACCTTCACCAATAGAAGATCTACAACGTGGTCAGAAACCAAAAGTCAGAGAGCCGATTCAGAGAGAGAGTAATTAAGCTGACGTGTATCCGACAAGCCTACCTCATAGTTAGTAAATATTCTTTAGTTAGTTGGGCGGTTTACTTATGGGATTGATCTAGTGGGTGGTTATATATATATATATAAGACGTTAATGGAATAGTTTAATATATTAATACATATAAAAAACTGCAAGTGTGCATATGCTTCTTATTTGTTGTTTTAATTTATCACAATGTTTGATTATTATTATTATTATATGACGTGGAGGATAATAAGCACGTAGTACTAGGTGATTAATAAAACATATGTCGGGTCAATCTCCAATGCCAGAACTTTTTTTCCGTCATTGATACTAGGATTCATCCTGATCGTAGGATCAGGCCAGGTTAATCTCAGCCGTTAGATGAGTTTAGGGGTAAAATCTATTTGCAAACGGAGGAGCATGTCCTAATTTTCCTTCTTTTACATCTACCATAATCTTCCTTGAGAAGCTTCATCAAATTTTTCATAAATTTGATTTTCACCCCAATTTTTCTTGAGAAGTTTCACCAAATTTTTATAAATTTTATTTTCACTCTAATCTTCCTTGGGAAGCTTCACCATTTTTTTATAAATTTTATTTTCACCTCAAGCTTCTTGTGAAAGCTACCAAACTCATCTTCATCCAAAATTCACCAAACTCGTCCACCTCTCTCTCCTCTTCGTCCAACTCTATTCGTCGACTCTCTCTTCGTCGTCGGTGTTATCTCTCCGTCGTCAGTACTCTCTCTTCGTCGTCGGTACTATCTCTCCGTCGTCAGTTCTCTCTCTCGGTCATCAGTATTCTCTCTCTGTCAGTGGTGCTCTCTCTCTCTCTCTCTCGTGATTTAGGGTTTTCATTTTGTAAGTTCGTGAATCCTTCAAGTTCAACGATACCCAGGTATAAGAGCTTTCTGCCCTATATCATATTTCTTCCTCTTGTTGGAGAAGTTTCTGTATTTGAATGGTTCTGAAATTTCTTCCTCTTGTTCTGATTTGAATGTTTCACGATTTAGGGGTTTGGTTTCGTTTTGATTGACAAACAAGAATAGTTGTTAATTAATGCATATGGGAGGCATAAATTTGTTGGAGTACTGAACTAACTTAATATTTGTATGAAATATTACCTTAAAAAATATTGACAACCAACAATGAATCTATAAATTTTCTTCTTTCTAGGAAATTTTCTCATTTCTAGATTATAAAAGAAATTAGTATGTAAGCCGTGTCTATTGATCATCATTTTTATTTGCAAATGATTTTGAACTTCTTAGCTAATACAAATAGAAAATTAGATTTTTGAAAGTTCAGGAACAAACATGCACTTTTTTTATAATTTTATACTCATCAATTCACTAACAAAGAGATTTGTAAATGATATTAAGTAGATGTTTTATATGAACTCGACATACCTTTCTGCAATAAGAAGTATACTACTTTAGTGTTTTCTCATGAAAACTGTAATATGTTATTTCTAAGGGTGCAGTTATTTGTTGGGCCCAATTGGTTGGACGGATAGGTTTTGATTTCTCGAAACTTACTTTGTCATAAGGTTAACTACTCATATCAAAATGAATATCTTCACAGCTAGACATTTCATAGCTTAATTATTTCTTACACTAGATCTAAGAAAATGTGAATGGATCTTCATCTTTGTTAGACCAAAATGCTAATATGATTATGACTTTTTTAATATTTTCTTTTGCTAATCTATGAAGAGAGAGATGTTTTATGCTGTTGGGTTTTCTAATGATTTTTATTTTTGAGCGAAATGCTTACTTGAATCGTGAGTTTTGTTAGGGTGGTTGAATTAATGGTTTAGGTCTTCAATGCTAATTGAATAATAATCTTAGAAAGAAATAGACTTAGCAGTTATTCAACCCGATTTCAGGGTTCTATATGGCATTGTTGTTTTGGTTTTTATCATTAATTCATAGGTAGTCAATCTATGTTCTACTTATAGTATATCACTGGTATACTTTAGACCGTATTGATAGAATGTAAAATGTAGTTGTTTCCATGGTTAAATGTTAGTACATATTTATTTTCTTTTCACAACAGATATACATATTTGAATTCACAGTTACTTTTTACGGTAGTGTCAGTGAGTTACCATTAGTTTATTATTGAAATACCACGAAAATTTTCTTACATATCCCTGAGTTTCTTGTAGTATAATTAGAGTGTTGTGGATGTTACTAGTTTAGATCTATTTGTTGAGTTTTTTTATTTTGTATAGCAACCTTGTTGTAATCGCTCAGTTGACATATGTAGGTCATTATGAATATTTCTATGGATGACTATAGTTCTATAAGATAGTAACACATATGGTTGTAGACCAGTTTGATATACTAGCTGGGCTGCCTTTATATATGAGCGATTTATGCATTCCAATGACATTTTTGTGTAATGCTTCCTTACTTCGTTGTTTATGCTTTGGCAAAAGGTTGGATTATGTTTATGTCTTAGTGTTGTGGGTTGCTCTTGAGAAATAAGATTGATATTTTAGTATAGTTAGAATAGACTTACTTGAGAACATAACATTGATTTGAAATTAGATTTTCACCTAATTATAAAAGTGTCTCCTTATTTTTTTCAGGTGAAACCTCCTGATTATTGGTCATCAATAAGGAAGATTTGCCGACATTGACAAAGTTAGTAGTCATTTACTTCTGGAATATGATCTCGTATCAGAATTTATATCTCAATATCCGTAGCTTGAATTAGATTTACTTAATCAAATGGACCTTGTTATGTGGTAAACCAGTTTCTCATGGTTTGCCTTTTTACTATTTCTATACGGAATATTGTAGTTGGAAGGAGATAGTACTTGAGGTTATTTTCTTTCATAGAAACAATGTTATTTCAGATCTATGTTTGTTTTTAGATGAATCTATTGTACATCTTATCCTTCAAGCATCAAACAAAAGGGAAAGTCCTAGTTTAGAGAGAACTACATGATCAACGTTGTTTTTTATATGATTCTAGATATTTAAACTTTTATAGAGCTTTTAACTAGCTTACTTATGTGATGAAAATTTACTAATATGATTCTTTTAACATGATAAATTATGAAAATTTTAGAGAAGGGCATGTTGCAACTAGATCGACTAAGTTTCTTACATTCTTTAAATTCTTTACATATCCATATTTTCATGAAATCTTGCCTCGATTTTCACATCATGTTTATCATTTATTAAGATTGTTGATATATGTCACTTCTAATTAATTCATTGACATTCATATAATGTTTATCATTTATTAAGATTGTTGATACATGCCATCTAATTAACTCATTATCTCAAATAGTCATTGCATAAAGCTGATTAATAACATAATAGGAGCAGACGTATACAAGAACATGACAGTATGAACATCAATTTAAATATACATATGACCTTAGTATTCTTACTAGATTATACCCAATCCATTATAAATTAATATATGTGATAATCATGATAAGAAGACATTGTCACAGGCTAAATTTGATTATATTAACATATATTTCAGATGGCTAACACAAATGTAGTGAAGAAGGCACCAGATGGTTTCATTGGCTTCTTGTAAGTAATTAATGAGATCATCAATTTAATGTTACATATTGTCATATCAATTGTTGCAATGTTAATGCCGTCTTTTATAATTAAAACAATGCGAAAGAATGTGCTAAAATCTAGGATTCAGGTGGAAAGATCAAAGGTGTTGAAGTAAGTATGTTAAAACAAACATTACATTATAACATGGAATTGATAAATCTTGATTATAATTTAAGTGAGTTTATGATATGCAGACACAAAAAGAACTAGCTGAGTTGTCGAACTCACTCATTTGGCGTATCAAAAACCGTAAGTAAAGTTTTGTATTTACCTTAGGATTAAAATAATCACGAAAATACCATAAAGGTGTAAACAATTAGATTTAGAGCTTGATAAATGACTTTACTCTAAACTAATTTGTTACTAGTCTATTCAACATATTCCATAACATGTCTAGGTCAACCGTTAGAGTCTCCACTCTCATGCCCCAAGACCTACATCATTTGGTTCAACCTAACAGTCGTAATCGGACTCGATTTTCCAGTCGATCCTAAGACGATGAAAATATTCTGAACTATTTCAAGGATAATGAAATTCATGCCCTTGAAGGCGAAGTGGAACAACCTGATCCTAGTCATCCGATAAGGCATGCCTTTAAATGGAAGTTGCTCACACGTTGTACTCCCGAGAAATCTATGGATCTTGTTGTAAATTTTGATGAGAGGAAGAGGAGAGTGATCGTGGATATGAGATTCAAAAAGTTGTTGGATATTCAATGTTGTAAGTTGAATAAGAACTTCTTGAAACAACTATTAGGTTGCTTCGATCCAGCTACCTGCACATTGAATGTCCATGGGTCGACATTCAACGGACGTCATATGATGTGAGTTCTATACAGGGCATCGTCGATGGTGGCGAAGAGATAAAATTTGATGGTGATGTGAATGAAATCAAAGATCTAAATACTAAGTGGGTGAACGCCCAATGTGATATTTGGGTGAACACCTTGTCAAAATTCTTGATTGAGGAGTCTGGCGGTGACTATTGGAGGCAATCATTTGTGTTATACATCATCGGGTTTTGTTATCTTCTCAATCAAAACCAGTTGTCAGTTATTAGTGGTTGCACGTTGTCAAGATACCTGCGACCATCCATAAGAAGAATTGGGCTTCTGCTTACTTTAAAGATTTTGTGGATGGTGTCTCGAGGTATCAAAATAACCACCACGATAGCATTACCAGATGCTTGTTATTTATTCAGGCAATAGATTTAGTGTACATTGGTCTTATTTTCACATTATAACATACATAAATTTGCTAATAACTTCATTTTGTTGTAGCTTTTTTATCTGGAGAAGTTGGTATGTGCTGCCAACTTTGTTGACTTGAACCAGCCTTCACTGCCGGTGTGTAACGGCCAGACCGTTGCAAAGGTTATTAAGTTTGTAACTATTAGATTGGGTTTTTAAATTTTGAGAAAATTTTGAGGAAAAATCATTGAACCACGAATGATTCATGGTGTAATCATATTAAATATTAAAATCCTACATCCAATTATGCATACAAAGTTAAACATATTCAAAAGAGGTAAAAATGATTTATACATTTTTATTGTATCAGAGACTTTTTGAATTAGTAGAATACCTATTTAAATGCTACGCGTTCTTCGATCTTCGAATCCATGAACTTCAATTAGTCTTCGCACCAAAAATCACTCGTTGAATTCAGAAGTATATCTCGCAATGACATCGTTAGAAACTGAGTGTGTGCTCTAAAAATAGTAGGAGGTGGAGAGAGAAATATTTTTCTCTTCCTCTCAAAATAGTAGGAGGTGAAGAAAAATCAAATTTTTCTCTTCCTCTGGTGATTTCGGCAGCAATAGTAGGAGGTGGAGAGAGAAATATTTTTCTGCTTTGTGTGATTAGGGTTGTGTCAACATATTTAAGGAGGAAACTCTTATGCCATCCTTTATATAATAATTTTAGAATTTTCACATTCACCCTCATAATCTATAATTGCCAAAAAAATTGCATCTCCCATTAAAGCCAATAATTAGAAAATAATAAATTAATTAATTTGAACATCAATTACTTGCTCTTTACTAATTAAAAGATAACACACATCACATATGGGTCCAGGAAATACACATTAGCTCAAAACACATTTTGGTCCAACTGATGTTGTTTCTTCTATTCATGTCCTCATGAGCTACTCCTGAGATCGAATGGATCCACATGAATAAAGCTATAGGGTTCAAATATCAGGTGAATTTACCTCTATAAATTCTCAACCTATTTAATCCTGACATCGTACGACTCCACTATAGGTTCAATTTCGAATCAACTCTCGATTCATGTGTGCTACATTTTTTGTTGGTGCAAATAAACACTTCTATTTCACGGTCCACATAATGTATTAACATATTATCCTTCTTGAATATTAATAACAAGAGCGAGATGTAAAATTATCATTTTATCCCTCATATTATTATTTTCTTAACTTTTTTATTAACCGTGAGACATAATAGCGAATTGTCTCGTATAATTCCCCATGTCTTATTCAATGATACATTTCATTGAGTAATTAGTACCTGTCAAGTTAATTTATTCACACACCCATCAATAAAGTATAAAGGGGATATTGTTGTATTTTACAATCTAACCATGAATTGCTATATCTGTGAATCACACAACTCCAACATAATTAAATCACGATCACAACAACTAAGGTATTGTCCGACAATTCGAACTCACTCCTTTGACGTATCAAAAATAGAGACTAACTAGATCAAGTTTTGTATTTACCTAAGGATTAAAGTAATTATGAAAATATCCTTAAAGTGTAACAATTAGATTTAGAGCTAGATAAACTGTTTTAGTACAAACTAATTTGTTACTGGTCTATTCAATATGTTCCACAATAAGTCTAGGTCAACAGTTAGAGTCCCCACGCCCGTGCCCCAAGACCGACATCCTTTGGATCAACCTAACAGTTGTAATCAGACTTGATTGCCTAATCGATCCCATGACTGTGAATAGCATTCAAAACTATTTCAGAAGAGTTTGTCTGGAATACCCCTCCATCTTTAATCTTTTTACGTTGACAATAGTTTAAGGACTTGAGTAAGTTATGAAAACACTTTAATTAAAAGAAAAACTTTCATTCATTCATTAAATTAAGTGATACAAAATGCCCGAGAAATAACTAAATACTCATAAATAGTTATCACACCCTACTTTATGGATATAATTTCAACAGTAACTTCAACGGGAGGAGGGCCTAAAAGATTTACGGTAAGCGTTTTAGAATATTGCAAAATTGGTCGGTTAGATTACTATTGATTATTTATCACTAATTCACATGTATGTGTATTATGTAGATACAATCGCACAAGTCTTCTGGGAGACCATGAGGTTCAGGAGGACCTCGAGCGTATGCACGTTCGCGAGAACGTGGGTGCAGATCTACCCAAAGAGCAAGTTGTTGGGCCGTAGATATATGCTTTAAGTGCATAAGTGCTCGCTCTTCAGGCTGAGGCGAGCTCCATGAGGGCAGATATGTCACAAATAATTGAGGAGCAGAGGAAGATGATGGTTGTCCAAGAGAAGATCTGCATAACTTTGGCGAGTCTTTTGGAACGGGACACTGGTAAGTCTCGAGCTCAAGACGATGAGGCACGTGTCACCCCGACTCGAGGTAAAGAAGGAAGAGATTTTGATGAGGAAATGAGTCCTTCTTACAAAGAAGAGCTATCAGACTCTTCATCACCTTTAGATAAAGGTGATAATGATGATCTCAGCATTTAGCTGGATGCTTCTGACAAATCATTCGGTGACCTGCTATTGGTCAGGAAACCATCAGGTTGTATGACTGGAACGTCTAAAGAATGACCGTATTATTCTGCTTATTCATATTTCATATTTTCTATTAATACAAAATGTATAATCTAACTACTAATCCAACACCTTACTTGGGGTTGTGTGTTGGTAGGGCAAACAAGTCTTGATCGAATCTACCAAAAGCCAATGCCCGATGCGACTGTACATCACTTGGGAGATGATAGATGGTCCTCTACTCAGTTCACCCTATTTGAAGGGTAAACCGACCACCATACCAAACAAAAAGATATTTAAAGTGTGTCCATACACGTTACAGGACCCACTAGAAGTCAAAGATCGGAGTTTAGTGGAGTATATTTTTTAGAAAAGCTTAGTGGATAGGTAGTAGTCACACTAGTCTAATAAAATTTAACACACGATCACTTCCAAATTTTGATTAAGTTTGTCTTTTATTTGCCTTTTGCGGTGAGATTCTCGTTAAATATTTTATCCAAGATACTGACCGGAGAGACCTAAAGACTCTCGGTCCAAAGAATTGGCTTGACTTGAATGTTATAGACTTATTTGTCAGCATTTTGACCTTGAAGACTCGTCTGGCATCGATGAGCAACCGGTTCTGGTTTCTTCCCATGTTGTTTGCTGTGAGTATCTACTACTTAGTGTCATTATTTTAGGTTTTTATGTACATTGTATATTATATTTTTGATATGCCACTACAGAGTCAACGTGTTTCCAAATTAGTAGAACTTTCTAATTTTGTAATGAAACACAAGATCATGGAGAGCACGCCAACACTTGAGCTACATACGACGGTAAACAAATTTAATATAGTTAAGTTATTAAAGTTTGAGTTAGTATGATTATGTAAATATGTCGTGTAATATAGATCTGTATGGCGATACATGATGGTAGTCCGTTGGTTGATCATCATGGACGAGGAAGTCATCACATGGGACACCATGCTAGATGCCCAAAGTAACACTGAACGGATTGAAAAGGTCAAAAATATCGTTTGTTCTAACCCCTCATCATGACTTCTAATATCTTATATCATGTGTGATGTTGACATTGATTCCCCTTTTATATATTCTGAATGAAATTATAGTTAGAAGGTATGGACTTGATATATTGGCATAAGCTCCTAGGTTTGTTGCCCTCGCCAAGAACCTTTTGCTCATTCAAAATTTAAAGGCTGCCTCAAGTAGTCACCCAATCAAATGGGTAAGTTCACTAATCATGAATTTGATTGAGATTCATTCACCCGTTAATGATGCAATTATTATTACATTACATGAGTGATTGTGGTGTATGGGTCATGAGATATGTAGATGACATCAGGGAAGAAATGGTTCGCGACTATCGTTCCCGAGTAATTTGTCAGATATTGTTTACATTTTGTTAACCTTGAGAGCTGTATTTTCTATTTGTTTTATTTTGAGGTTCTTTTAGTTCTATAATTGAGATTTTTCTTATTGTTCTGGATTTGCTCATTTTATGCCGTCATTATTGAATTATTATTGAATTTATTAAGGTGTAATAATAGTTTGATGAATATTCAAGCTTGAGAACTCTGTTTCCTGTTTTGTTTTGTTTGGATTTAGGGTTCCTTTAGTTATGCTTAGGAATTTTCTAGTTGTTCTGGATTTACTCGTTTGTGCCTGTCACTATTAAATTTGTTGAGGTGTATGATAGTTTGGTGAATATTCAAGATTGAGATCTCTGTTTTCTATTTTATTTTAGTTTGGAGTTAGAGTTCTTTTAGTTATGTAATTGAGGATTTTCTGATTGTTCTACATTTGCTCATTTGTGACTATCATTTTTGAATTTATTGAGGTGTATGATAGTTTGGTTAATATTCAGAATATTTTTACAGGAGTTGAAAATGCACAATTTTCGTTGTGAGATTCTGTTGAAGATTATCAACCATCCTTCGAACACCATGTATATAATGATACGAGCGCGTTGACCAGTTTTACAATAGGAGCTCATCTATTTCGAAGACTCAACAACCACCGAAGACGAGTCCTTCTTTGAAACAAAGGATGGTGAAGAGGAAAAAAATGAAGGGATAGATATATTGCATACATTATTATGTCATATTTTCTATATGATTATTGTGTATAATGAAGATAAATATATTTTTGTAAGTTATTGTGTATAAGGATGATAAACAGATTTGGTATATTACTGTGTACAATTATAAATAAAGAGGTTTTTCTAAGTTATCGTGTACAGTGATGATAAACAGATTTTACAGAAATATTGTGTACATTTATAAATAAACAGATTTTTGCAAGTTATTGTGTACAATGATTGTTATATTATCCGGTGAACTTAGATGTTTGAACTTAGGTTTTTGCAACTTAGATGTTTGAATTTTGCAAGTTATTGCGTACAATGATTATTATATTATCCAAATAAACAACATATTTGTATATTAACATTCCCAAAAAACTATGAAAGCAAGTTAATACCAAAATATACATTTACTACGGCGGGGCATACGAAAAATTGTACCTGAACGAGATGTTTATGTTGTACATAGGGTACCCACCTTGTGCGTTGAATGGTGGTGGGTATGCAGATGGGTTGAATAACCAGATTTGGTACACACCTTGCAAATTGAATGAGTATTGAAATGTTGGTTGTTCGTGGGATGTACCTTGCCTGGAGACCTTTGTAACATGTGCACTTTGCACATTAGATGATGTTCGCTCATCAGTAGTATCATCCGGCATCGTGGCATGCACATCGCTTGGTAATTCTGGACACGTCTGTTTGGTATGTTCAGTGTTCATATAATGGCCACATCGACGGGTGGTTGGTTGTGCTTTACTCGAGTTGGCACCTTGGCTGCCCTTTGTCTTCGTAATTACTGGGTCTTGAACGGGGTCTCTTTTAATCTCTACACCATCATCGTGCTTCACATCTTTTTCATTGATGAGCTTCTGATTCGACATTCATTGATGACCCTCTCATTCCACAATGTCTCCTATTTTACACACAACATCCCAATCTCCACTGTGGCTCGAGTCAACCATTCACTTGACTTTGATGTGAAGTGAGCAAGTCTTTTGGCAGCTGATTGGATCGAACTATACTGAAGCAATACTTTCTCATTTGTATCTAGATGAGAATGGCTTTACCTGGTTGGTAGCATATTACTCTTCATACTGATCTGCCACCGGTCTAGTATGCATGTCCTTGGGATCTATTGCATATGTTCAACTTTCATAATAGTGAACATATGACGATAGGGTATCTCCACTGATTAAATCTTGCCACAACTGCACTTTAGTGCATTAAGTTGTTGGTTTCGTGTCACTATGTACGAGTCATTCGGCACCCCAAACTTGACCAACGAATAATTTTAAGCCTCCCCATCACGTGTCAAAGCATAAACTATAAACACTGCCTCACATATGATCTCTTTACGCACACATTTAAACATTTTTTTGTGTGAACACATTTGTCGCATGTTGCTATAATGCACGCAAGTGTGTTTAAAGCACATGCATTTCATTTGTCAACTTGAAATCATCCAACCTCTCCGAGTGTTGAATATGTGTCAACGCCCGATCCAATTGTTGCACGAATTCAAATAGTTTAGATCGATGTTCAATGAATCGATAGAAATATACATTCATACCTTCAGATAGATGCGCCGTTCTCATGAACGTAAAGAATTTTCCTGTTGGAAGATCTTTGCCCAGCGTTCACACTTCGCATACATCCATTGTACCCATTTATTTTTCCTAAGGTTGAGCGAATCTATCAAACGATTAGATTTCTCTTTGAACTCCTCCTCACTGAGGGCGTCAAACATGACTCTCTTAAAGGCCTGTAGAAAATTTGGGTTATGCATGTTTGATTGGGCTTTTCATTCGAGATGCCATGCATAAAGCCGATGATTACAATTTGGGATCACCTTCTTGATTGTTTTACGCATCGCCTTATACCTATATGTAATGATCGATTGAGCCATTTTATTTTTCATGGTATCCAAGAAAGTTCTCAATACCCATTGATAGGTTTCAATAGTCTCATCAACCAATAACGCGCAACCAAATACAGTGGTACTGGTCTTGTAGTGATTGTTCACGCCAAGGAAAATCACAAGCGGCTTCTTATATACATTCATCCTCTAGGTCGTTTCGAATGCCAATAGATCACTGAAATAATGTTACTCAACTTGGCACATTGAGTCTGCCCAGAATAAATTTCCCAAATGAATATTTGTCTCAATGTTGTATTTGCAATACATATCCGGATCATCTCCAATTTTGTAATAAAAAAGGCAAGAGCTGCCTCTGAATCAGTTTTGATTACCTACGATTTTCGCGGCTTGTCCAACTTATTGTAGAGATCTATTCTTAAGAACCCCACATTTTCATAACTGCCTACTTGGTCGACCATGTAATCAAACACTTGGCTTAGCCTGACACCAACATTGTGTAATCCTGTTGCCTGAGCCATGTCCGCTTCATTCACTACTCCATTGGATCGAAAAAAGGGGCACGTCTTGTGATGAGGCGGTGGGATGGTATGCTTAGCTTCAAAATATTTAATGACCCATTTTTTGTCTTCTTATCGAAGCTTACTCTAAAACAAGCATGACAATTCACCCTTGTCAAGCCTCTTGGTTCGCTTAATGTCCTCTCTGCCTATATATTTTTTCTACAGAACTCCTTCTTTTGAGCAAACTCATCTCCATAACACAGTTTCTCCCTCTCTATTCTTGAGTTTATCATCTTTTTGTACACTGAACCCAACATCGCATGCGTATGTATAGTAGAAATCGTTTTCCTCTTATAATGTATCAAATTTCACCATGACATTCTCATTTCGCAAGCTTACTAATTTGGATGAACTCGATCACGTACTTGTCTCACTCGAGTTTATGGATACATCAGGATGACTTATCTTTAAATATGGTAACTAAATTGAAAAAAATTGAAGTTGATGATAATTACTCATAAAGCATCTAACTTACACGTGATCTTAAAAAAAATTAAAGAAAACTATTCAAACATTACCTATAAGGTGTAGCCTCGTTGGAGTTGAAAATTGATGACCCAGACAAAAAACTGAAGAATCAAGGGTATTATGCCTGTTGCGCATGCCACTGGCACTTGTATTATCCGAATTACGCGTTAATGAGGTATTTAATGACTAAAAAAATAATAATTATTAACATCATAACTCACATAATCGACATCACCAGATGGAAGACCCCAGACTAGAACACCATTTAGAATGTCAACCATCTCACTACCACCATCTGAGAGTGGAACATTATCATCCGCGCTAGTATTTGGATTTTAGCCACTCTCATACCATCAACAATCGCTCTAGCCGATCTTGATGCTCCTGGTGTTGCTGTCTATACCATGTAGATTACAAATTTACATTGTATAACAATATGAGTAATCTATTATATTTAAAATCACTTAGAGACGTTTAACACATGCGAAGTTGAAGATGTCCCATCATAGTTGTAAGACAACCACGTTTTCTAAAATTCATCATAAGTATCTTCGCCATCGCCATCTGCATTGTCGATGAAGTGTGTCACTCTGAAACCTCTAAGACCACCAGTTAGATCATTTTTTTGTGAATGGTTGATCACATAATATTGAAGCTGGGGTTTGTCTAGGATGTATGGCACATGGGTTCCCAAACTCTACTGTGATACGCGCTCACCCAAGTATCATGCTCTTCCAGTAGGTCCTTGTAGTAAGATTCTCATGGTGGTTAGAGGTATATTGTCGATGCAATAGTCAAGCAAGTTTACATGTTGTCCACAAGGTTCCAATTGATCTACAAGTTCAAAAACAAATAGCTTGTCAGTAAAACATTATTCATACTCAAGAGGGAGGGACAATATAAGAATTGATAGAATAAAACACATACTTAGGCTTCACATATCGAACTTTAACACGGAATTCTTTAAGGCAGTGAGCAACATCTCTTGTTCCCACATTAATGTCTATCCAACATTCTACTCTCAGGAATGTGTTTAGCCCATCCACTGATCTATTTAGTGCCAAACACGGGCTAACCACGTAAAGTACTCACAAGCCCATACCTCTCATGCTCTTCAGAAACCCCCAGTCTCTACACTTTTGTCGCAACATAAAGCGTCCATATTGCAATACAATACAGATAAAGCCAAACCACCCCAATTATACTCTCGTATCTCACCTATTGTCTCTAGGCTATGGTGGAAGTACAAATTAACTTTGTTGCTCTTGTCGTAAAAAGATATACTTTCCAAGAGCACCAGAAGAAAAACTCTTGTCAAAATTTCCTCTTTCTCAAGAGTATTACACTTGTAATTAACATAATTATTAAAATCCATTGATAACTAAATTTTTTCTCGAAGTTCCGACAACGGTTTATAGACTAGCTCCGGCAATGTCTTCTTGTTGTTGTAGATTTCCAAATCATAGTTTAGTTGTCGACCTTCCACTTTCAGCCCGGTAATGACAACAAAGTCCAATGGGGTCATTGTTATTTCACCCACTTCATCTATATGAAATGTGTGGTTTGTATCCCACCATTTCTCGACAAGGCTTTGACGCAATCCATCTGCCCCCTTTTCAGTATACTTATCAAGTACTTAGACTCGCATCGACATTCCTTTTCACATTTTCAAGAAGCCTATTGTACCACCAAGCTACTAGTGTAGTGTTCCTAAAATCACCACTAAGATCATAGAACTCAACCTAGGAAACCAAAATTTAAGTCATGACTCAGTAAAAAAGGTATGTGATAAAGATGTATTATATAGGAACAAATATTAAAGAAAGCAATGACAATAAACTATAATCCCTATTGTGATATTTCGTTGAATCGTCGAACACCTTACGGGCAAATAAACATACACTATAATTTTTCATCCGAAACATATATCGCTACTAATAATCATATATTTCTAGAAGCATCACATAAAAAACACCCAATTTTCAAAATGATTCAAGTATCTATTTGGTGTTTTAACACTTCAACACATAACGACCAAATTTTTTGTTAAAGAAACTTACAATTTTTTCCTCGGATGGCATATAGCATTTTATCGAACAAGTTACAGGAATTCATATAAATATAGTATAGATCCCAATGTGGCATTTTATCAAAGACCTTACGGAAAATGATATAAATACGCCATATAATTTATTATGACATTTCGTTGAACACCTTACGGATACTCATGAAAATACTATAGTGTTCCATCAAAGACATATATTTCTATCATACATTTCTACAATCATCACATAAAAAACACCCAATTTCCAGAATGAATCAAGTATCTATTAGGTGTTTTAACAATATAACACAAAAAAATCATTTTTAAAGAAAAACTTACATCTTTGTTTGTTTGGATGGGATATATGCTTTGTCGGAGCAAGATGAAGAATATGGTTAGTAAGATTTTGTTTTTTTGGATGAAATCATTTCACCCCATAACCGATGGTATCGTACGACCCTTTTGAATTGCTCAAACTTGGTCGTGTATTTAAAGTCAATGTTCCCTTTGTAACTTTATGCATTCCTCTAGCCATTTTTGGTGAAAAATACAATATTAAAAGGATATGAGGTTTGGGGTTGTGGATTGGATAGATTTGGCTCAAGTTTGCAAGGGATGTTCGAATACAACTCGCAATGTTGTGTTGGAGGCGGTTTGATGAGATTTTTGGCCTATGAAGAGATGAAGAAGAAAGGACGAGAATAGAGTGTTTGAATGGAGAAAAATGAAGTGTTGAGAGAAGGGAGAAGGGTGAGTATCGAATAGAAGAAGGGGAATATAATTTTTTTTTAATTTTAGGGTTAATTTTGATAATAAAATAAGGTTAGATTTTAAAAATATATTTATAGAGAAATTAGAAACGTAAATGGGGTTATTTTCAAATTTTATAAGGTTATAATTATAAAATAAAAGGTTAAATTTCAATTTAAATATTTAATCTCAAACTTTCAACGGATAAGTTCGATTTAACAGTAAAATCCGATATTGAGGTTATACGTGTTCGTCAAACCGATAATATATGATTTACCGACCATCATAACATCACGACCTATAATTATATATGGTGAAAACCCATCCCGCTTGATATTTGTCACAAAAATACAACAACATTATTGATGACAACTTTATCGAGTTTATGAATACTTGTTTAATTGTTTCAGGAATTCTTACTTAATCCAATCTGATTTCACACACGAGTGAATATCGTGTGTGTTTATATTGAGAGAACGAGTTTTTTTTTAATTTTATCAGTGATTTGTCTAGTATACGTTAAATTAAAAAACAATTTAGGGTTTATGGGGGACATAACGATTAGAGCCATTTGGATGGTGATTAGAGCCATTTAGATGGTGATTAGAACCATGCATGGCGATCGCCATAGTTGGGGTGGCAATTAGGGTGAATGATGGCGATTAGAGTTCAATATATAGTGATCAAACGTGAAGATGCGGTCAGCACTTTTAGGATGACGATTAAGAGTTTTTTAGTGGCGATTGGGACCTGTTGAGTGGCGATTACAATTTTAGGGGTTCAATGAATTTATAATGGGGTACAGGAAATGCTTGAGGTGTTCACCAAAATTTAAAAAATAAATTTCCTTGGGTGTGTTCACCTAAAATATAGTAGGGTTCACCACAAATGTAAATAATTTCACCTAAAATATAGAGAGGTTCACCTAAATGTATAAGTTTAATATTTTTTTGAGGGGTTCACCTAAAATGTATTGTGCTTCACCTAAATTGTACAGGGGTTCACTGGAATGTGGAGGGTTCACCAAAATGTATAAAATTAATATTTTTTTAGAGGGGTTCTCCTAAAATGTAGTGGGGTTCATCTAAAATGTATAAAATTAATATTTTTTTGGAGGGATTCACCTAAAATGTAGTGGGGTTCACTTAAATATACAGGGGTTCACCTTTAATGTAAAGGGATTCACCTTAAGGTACAAAGTCGATTTTGTACATTTAGGTGAACTCTTCTACATTGGAGGTGAACCTTTGTACATTTTAGGTGAACTCCTCTACATTTTTGTGAACCCTCTAAAAAATATTAATTTTGTACATTTTAGTGAACCCATCTATATTTTGAGTGAACTCCAATACATTTTTGGTGAACATCACTACATTTTAGGTAAACACCTCCAAAGAATTGTTAGTTTTGTACATTTTGGTGAATCCTCTACATTCCAAGTGAACCAGTGTACATTTTTTGTGAACTCCACTACATTTTAGGTGAACACCTCCAAGAGTTATTAATTTTATATATTTTGATGAACCTATCTACATTCAAGGTGAACTCATGTACATTTTTTATGAATCCCTCCAAATTTTAGATGAATTACTCTAAAAAATATTAATTTTATATATTTAGATGAACCCCTCTACATTAAAGTTTATCTCCTGAACATTTTTTTTATAAATTCCTCTAAATTTTAGATGAACTACTTCAAAAAGTATTAATGCTATATATTTAGATCCATCTTCTAAAAGTTTCTGCTTATGCCTGTTCGAATACCAATGTTCTTACCCGCACATTTTGAGCCACTAAACGCGAGTTAATTTTTTTTCAAATAATTTATAATCCTATTTAGTTTATTAAAAACTACATGGAATTAGATTGTCTAATCACCCGCGACTTCGGGACTTTGAAATAGTATCTTATCATTTATTTTTGGCCTCTACTATAGCAATTGAGTCATTTAAAACTCCCAACGTTCGGTCGGTAAAAGTAGAAATTCATATGGGTACATATAAACATGCTATTATATGGTTTATCCATTTATTTAGGAGTTTTATACCAGTCGATTAAGATTTTACATCTAAAAAATTAGTTGAATATACAAACTCTTAAAACTATGACGACACTATTGGCCACATGAAATTAATGGCCCTGATGACATCACATGAATTGAGATGGTATCACGACCATTATTATCTAATTTTAAAAAAATATTTCAAAATTTTAGTCAAAAGTCAACTAATATAAAAATTTAATTTTCGTCGAATTCAAATATTTATATGACAAATGCTATCTTTGTCAATCTATATTTCTTTAAATAGTATATATTTTCCATGTTATAACACATTCTATTAACATCAGCTACAAAACTGCTCGTAACAAAATACGGGGGGAATGTGATGTTTGAGCCACAATGAAACTTCTTCAATCACTTGAAGAATTGAAGTTGTCTAAAAATCTTGAAGGAAAATACATCATTTCAAAAAGAACACTTCACATTTAAAATTTCAAATCAAGATAGATATGATGCTATCATATATTATCATCAAGCCAAAAAAAGTCTACTTAGATGACGACTTTACACCTATAAAAGGAGATCACGTGAACAGAAAATGTTACCTCAATAAAAAACTCTCAATCAATTAATCGTTCAACATGTTGCCTTTAGTTTTCTACTCCTTAGTTTTTTAATCAACTTATATTGTTTTCCTTAGTTTATTCTAGCTTCAAGTCTTTTTATTTTTCGTTTATCATCCAGTAAACTTAAATTTGATATTTATTGTTGTCATTTTACTTTTCGAATATTTCAATAAAAGTTATCAATTTTCTTTTCTCGTTTGCTTCATTGCAACTATTTAATCATCTAAATTCTTAGTTTTGATAGTAGTTCAGAACCCTAGAGAATATCTATTCTCTACTCATCAACATCGTTTTCTTGATTAAAAATCAGACCTCAGCAATTCATAATATTTTTTTTAAATTTGGTTCCATGACCGAATTTTGACACGCTTGCGCACTAATTCAATAGATAATAAGTTTTGTCTTAGACCTCATCAACGATGCTGGTGATTTTTAGCCTAACATATTGGCTGAGATTTCTCAAACACGTACTTATAATCGGACCACCAATCCATTCCCCAACCCATGTGGGATAAATCCAATAATCTCTCCCATCACATCGAGTCATGAGTCGCATAATCGTCGACTCTTTTCACTTAGATTTACCACACATTAGTTCATGAGTCAGATTATTGTGGACTCATATCACTCAGATTCACCAAACATCGAGTCATAAGTAGGATAATAATCAACTTAATTCACCAAAATATTGAGTCATTAATAGGATAA
Source organism: Datisca glomerata (assembly GCA_003255025.1). Lineage (NCBI taxonomy): Eukaryota > Viridiplantae > Streptophyta > Magnoliopsida > Cucurbitales > Datiscaceae > Datisca > Datisca glomerata. Next base: position 1,678,601 of record QANY01013250.1, on the reverse strand, counting down.
TTGTTGACTTGACTCACCTAGATTTCACAAAACCTCGAAACATGAGTTATATGACCATTGAGGAGATGGGATAATCCAACAAAATTCTCCAAATTAAATATCATATTTAAAACAACTATGCAAAATACAAGAACGAATACTGATCAAAACAATTTTGCAAGTTTTTTCATGTGGCAGAAGCTGTTTCCCAGACTAAATGTCAGTATTGTTTCCAAGATTCATCCTTGTCCATGTTCTTGAGGAAGTAACCCAAGAAAACGGTGAACAATACCATGTTTGGTTTAAGGCGGACTAAAGGAGGAACAGACAAACAGCATTGAAAACCAGGTTTTAACTCGCCAATTAAACCAAGTAAAGCCAAACTGGGGTATAAGGTTGCCTCATAATACAAGAGAGCCAGCGTGTCAAGACCACGTGGTGTCCCCTCTGCGCGTGAAACGTTTACAACAAGCGCCTCGGTATTCCACATGATTTGCTTACAGCTGGACTTATTCCCGGATCCCAGTTCCCCCTCCCTAGACCCCTACTCTACAGTCTACCCCTCGTGCGCCTTCTTTTTCTCTCCTCTCTCTCTCACTAGAGTCAACCTGTTACCTGACCCCTTTATATACTCCATCCCAATCTTCTTCCTTCTCGTCAAACTTACTTCAGAGAACTATGGTGACCGTTTTCAGAAGGTCTCTTTCGTTCCCAAACAAGATCAGCCCCCACCGTCAATCAAAACCATCCATTTCTCACCACGTTAGATCCATCAGTCTTCCATCCAGATCTCACCCTTTGACTTCCCAGCTCAAAGACCAGACCACAAGCCTTACAACATGGTCGTCCACACCCGATCATTCCAAAACCTCAGCTTGGCTCTGCGACGGCTTGAGAATTCTCAAATCCATTCACGACAACCTCGACGACATCCTTCAACTTCCTCAATCTCAGGAGTCCCTCCGCCGCAGTCAGTCCCAGTGGGTCGAGAAGGTTCTAGAAGATTTCATCCGTTTCGTTGACGTATATGGAATCTTCCAGGCTTCAGTTCTATCTCTTAAAGAAGAACACTCAGCTGCTCAAGTGGCTCTGAGAAAAAAAGACGAACTAAAGCTATCTCTGTACGTAAAAGCAAGAAAGAGAATGGCAAAGGAAATGAGAAACCTCGTGTCAACCGTCCGATGCATCAGAGTACTTAATAAACGATCTGACCCGTCAGATACATCGGTTTTAGACGGTGGGGATGAATTGAGTGGGGTAATAGAAGATGTGATTGAAGCGACTGTAACGGTTTCTCTTGCACTGTTCAGTGGAATGGCGGAGTCGCTTGGGAAGAGGAAAACGACGTCGTGGATGGGATTAATCAGGATGTCAAAGAAGGCAAAGAGAGTGAAGGGTAGGCATGAGGATGGAATAATAGAAGAGTTTAAAGAGGAGGGTAAAATGGGAATGAAGAAAATGGAAGAAGTAGAAGGTTGTATAAAGGGAATTGAAAGTGGAAGTGAAAGGGTGTTTAGAAGTTTGATACAAGCAAGAGTTTCACTACTCAATGCACTCACCATGTAAATGTAAAACAGAGAGATGTTAATTAATTAGAGCTTTAATTAATTAAGTTCTTCTAAATTACTACATTTGTTTTCTCTCTGTATAATCCAAAGAAACAACCTTTGTTAAAAATATAGAGTATAAAGAACAGAGATTCAATGATAATTATTAAAACAATAGTGAGTTGCACTACAAGAAAAATGATTTTACCCAATAGTTTTACGGCAGCGATTATGCCAACAGTCGAGAAAAAAATTGGTCAAACTTAAGGCAGCGGTTTTTAAAAATTGCCGCTGTATATCGACATATAGCGGCGGTTCTCGTAAACTACCGCCGAATATTTACAACAAATAAAAGCATTTAAATCTCTAATTTTTTAAGCATCTTTCGCCTGGTTAAAAGAATAAAATATATATATTACCGGTGATTTTTAAGCATCTTTTGCGTGGTTCAAAACCGTCGCTAAAAAGTATTTAAATCCCTAATTTTTCTTTTCGCTCAAACCCGCATGGAACCACCATTCTTCTTCTCAAAACGCATATCATCAGAACCCAACGATTACTCCACCGTGATTTCTCTGTCGTGAGCTCCTCCATCGCGAGTTCTTCCGTGATCTACAAGTACATACTCGATTCTCTCTCTAACTCGCCTGTTTTCTCTCTGTCTCTCTCTCAAATCTCTATCTTCTTTGCAAGTCTCTCTGTCTCTCGAAGCTTCTTCGTCTCCACCGTGAGCTCCTCTGTCAGTTGAAGGTACTCTAATTTTGATTTTGATTTTGCAACCATTGTCGATCAATTTTGAATTTCCATGTTTTTCTTGCGTTTTCTTCCTCTCTTTTTTTTCTGATTTCGATTTCAATTTCAATTTAAATTTTCGATTTGATTTTGCAGCCATTGCGTCTTCTTCCCTATGTGGCATCAACCTACGTTCTTTTTGTCAACGATTGAGTGTGCTTCTAGATTTATCTTGATCATGTGCTTGTTCGGTTAATTTGATAGCGGTAAGGTTTCTATTTCCTTGTGTACTAGATGGTCTGGATTGGCAGTCATTTCTCCCTTTGTCATGCATGGTAACAATGCGCATGATATAATCTTATATATTAGAGAAACGACATGATTTAAGCATGCCACATTTGATTATGGGGCGATTTGATTGCCTCACATGATTGATTGTATGGCATGATTGCATCCATTTTGTTGCTCTTAGGTATTGTAGTTTGATTCAGGCTTTCATATTGGCATTTTGGTGGGGTGGTTTTGCTCCGTAGAATAAATACTAATTTTGTTTCACAAATAACAGGTTTGTAGTGAAACAAATATTGTGGTACGAGCAAAATAAAGTATACATCATTCTGTAGGAAGGAAAAACTATGTTAAAAAATAAGATGAAATAGTACGTAAATCTTTTTTATTCTAAGTAATATTTTTATTTTTACAAAAATATTTTAGGCGGCGTTCGTTCCACGCGCGGAACATGAGAGAGTTAAGTCATAGCTCAACGAACTTCAAGATGGTCAAGTTCAACTTGAATCCCAAGTGACGTATCTTATGAAAATGATGCAAGCACAAAATCATTTGTTCTCATTTCCTGGCGGTGATCATGTAAGATTTCTAAGGAATATATACTTTACATAATTATTAATTATGTTTATTCCAACACTAGTACTAATTTTGTTCATTTTTATGTGTTTATAAGATTCTGGAGATCCTCCCTCAACTTCATGATCGCATAAAATTCAGTGGCGATAAAATATTATTTGCTTAAGTTTGAACTTATAATGTTTTGTCTTTAGAATTTGTGAATGTTTCAATTGATGGATTCTGAATCTTTAAAATTTGTGAACGTTTAAAATACAAAAATTTGTGAATATTTGAATTGACGGACTCTGAATTGTTGGAACTTTGTATTGAAATATTATAAAATCTGTGATATAGAATGTTTTCTAAAACATGTATTTTTAAAAATTATGGAATGGTTAAAAAACAGAAAAAAAATTCTGGCCAAAATTTTAATTTATAGCGGCGGTTTTAGAGCTTATATAGAGGCGGTTTAAAACTGTCGTGAAAGAACTTTTTTTTCCTGTTTCTCGACATTTGGCGGCAGTTTGAACCGCCGCTAAATACTCATTACCGGTGGTTTCAAACCGCCTGTAAAGAGAAAGAAAACTGTCGACAGTTAGAAAAATTGCCGTAAATTTTTTGTGGTTTATAAACTGCGACATATCTTTTTGGAAATGACTGTCATATACGAAGAGAACCATCGTTATAAGCCGTTTTTCTTGTATTGTTGGATGTGATGAATATTATTTTTTTGGGACGACTTTATGTTGAAAAATGCGCCTCCATATTTAATGATGGATAAATTAAGAACCGTCATGCCATTTGTTTAAGTACCTGGAAAACATATTTTATAGTAGTGTTCCAATTTCAGTTTGATCGTTTACCATTAGAAATTGTTCTTTATCTTTCACGTTTTTCTCTAATGCTGTTCGCCACTGCATACACACGTGCTATATATATATATATATATATCCTATATCCTTGGCATAGATATGCACCTCATATAGTAAAATAATTGCTAAAATTCGTGTGTGTATATCACCTCATAATAAAATAATTGTTAAAATTCGTGTGTACATATATGTATAACTTTTTTCGGTAAGGAAAAAAAATTTACAGACTGTTAATATGGTTTTCATTAAATCTGATGCAGAAAACAAAAAAAATGATAAAGCACTAAACAGTTACAAAAGAAGGTGTTGGGTAGCCGTTGGGTGTTGCAGACAACACCTAATGAATTTGAAATGCTATGATATGATCAGACAGAACATGATGATTGATTTCATAATTAATCAACGTCATTATAAAAAAAAGCTGAGAAAAGCATGAACCCAAGTCCCTCTTCACGTTGATGATCACATGGATTAATAATGCAAAAGATTTTATATATAATTTATTCAAAGTATAATTAACAAGATGCAATTAGTTGACATGTTTTTCACAATAACGTCTAATTATTTTCATCATTGTCTTTTAAAAGACACAAGCGTACTTCGTTATACCTATATTTAGTATATCAGTAGATCCGTTTTTCTTTATAAATTAAGTTCTAAAGTGTTATAAATATGAGTACGATTCGTTTTCAACTAATCACATCCTGGTGACCTAAAAGTCATGCACTGCTTTATCACAATATGATTGATCAATTTTTATTTAACAAATTTACTTTACACGTGCATTGCACTTGCCCTTTTGACTGTTATTAGAGACGAAAACATGGGGTTTGCTTATTATATATGTAATAACTACTTTCAATAATTCCATTCCATAAATTGTAAACATACATTATTCTACATGACGAAAGCCTTATGTTTCTAATCATTGGCCATGCTTTGGCCAAAGCATTGCCAACACATTTTAGGTCACATTCCTCTCCCTACCCGGAGAGAGTAATAACATACAATTATAGAGGTTGTATAGAATACAATCGAGTCAAAAACACTTATTTGATTACGCAGCGGAATGAATTGAAATGATTAATTACGTGTCAGATCTTATAAGACATCATGAAAATGAACTCCCCACTTGTTTCACAACCCAAGGGCCTTTGATTTTGTATGTGAAAACTTGATTTTAGTATTGTAGGAATGATTTTCTCTGTCTCTGTAATAAGTCCGAATTTCTTCTCCAAAAAAACAAGAAAAATGAAGTTTTATTTTCATAGAAGTTAATGGTGGTTATTTATATTAACTATCTTTGGTAGTTTTTCACATGAAAAACTACCAATCATCTCTTATCAAAATCGGGTCGGGTCAACCCATCACGGGCGCTGGATCCGAGTTTTCCAACAAGTTGTGAGTTCCTTCTTATATTAACACAAGCTTTTTTGTAATTAATGAGAAGTTTTTGCACTATCCTATATATGTGTGTGTTAATCTTTGATTATTGAAGTGTACTTTTTCCTTGTTTTTTTGTTTGATTATTAGGTTTTGGAAAAATGATGACACGAAAAAGTTAAATTAGGTGCAGGATAATATATAAAATACAATTATCTCGACAAAAAAATATTATTTCATCCCAAATGTTTTAGCGACTAAGGGGCCGTTTGATACGGTTAAGTAAGAATGTTAGAAAAGTCAAGTTGCTAGAAAAATTTAAGTGGTAAAGTTAGATGACAAGATATTAAGATTACCATGTTTGGCAACGCATGATTAAGTGAAAAAAATTATTGCAAAGTATGACTTCCTTATTTGGTATATAGGATACTTGTGTAAAGTTATGTGGGAACGTTTGATAAAATTGTTGAGAAAGTTATATAAATTATATTAAAGTAATAAAATTCTTTATTATTTATAGTTTTTTTTATCAACTTTTAATTTATTGTCAATGAGTATTTATAGACTTTAATACACATTACGTCTTATTTATATATATACATTATTTTACGTACTAATTAATTAACTATTTTATTAATCCATCAATAAAATTAAATCAATTATTTTTCTCTTACTACGTCAAAAACTAAAATAATTTTTTTATTTATACCGTGCAAAAAATTCAATGACAAATTTTTCAAAATTACATAGAAAAATTGTATACAGATGCTCTATTAGCAACTAATAAAAAATCTTAATAATTAATACTGTGTTTGATTAATTTTTCTCTGATATCATAAATCAATTATCATACTTCTCTTTTATATATAAAAATAGATCTGATATAAATAACTGTAATTTATATTAACACATTAAAATATTTAATAATACATAACAGTTTTCCAGTTATATGTATTTTTTTCAGTAGATATGTATACCTACCAGAGCGGATAAAATATTTTAGCTCTGCCACAGGAACAAAACATAACAATGATGTAATTTTTTTAATATTTTGGTTAAATACAATATAAAACTAAATATAAATGACTGGGGGACACCCATTCGTGGTTTCATCTCACGGGTCCGGTCCTCCACAGAAAAAATGAGACGTGATAAAAAATTCAATTATATTCTCCTTTATAAATTTAGTATTTTTTAAATTTCGATAGTTTATGAATAATATTTATTTTAGGGAAGAAACTGATTTTAATTTAAAAAAATAGTTGATATTATTAACATGTATTCTATTCATTTAGATTTTATATTTTGTATATACAAAGAGTTTATTTATCCTTAATTCAAACTTAATGTTTTATTTCATTCATTCCAATTAACGTGCATATCTTAATCTCACAAGACGACCTCGAGACGAGTTGGCGGACGAGTCGGAAGGGACAAAAAAATCTCAAAAGTCGATATTAGGACTGTTTCGGTTCCACTAGGATCGAAATATTTTACGACACTTTTGTGAGGCATTGGTCTTGAAGAAAATAATATATCAAAATCAAGTAGGAATAATTGAAACAAATAATTATATTTTTATGAGAATTTGGGAAAGTAAAAGTTATTTTGAAAAAATGTGTAGATGTGTTGTATGATGGGAAAGTTATTTGGTAAAGTGAATTTTTGTGGGAAAGTGGTAGGAAAAGTAATGTGGGATTGTTATTTTACCAGTCTAAATAACTTTACAATGACAAATAAAAATACTTGTAACAAACATGAGAAAGTGCTGGAAAATAAATTTATCAGGAACTTTATCACGCGGAAAGCTGGAAACAAACGACCCCTAAAGGTATTCTCGTCCGCCTAATGTTTTAGCCATTAAATAACTTTATCTTAATCTCACGAGATGACCCCGGAACGAGTTGGTGGACGAGTCGGAAGGAATGAAAAAAATCTCAAAATCGGTATTAGGACCGTTTCGGTTTCACCAGGATCGAGATATTTTACGACACTTTTGTGAGGTTTTAGTCTTGAAGAAAATAATATATCAAAATCAAGTGGGAATAATTGAAACAAATAATTTTATTTTTATGAGGATTTGGGAAAATAAAAGTTATTTTGAAAAATGTGTAGATGTGTTGTAAGATGGGAAAGTTATTTGGTAAAATGGATTTTTGTGGGAAAGTGGTAAAGAAAGTAATGTGTGATTATTATTTTATCAGGCTAAATAACTTCACCATGACAAATGAGAATACTTGTAACAAACATGAGAAAGTGCTGACAAATAAATTTATCACGAACTTTATCACGCAGAAAACCGAAAACAAACGCCCCTAATGGTATTCTCGTCTTCCTAAGGTTTTAGCCACTAAATTAATAGTCATCGGTGATAACTTTCAGCGACCAAATACGAGCATCGTTGTTGAGTTTTCGAGACTATATAGATTTTTGTTGCTAAAAGTTTCAGCGACAAAAAAGTTTCAGCGACAAAAAAGTTTCGTCGCTATTAATTTTACTGGCAAACGTTTTATTTCATCGCTAAAGCCTCACGCGAAGAGTTTTAAGCGCCAAAATCGTCGACATACATCTCTTCATTGGTAAGAGTGTATACCGACTATTTGTTAGACTTTTAAATAAAGATGAGATAATTTGTCTCTAGAAACCTTATCTTGTAGTGAGCTAGGCCTGGCCTAAGACTATCCTCTAGCTTAATGCACGATGTGAATATATGAAATGAACCATGGATTTAGACTTAGATACTGTTTGATAGCTACAATCATGTAAGCTAGTCCTCTAGTAATAATCTAGTAACTGGATTTTTTATATTTGTTTGAAATGATTTCTAAAGTTGACAACATACTTAATTTGTTTATCTCTTGAGAAGATACCTAAATTACATCAATTAGTGAGGCGATCTAGAATTACCTCTAAAATCATTTACACATATTCACCACACAAATTATATTTATACCTCACAAAGTAATTTCTAAAGTCAATTTACTATTGTATAGATTGTCATGCATAATCAAAACTATCAATCGTGTTTTTCCCTCAATTTAGTTGTCGTAGATTGTTGGAAAATCATTCGTACCTATTGATATTCATTGGAGAAAATCATTCCTCCAACACTTGGACCAATTACTGCTGCGACCTTGGGGGTCGGTAGCTTATGTTCTCAATTCTTCTCATAAGCATGTAAACTTTAACCGAGAGGTAAGAAGTCCATTTTTATAAAATATGCTGAACACTCCAAATGATATGTGTTCATTGGTGAACAAATTAATGGAAGTTTTACTGAATTTGAACCAAGAGATGCCACATTTTTCGAGAATGAGTTTCCTAGTAAAAGAGAAGCTAGTCAAGATCTGAGTCTAATGAGATAGAAGATCTTGACACTAATGTTACTACGGATCAGACATCTGAAATGAATGAGAGTGTGTCTCATCTCCTTGATCCGAGTGGAGTAACAATTTGACGATGATACAAATCTGCAAGAAGATTATATACAGAAAAGTACTCATAAAAGTATTCCTCGTTGACGTTTTAAAATCAAGGGAAAAGCTTTTATGATTGCTCGACATGATGAACATGAGCCGAGTAATATACGAGAGGCCCTTTCATCAGCTGTAAAAGATAATTGGTTAAAGACAATGGAAGAAGAAATGGAGTCAATGAGAACAAACCATGTCTGGGACTTGGTTAATCTTCCACCAGGGCGTAAAGCTATTGGGAACAAATGAATTCTCAAAATTAAATGCAAAAAATATGGATCTATAGAGAGATATAAGGCACGTTTGGTAGATAAGGGTTACACTCAACAAGAAGGAATAAACTATGCGAAAACTTTTTCACCTGTTGTTAGGTTTGCCTCCATAAGTCTAATTTTAACTATTGTTTCCCAGATGGATTTGGAATTACACCATATGGACGTAAAAAGGGCTTTCCTGAATGGATAACTAGTGGAAGAAACTTACATGCAACAACCTGAAATTTTGTTGCTAAGTATGCAAGCTCTTAAGATTAATATATGACCTCAAACAATCATCTAGACTATGGTATCTTAGGTTTCATAGAGCCATAACCTCTTATGATTTTATGATGATCGATGAAGACCAATGTGTTTACGTCAAACATATTGAGAGTAATTTTGTAATTATATCATCATACGTAGATGATATCCTTTTCGATGGGAATGATAAAACATTTGTCGTTAGCATTAAAGAATGTTTGTCTTCTCATTTTGAGATGAAGGATATGGGTGAAGCAACATTTATACTAGGTGTGAAGATATATTGAGATCGTTCAAAAAGACTTCTTTCTCTGTCGTAAGAGTCATATATTAAGAAAATACTCGAACGATTCAATATGCAAAATTGCAAACCTAACGACACTCCAATTGAAAAGAGTGAAATCCTTAGTCAGGAAATGTGTCCTAAGACTCCAGAAGAAAAAAAGAGCATGGCCAGAACCCCATATCTGAATGCCATTGGAAGTTTGATGTACGCTATGTTGTGTACATACCCTGATATTTATTATGCAGTTGGTTTGGTCAACCATTATCAGTCAAATCCTGAACAAGCTTATTGGAAAGCTGTTAAGAGGATTTTGAGATACCTTAAAGGTACTACAAACTTATGTTTATGCTATAGAGGAAACGATCTGCATCTAGTGGGTTACTCATATGCTGATTGGGGTGGTGATCTTGATGAACGCAAATCAACGTCTGGATATGCTTTCTTGCTAAGCAATGGTGCCATATCTTAGAGTAGCAAGAAAGAGACATGCATTGCGTTATCGACTATGGAAGCGGAATTTGTAGCGTGTTCGGCTACAGTGTAAGAGACAATTTGGCTTAGAAGGCTTCTGCAACATTTACAAGTTATTTCTAGTGCATCAAAACCAGTGACTTTATTTTCTGATTACAAGCAGCCATCACTTATGCTAAAGATCTGAAGTATCATGGAAACATGAAGCATATATACACTAAGTATAATTTTGTACGAGATATTATAGCGTAGAAGGAAATAGTGATACAACATGCCCTTACACATCGAATGATGGTTTATCCTTTGACCAAGCCAATCCTTAGAGATATATTTCTAAGCCATGTTAAATCCATAGGTTTGTATAGATTGTAATATGATGTGTAATTTTCAATACATTTTGTATCAATGTTATTAATTAATGAACTTGATGTTGTTCATTATTTTATTTATTTATAGCACAAAACACCCATATCCTGTTTGGATAAAATGAAAATGTATGTCGCCAGGCATAGACCGACTTACTCATACAAGCGGTCACCTCAGACGCTTGAAGAGCGAACTGAGATGAGACATTGTATGCTTAAAATATTTGGGAAGTGTGAACAAAACGTACTTTAATTAGGTTGTCGCCTTGACAAGGTGTCAAGATGAGGTCTAAATATTAATTCATGGATCGACATGATTCCCACGATCATGTAGCCTGGTTGATGGACGGGATGCGAGAATTTATGGTAGGCACTATGATGAGCGAGCTAGTAAGATCTCGAGCTAGGGGCGATGAATATTTTGATATTTGCGACTGAGCTAAGATCCTTATAGTGGTTCAATATAAATTATAATAGACATACACTCTTTCTATGAAGAGAAAACCACTATAGCATGTGTTCATACCACATGTGTCTTTTGCGACTAGATAAGAAAAATGTGAGATAGAATCCGTGCTCTCACATTGTATGAGTCATTTGAGGACTTTGAAACCTCATTTTTGTGCCCTATGTGACTTTCGACTATATTGTGAAGTGACAAATAAATGTTGCTACTTTAGCATGTTACCTATGGTTTTGGTAATTTGTCCTAATGGAACATGTCTAGGAAAGTAATTTATTTAAAGCTAAGCTATATATGTTAGGAAGGAAGACATTTTTTTTGTCTACAACTAAGATGTGTTCACCGGTCGATCAATTATGTCATCTCGTAGTGGCTAGTACATGATTGTGAATGCATGTTTTGATTAACTCAAGCATTGCTCTATGAGGGATTAGAGATGTTTGAAGATGTAACAAATACGTCTGGGGCATAGTGAGACGAGTAAACAGTCTTCAGTTTTGGGACTGCTATGTTATCCCTAATAGGTTCATAGCAATTAGCTCTTATATGTGCTTGTGGGTCGCACGATCCATTTGCCCGTATGAATTTAATAGTATGTGAATGTTTAATCATTTGTAATTAAATTTATTCTATCCCATCATGTGTGAGTGGGAGATGTTGGAAAACTCGGATCGGGGCGCCCATGATGGGTCGACTCGACCCGACTTTTGAAAGGGATGATTGATAGATTTTCACATGAAAAACTATAAATGGTGGTTAATATAAATAATCACCATTAACTTCTATGAAGGTTAGAACTTCATTTTTTACTTTTGGAGAAGAAATTTGGACATATTGAGATTCATTGGAGAAAATCGTTCCTCCAACACTAAAATCAAGTTTTCACATACGTAATCAACGGCTCTTGGGTTGTTGAACAAGTGGGCAGTTTGTTTTCATGATTTTCTACAAGATCCGGCACGTAATTTATAATTTCGATCCATTCCGGTGCGTAATCAAGTGTTCTTGACTCGATTAATTTTTACATAGATTATTTTGTCGTCGTTTCGATTACCAATTTCATTCTTGATTTTACATACGAAACTTATTTAATTCCATTAATGAGCAAACTATAAGGGAAATGAATCCTCCAACCAACATAAGATGATCTATTTTCCAGATCTAGATAGCACATATGACGATCACGTTTTATGATAAAGTTGACATCTTTCTTTTCTTGTTTTGTTTGTTTTTAATGAAAAATCACCTAAATCATCCGTTAACTGAAATGAATAACTTTGATTAAACTAATACTCTCTTGTTAACTCAAACATGAGACAATGTCCTTCCAATTAGGAGGGGCATAACTTTCGAAACTATTTGGGCCTGAGCCCACATTCTTCACTCATAACTTTCGAAACTATTTTCTTGTTTTGTTTGTTTTTAATGTAAAAGAACTTTGTCTTGTGTACTAGGTACCAAGCCGAAAGGATCCGTTATTTGTAATTGATCCCCAGATTTGAATCTGACTTGATTTACCGTACAAGTTAGAAAAGAATAATGTTCAGAACCATAATCATAACCATAAGGGCAACAACTTTAAAGGGAAATAATCATGTTTGGGTGAAAAATCTTCTGGGGCACAATCATATTACATTATTACGCTTGTAATAAAGTCAAAACGACAGCAAAACGGGGACAAAATCTAGCTGTTTTTCTTTTATTTCACTGGTACTTTAGATATCCAATTTGTCTCATTTTGCCGAAAGTTTTATTGTGCCTTGAAAAAAATTCACGCATGATATTGGATTATTTTTATCTTTAAATTATATTTGAAATAATCTAAATCACATAAAATTCAACGGCTAGTAGATTTTAGTTTTTTTTTTTTTAAATTTAGGTTCACTAAATACGTATTAGAGTTCACCAAATATGTAGTGAGATTCACCAATTATATAGTGGAGTTCACCAAATACGTAGTGAGGTTCACCAATTATGTAGTGGAGTTCACCAAATACGTACAAAAAAATAATTCTTGGAGGGGTTCATTAATTACGTAATGGGGTTCACCAATTACGTAGTGAGGTTCACCAATTACGTAGTGAAGAATAATTATTGGAAGGGTTCACCAATTAAGTAGTGGGGTTTACGAATTACGTAGTGGGGTTTACCAATTACGTAGTGGGGTTCACCAAATACGTACAAAAGAATCATTCTTTGACGGGTTCATCAATTACGTACTGGGGTTCATCAATTACGTAGTGTGGTTCACCAAATACGTACAAAATAATAATTCTTGGAGGGATTCATCAATTACGTATTGGGACTTCATCAATTACATAGTGAGGTTCACGAATTACGTAGTGAGGTTCATCAAATACGTACAAAAGAATAATTTTTGGAGGAGTTCACCAATTACGTACTAGGGTTCACCAATTACATAGTAGGGTTCACCAATTACGTAGTGGGGTTCACCAAATACGTATAAAAGAATAATTCTTGAAGGAGTTCACCAATTACATACTGAGGTTCACCAATTACGTAGTGAGGTTCACTAATTACATAGTGGAGTTCACCAATTACGTGGTAGGGTTCACCAAATATGTACAAAAGAATAATTCTTGAAGGGGTTCACCAATTACGTAGTGAGGTTCACCAAATACGTAAAAGAATAATTCTTGAAGGGGTTCACCAATTATATATTGGGGCTCACTAATTACGTACTAGGGTTCATCAATCTATCATGGTGGTTACTCTAACCGATACTAGCGGTTCTGATGCCCAATACTGGCGATTTTTGGGGTTCCTGGCAGTTTTTTCCCTTTTTGGGTAGTTTTGTTGTTTTTTCGGCGATTTTGTATCAATACAATGGTTTTTAGGACTTTTTTATGACGGTTAAGAATGTATTCTTGATTATGTTGTTGTCATTTTACAACAAGTATAAAGTAAAATCATCTTTCCCCTCTACATTTTAGAAGAACGCCTCGAAGAATAATTGATTTTGTATGTGAAATATTTTGGTGAACTCATTGAAGAATGATTGATTTTGTACATGAAATATTTTGGTGAACCCCTCGAAGAATGGATTGATTTGTACGTGAAATATTTTGGTGAATCTCTCGAAGAATGATTGATTTTGTATGTGGAATTTTTTTGTGAACCCCTCCAAGAATTATTATTTTTGACGTGAAATATTTGGGTGAATCCCTCAAGATTTTCTTTGTACTCCACTACGTAGTGGGGTTCACTAAACATGTACAAATTAATAATTCTTGTAGGGGTTCATTAAATACGTACTGGGATTCACCAATTACGTACTGGGGTTCCCCAAATATATACAAAATAATAATTCTTGGGAGGGATTCACCAAATATGTACAACCTAATCATCATACCTAATAGGTGAATCATGTATTTTTAGCCCCTAAACGCCATCCTGAAAGTGCTAATCGTATCGTCAAAGCCAAACGCTAGTTTTATGCCTCCAATCGTCTATTTTAGTCCCCAAACACCATTTAAAAAATGGTGATCGCCAGTCTATCTCCCAATGATCACTTTTTTGCTCATAATCGTCATTTATATAGCTCTAATCACCATTCTTCACAATTTTCCTTAAAATTGATATTTTTGTAATTATTTACCGTACAACGAAAAAATCATCGATAAAAATAGAAAAAAAAATTATTATTTTAATGCAAACAATCATGATACTCACTTATTATGTGAAATTAGATTGGGTTAATTAAGGATTCTCAATACAATTGAGTACTTATTTATAAACTCATTAAAAGTTATTATTGATAATGTTATTGTGCTTTTGTGACAAGTATCGAGCGAGACGATTCTCAACATATATAATTATAGGTCATCATGTTATGATGGTCGATAAATCTTATTTATTGGTTTGACAAACACGTATAAACCTCAATCTATAATTTGAAAATTTAACCTTTAATTTATAAAGTATAACCCCATAAAATTTGGAAAACAACCTATTTACGTTTTAATTTATAAGCAGATAAAAAACCCTAAGCTTTCGTGTCTCTGAAAGTACTTAAAATAATATTTTTTGGACTCAAAACTAGGTTGCGATGAGTATCCTTATCGCACGTTTAGATCTCTGAATAAACTTCGATTTGATATCTTACAGGCCACGAGGTTTCACCCAAGTCAAAAGTTATGCCCTCTGAAAGTTGACATGCACGCGTCGCGATTCAATATGGAGTATTGGGACTAAAAGCCTGTGTATGTGGCGTTTGGGTCCCAAACGCGACCAACAAGCCCCAAACGCCAGTCATGGTATGTGATTCGCCAGCCATAGCCGCCATTTGGGGTCTGCTGGTGGAGTTTGAGCCCTAAACGCCAGACACACAGGCGTGGCCAGTCACTAGGACACAAGCCAAATGCCTGTTACTATGACGTTTGGGGCCCAAACACCAGACACACAAGCGTTTGACCTGTGTCACTGGCCCAAACACCAGACACACAAACGCCTATTACCATGGTGTTTGGGGCTCGAACGCCACCATCAGGCCTTAAACGCCAATCATGGTAGGTGAATTGCCAGCCTTGACTGGTGTTTGGGGCTCAAACACCAGTCTTGAATGATGACTTGACATGTAGTGATGGCATTTAGGTCCCCATTGTGACGTTTGACTCTTAACAATTTTCATGCACAATATATTCACACACTTGGACATTTTACACACTTAACAATTTTCTTACACTTAGTCATTTTCAAAAATTTGCTTATTTTCACACACTTAGTCATTTTCGCAACTTAGCCTTTTTTGCAACTTAATAATTTAACAAACTAAGTGTGTGAAAATGACTAAATATATTTTGGTTAACTCTTCCAAGAATTATTAGATGAACACCTAGAAGAAAATTAATTTTTAAATTTTGGTGAACACCTTAAACATTTGTTGTACGTGATTTTCACAAATTTGCTTATTTACACACTTAACAATTTTCTTACACTTAGTCATTTTCACAAATTCACACACTTGGACTTTTACACACTTAAAATGGTTAAGTGTTTGAAAATAACTACGTGTGTGAAAATGACTAAGTGTGTGAAAATAAATAATTTATGAAAATGACTAAACATCATCGCTACATGGCGAGTCGCTTGTGTTTAAGGCGTAACGCGACCAACAGGACCCAAACGCCATTCTTGACTGGCAAATCGCCATTTACTATGACGTTTGAGAACCAAACGTCCAGCAGGCCCCAAACGTCATTCATGACTACTAGTCGTCCCCTAAACGACTGGCACAAAGGCGGTTTTGGTTCTACACTTAGTCATTTCACACATTTAACCATTTTCACACAATTAACAATTTTCATACACTTAACAATTTTCATATACTTAGTTATTTTCAAACACTTTACCATTTTTATGTACTTATTTTATCACTTACCCATATTTTCATTCACTTAAAAAATTTCTCCACTTTGCCATTTTAATGTACTTGTTTTGATGGAACCTAACTATTTTCATGTGCTTAATCATGTTCACAAGGTAGTCTTTTTCACACAAAGGTTTTGATACACTTTACTATTTTTATTTACTTAGTCATTTTCACACACTTGATCATTTTAATACCCTTAGTCACTTTTACACAGTTAGTCATTTTCTTATACTTAGTCATTTTAACACACTTGCTATTCTATACGCACACTTGCCAATTTTCATATCCTTGGCCATTTTCTCACTTAACAATTTTCACCCACTTAGTTATTTTCATACATTTAGTTATTTTCACATATTTAATCATTTTCGCATACTTAGCCATTCGCATAGTTAGTCATTTTTACACGGTTAGTCATTTTCACACGCTTAAACACTTTCATGTGCTTAGTCATTTTCACATAAATAGTCATTTTACACAATGGACATTTTTTTATACTTCACAAATTTGACATACTTAGTCATGTCCAATACAAACCTCATATGTAAATATTTATGAAATAAAAAACTTGTCATCATATAAGAAAAAGTAATTCAGATTCTTCTTTAAAAAATCACCCCATTCGTTAGTAGCATCTCATTCATTAGTATCATTACATATTAAATTAAAACTATTTTTGTTGTTATAAATCCCTTCTAAACACTCTAAAAACACATTTCATATATAATTCCTTTCACAATATTTATAGCTATTTTGTCGAGAAATGATGACGGAGATGATTTTTAAATGTTTGCTTCAACTGCATCATTTTTACCCTCAAGAATCAAGTTGCAATGGTTTCTCATCTCTGATATGTACTCTTCCTAGAGGTCCTTCCATTTCCACAAGCTCTCTTTAGGGACTTCATTGTCAAAACATGGAATAGTCCTTAAGTTAAAAACCCTGAATCTCACATTGAACAATGACAAACTCAGTAACTTACCCAATTTTATTTATTGCACAGAGAAACTGACAGAAAATGAAAATCAGCAAATAATATATAGGACTAACCTTTCTGACCCTTTTCTACTCATCTTAACATATCAATGGTAAAAGCATTTCTAGTGTGCCAATATATTTGACATTTGACGTTAAAATACATAGAGGGATAGATCTCCACTCAAATCCGCACCATATGAAAAATCAAGTTTTAAAAATGCCTTATTAGTGCTCACCTTGAAATTTGGTACTATGACTTATTGGTGCCCACCTTATTCATCACAAAATCATTAAAACTCTAATTCTGATTCACTAAAGCGAGGAAATAATGATAACCTTTATCTTTTCCTACATTAACTAAACTGTCAAAACTCTAATTCAGATTCATTAAAGTGAGCAAATAATGATAACCTTTATCACCAGTAGACACACATGCATCTTCCATACTGCACTTATGCTTCACAGTACATTATTTTCAGAGAATCAAGCATAAATCCATTTTTTGTTCGGTTATGAGAGCATAGTTCTTGGTATATTTTCATGTTTGGAACATGTGAATGCCACTTCAAAGCATGGATACAAGATATTAGGTTAGCTAAACTTTAAATGATTTCTTTATGAATATTTTTTCCAGTTAAACTAATAATAACAAATTAGTCTATTTAAGAAACATTGCTGACATTCTCTTAGACAATATAGAAGTCCATATCCTCATTAATAATATATTATTACCTAAATATTAAAGGAAGTACACAAGTTCATATGACTTTAAACAACAGACAAAGGAGTAAGTCAATATGTTTTAACTAATCAAATGGCTTGGCAAGTGTTAAAGCAACTCTACAACATTATATAAACATAAAATGTTCTAGATCTAATGTGAAATTGCATATATCAAGCAGCAGACGCAACTCTAAGTGAAAAATAATAATTTCAATCATGATTTTGCTTCATATCGAAAAAAGATAGAAGTTTACAACTCAATAGTATAAAACAGTCATTTCTTCTTCTATTGCCTACAACGCAGAAGATAATTTTGAACCTTAAAATTTTTTTCTCCCATTGAGCAATATTTCTTGTTTGAAATTTAGTTCAATACCATGTGTGAGCAATAAATGAAAAAAAAATGTTATTCGTGTTAATGAGCCTTTTACTATACCAAAAAACTTCTACAAAACAAATATTCTTCAGAGTATTTAGAGTAAAGAAGAAGACCAAATGAAAACACGAAAAAGAACAAAAAACAACTATGACAAGAAGTAAATGAAATATAAGCACACGCCAAAGTTTATAATACTCCTTATATGTATTAACTTGGCCATCTTGAAGAGACAGAGCTGAGTTTTCATTCATTCCATGATCGTCGTAAGGTGTACAGACCAAATAATTGCGTAACCTGCAAGGGCAAACAAGGCCACTTTTGGTCTGCACACTATAAACCTGGCCTTCTGTTAAGAAGTAATTTTTGTGCCCATAAAAAACTTTTTGGAACTTGGAACCAAGACCCCCCCTCCACATGCAACAAATGTTTCATCTCCAAAATAACATAAATAAGAAAAAATTATAGGTTAAAGCTTTACCCAAATCCTCAATTAGCCGTCAAAGCTCCATCTTCCTCGCATCCACCATCTATGTTAACCAAAGCGAAAAACAACTGCTAAGTCACCTTTCACCAAACAAAGGAAAAAAAGAAAATACTCAAAACATGTTTTACAACTTGCAAGGCAAATAAAACATCTTAAAAAAATGCTCAAAACCCATCTATCAATCTCACTCATGGCATTTCCCATCTGATTATCTCTGCAAACCAGTAGATCAGAGGAGGTGAGGCTGAATTTGGGCTTTAGGTAATTGGTTATGCAACTCTAAGGTGAAATCACGGGGTCTGAAGGAGAGATGACCACCTTAGAGAGAGAGAGGTCTGAGTTTGATGGGTTTTTGGTTATGGGAAATGGGAAATCAAAGGAGAGAGAGGAGGAAAGGAGAAAGGGAAAGTGAAAGAAAGATGGGTTACTTATTCCTCTAGTTTCAAAGCAATTTTATCCCTAAACTCATCTAATGGTTGTGATCATCTTAGTGAGATCTAATGACCAGGATTAATCCCGACATCAAATTACTTTCTATCAGATACATTAAAAAAGTATATATCCTATCAGATAAAAAAGTATACATCCAATCAAATACATTAAAACTCAAATTACTTAAACTTTAGTTGATCACTTTTAATTGAGTTTAACTTTTTTTACAGTTCACAATATATAATTATTCACATATAAATCTAACGTTGGATTAAAGATCCAACGCAGTCATTCTCTCTCTTCTCTGTTGCTTCATTCAAAAATGGATAAATATTCTGGTAATTATTATAAAAATAGGTTTCAAAATGAATTAAAATTATAATTCGTAATTTCAATCTTAGTTCATTTCCTTGCATTTGTTTGTTTATTCATATTAATGTCCGAGTCCTTTAAGGTTTGCATTATTCTTTTGTCAGTGTGATATATCGGGGGAGGTCTTCAAGATACTACGAGAGGTGCTGTTATGTTTGGCCATTTTCATGAATCTTTTTGGGTGTTTGTCCTAGGATTGATTAATATTCACTTCTCGTAGTTTGATTTGTTTCGTTTGACAGATCCCGTTGGATATGGCGATGCTCTTATCACAATCCTTCCTTCATTTCCTGGTATTAAAAAGTTTCAATGAAAGATTTGATTTACATTTACGTATTACTATTAATGGATTTGTTTCTGTAGAAGATTTGTGCCTCTAGCTTTAGCATTCTAGTATTAAAAACTTCCAATTGCTAATGAGAAATCCCACGACATATTCATTTTGTTCCTAATTTCAAAATTCTCCAGATTTATGTTCTATAGAAGGGGTTTCTGCTACCGGAAAATTCATGTTGTGGTTTTTTGCATCGCCACTAATCAATGAAATATTAAGCTTCACATGCAAAACAGAAGAGAAAAAAAGCTTCTACTCAACCTTATTCAACGAAAAAAAGTCGAAAACAGAGGAAAACAAATTTAAACAACTGGCGGAGCCCAGCAATCAAGTGTTTTTTGCATTTTTGAGATAAAATTTCAGAGGAATACTTAATTCCAACCAGATTCTACAGAACTACACAAATCTTCATTTCACGACTGGGCCAAAATGAAAATTACAGCTTCAGAGACAAAAAAAAAAAAAAGAGTTTCGAGAGAGAGAAATGGAAACCCTAATATGAAAGAAAAGATTGCAGAGAGAAAATGGGTTGGTCGAGGCTTGAGAGTGGGCTTTAATTGGTGGATATGTGTCCATGGGTTAAAAATTGGACTTTTGCATCGGGTAGTCATTTCTCATAAATAATTAGTAATAATAACCCCTATAAAATTTAATTAATATAATCATGAATTAAATTTTATAGGGGTTATTATTAAATTATTAATTAAAATACGGAAGTTCATAAATACATAAAATAAAATATGTTACTTCTCACCATCACTCACACAGAACACACTCCACTGCCGAAATCAACTTCTACACCTTCGAGTAAAACGGAACAGTGAGAGACCAACGAGTAGGAATCCAGCCACCGAGACAAGGAGAGTAGCCACCGGGCCACCGTGAACCACCGTGTCTCTCCACTGCTGAAACCCACTCCAACCTCCACTATCGAAACCCACTCCAACCTCCGAGTAAAGACTCCAACCACCGAGACAAGGAGAGCAGTCACCGGACCACCGTGAACCACCGTGTCTTCTCACTGCCGAAGCTCACTCCAACCTCCACTGTTGAAACCATAAGATGTATTTTTTAGTTTTTTGTTGTTTTCTTAAGCTTGATTTTGTTGTCTTAATTGGCAATAATGAATTTTTTGTTAAGATATTTGTAATTTATAGGAGAATACTTAGTTTATTACTGTACTTATCTGATTCTTCTCAGTGATAAATTTTTGCGTTGCTACATTTTGAATCTGAGAAATTGAAAGGAAAACTATATGACTTTAGCTTATTCCAGATACGTCATTTTGGTTGATGGTAACTAAATAGCATCAGTGTTTCATAAAAACTTCACGCAAATTATGTTGATCCTCCTTCAAAATTCTATTTGGATACAGTTGACCTTAATTTTTCATTTTTCATAAGAACTTGACTCAAGTTGAAGGAACCTAGTCAGTTAAGGCAAAACAGGGACACACAAAATTTTTTGGATTAAAAAGGTAGTGAAGATCTGTCTCTCTCAAGTCATAATTAGTTTTTGGCCCTACTATTTCTTATGAAAATAATGTTAACTACTGATAAAATAATGGTACAACTTTTGTCACATTTCTTATTATAAATCATTTGATCATTCTAGAAATAGGACATACTATAATATTATTACTTCATTATGTTGGCATGTAGCAATGGTACAATTTGTGTATGTTAACAAATGGTAAAAATAATATTAACAGATGGTAAAAATAATTTTTACGATACACTTAAAGATCTTGTAGACATCGGTTATAAAAATAATGTCAATAGATGGTAAAAATTGTGTTTACAGTAGTATTAAGAATAGTTGTAAACGTCAAATTTGAATATCAACTAATTAAATTTTAGAAGATTTTGAGTAATTACTAGTTGAATGTTACTTTTTATGGTTTGTTATGACTTGCAAATATTTTGGTTGCTCTCCTATTTAGAAAAGAATAACTTTATTTCCTCTTCAATTTTAATAACATACTTTATAAGTATTCTTAGTGTTACATATCCATAACCATATGTCAAAAACTCTACTACAATTTTTTCTAACATATAATTAACAAAATATTTTTTGTTGAAGCAATATCAAGATTAATCACAGCTTATAAACCTATATGTATTACAAGGAAATAGGTAGAAAAAAATATGAAGCAAAGCCCACTGCATCTCCGGTTAACAAAGTGTTACGAGTCATATACATAGGGAGAGAGCAAGAGTATGATGCTGATAATTCTTCTATTTCAAAATAGTACATAATATGTCAATGAGAAAAAACATAATAGGCAGAAACAAAGTACACAACATCTCTAACTCAATACGTTAAATCTATTTTTATGATCTGTTAACATATATTTAACCAGTCACATTTTTTGTTCAAAATAAAAGAGACACTAAGAGTATGGTGCAAAGTTTCTCCTTCTAGCAAGACATAAAACAATAAAAAAAATCGTGAAAAAAAATATTTTCAATGAGAAGAACTAACTGCTACATTTTTTAGGTTATTGCACGTCCTTTTATTATGACCAAAACGGCCACACGAACCACATTTCACCTGATTCTTTTCACTAACAGATGGAATCCTCCTCTTTCTATGCCTCCCAGGTTAACGCCTAACCATGGGTGGTCTAACAACCCTTTCTTGCACTTCATATTATAAATTCCACTCAAATTTTATTTCCAACGGGATTAATATTTGAAGAGTATGCTTCAAATAGTTCATTCTTAAAGTAATACATATATGGATAAATGACATGAATTTTAACAGATACTATATAAACACTTGAAAATCAACAAAATTATTTCAATTGAACACCAAAAATTCTTTTATATTTTATCAGCTTAATATAGACGCACTAATTAGATTTGGCACTTATAGGCTTACCTACCTCAACATAAAATAAAGATAAGTTACTAAATTAATATATCTACCTGCCCAAGAATAGCAAATACGAGTCCTACATGCTTAAACCTAGCTAAAATAACTAATTTATGTATTAAAATTTAAATAAAATCACATAAACAAGATGAATACGTGATAAATAAGAAAAATCTAACTAATAGAACAAGTTTATATATTAAAATATGAATAAAATCACATGGTCAAAATTAATTTGTGAATGAGAAAGAAAGAAGAAGAAACACACACCTCTTTATGCAATTCCAAACGAAGCCTAATACTGAAACTGTAGAAATAAAGATATTGAATCACCGATTAAAGGTATTACAGTAGCTCGCCTAAGAGAATATATATATATATATATATATATATATATATATATATATATATAGAGAGAGAGAGAGAGAGAGAGAGAGAAGAGAGAGAGAGTCACGTAATAAGTACAACAATCGATCAAATTTTACTGAAGCTTACCAGTGAGGTTGAAATCGGAGGAGATGCCGATTAAAGGGAGGGTAAATATTTGGAGAAAAATCCCACTCAAATTTGTTTTCAACGGGATGAAATATTGTAAAATAAAAAGAAAATTGTGAAAACTTTGAAATCTTTGAGCTGCAAATTTGATTGAAAATACCCAAGAAACATCTAGGTGGAGATTGAAGAAGATGGTTAACGTGGGTAATAGTTAATGCCCATTTTAGTTTTTGTTTTTTTATTTGTTTTTTGTAACAGAAAGCAGTCATTAAGGGTAAAATAGTAACTTCAATATGATTAAAAAATACTAAACTTTAACACGGTTATTTTTGCATGTACTATAATTAAGGGTCATTGTTGCTAGTTATTTCTAAAAGTGAGTTACCTACTGCAATTTTCGTTAAAAATTACCTAAAAGCCCATAAAAGATACCACGTTTTTTGCATGTGTATCACTTCCGTCTGTTTTTTGGACAGAAGTCACGATAGAAAGTGGTCTCAAAAGAAAATAGAAATTGATGAGATACTACTGTAAGATTTTGAAGGTGCATGTGTAATTTGATATATGCGTAGAAGATTAGAAGGGTCTATGTAATTAGCCCGAGTAAAAAACTGAAAATAAACTTTCATTCCAAATTTTCCAACAGAAACCACATGCGAGGCAATTGATGATAGGGGTGTGCAACTGTCCTGAAAAATTCATCCCATCTCGGGTAACCATCTCGAGACGAGCGGGAAGGGGCGAGACAAAATTTTGTTGTCCCGTTCGGCACTGGACGGGACACAAGACAAAAAACTTTGTCCCGTCCTAGCTTTTTATAAATAGCCCAACATTTTTTTTCTTCTGAATTTGACCCTTAACTTTTTAATTTTAACCTTTTAATCTTTTGAACTTTAAATTAATTTTAATTTTTAAACTCTAAATTTTTTACCCAAAATACCCGTCTCGTCCTGCTCGAGATTTTCCGTTAACACGGGAAGGGAAGGGACTTAAAAAAATTATCCTGCCCCGATCGGGAAGAGACAAAAAGGCTCAAAAACCGTCCCGTCCCATCCCGTGCACACCACTAATTGACAAAATCAAGTTTTTTATTAACGGGTGCCGAAATTGAAGACACAAGTTGATATGCTCTTCCCGTTATCCATAAATACTTATATGTAGAAAAAAATAGGCTTGGCAAATATAGTAAATAAAATGATAATTTCTTATTACTTTTAATTCACTCATTTATCACAGAGAAAACTAGATGCTTAGATTAATCAAACAATATATAGGAATATATGCTAATAATAAAGCAATTTAATTTTCAAAACACAAATATATGCTGATAATAAAGCAATTTAATTTTCAATACACAAAATCAAATAGTAATTTTTTTCATACCATTTTTATTTTCTTAACCTACAGATTTCGGGTTACTTGGTAGGTGTTTCCATTTCTTTTTATTTTTAAATGAATTTTTAACACCATATTTAGGTAATTTGAAAAAATTCAAATTAAAACACTATGAAATGCCATTGCCAAACCTTGTTTTTCAGATACTAAAATTATTTATAAAACAACACCCTTTAATGAATTTATTTTCTAGTTAACTAGCATCTTCTTTTTGTCAGCCATGCGATAAATTTTATAGTATTCTTAATGTATTAGAAATTTTATACTAATCTATATCCTTTGATGGAATATGTGCATTTTTTTCTAAATTCTAAAAGTTGACTCATTTTTTTCTTTTTAAAAAATATGAACAAAATATTCTTACTTTTCAATATACATGACGATAAATTCATAAAAATAATACTGAATTTTCAATATTAGCCGTACCAAATTTATTTCCCTCTCTACCCATTTAATTCATAACTAGTTTGTATTGAAAAGAAAAGAAAAAGAAAAAGGGGGAGAGGCAGTACATATAGTACAGACAATAAAGAGATTGAGTTGGAATTCCACCACCTCAATATCCTTTTGATGTAAATTTCAAAACCCTAATTATATAGCCAATGCATCTCAGATATAACGGATTCTTGTCATTTGAAGATTCACTTAATCAGTTAATTGATACATTATTACATTTTTTACCTTTTAATGAAGCTCTAAGGACATTCATCATGGCACCCACGTCCACTTTTACTCCAATCCATTAAAAGTTATTATTATTTAATATATATTATTTTATGTCTCATAATTTTCCTAAATCAAGGTTAGTTGAATAACAGAGTAATACAAATAGTCGAATAATAAAAATGTATTCTTCATTATTAATATGTTTGCTCGCTTATAATAATTATAACTTCTCAGATAATCAATGATTACGTATTTGATACACTTACTAATTATCGTATATCTCAAAATTAGTTGTAAATAGAGATTAAATTCATATTTGTTTCACTTTCCCTCATAAAAAAATATTTTTAATAGTAAACTAATATTATTTATTAAATGCCAAATCTTAAAATCTGGCTTTTGAAAAATATAATATACACAAAAAGTAACTTATTATGTGGTGTGCAAGGACAAAAGCATGTTAGCCATCTTATGTCAGGGAAAAAAAGTAAAAAGAGCCTTTGTCCTTGTATATACATTATTCTTTTGAACCTAAAATAAGCTATAAAATATGTGAACCTTGATGAAATTGCCTATAATATTTAATTTATTACTTAAAGTTGTCATGCAAAATAAGTTGGGGAATATATGAGCAAATCATATATATTATGAGTTATAACATATACTTAAGCCTTCAAACTCATATTTAACGATGATTATTTTTATGAGATTAAAAGTCCTAATACCATACCAAAATTATTGATAGAATCATAAAATTGAGACAAACTATCTGTTTTTTAGATAAGGTTATGGAGAAATTGAATAACAAGATTAAGACAAACTATTTTCAATTATTCTTAAAACTTTGTACTTTTAACCAAAAAAAGAAAAAGAAATGTAAACTCAAATACTCAAATGGTCTCACTCCATCATTACACAAATGGTAAAAATAATTTCGCAGAAATAAAACAATTGGGCCAGGGACGTTAATGTAAAGAAAATACGAGGACCACACAGCAAATCACTTAAAAATTAAAAAAAAAAAAAACAAGAGAGACGTTATGCGAATCCCGCCAAGACTCTGTCTCTTTCCACCGCTGACTCTACAGCTTCTTCTTCTGTGTATTCCCCAATCATAAATTCGTATTCAAATCACCTCATTACACTTCTCTCCTACTTATACTCCACAAAAGCCTCTGCTTTAAAGAGGTTTGACAGAATGTTGGTCCCCAAATTTCTTACTGTATAAACCCTAACTTTTCTCAACTCCTGTGTGGAACTGAGCATTGGGTATCGGTTCTCCGGCGACGGGAGGCACTCATGGGCTGCGCCTCTTCTAAGCTCGATGATCTTCCCCCTGTTGCTTTGTGCCGTGACCGCTGCAAATTCCTCGACGATGCTCTCCGTTATAGCCTTGCGCTCTCTGATTCTCACTTGGCCTACATGAAGTCCCTTAAGACTCTCGGTCCCTCCCTCCATCGTTTCTTCGATCAATATGATAATGGTTTTTCGGATTCTTTATCCTCCAAAATTGAACCGTTCAAATCTTCCTCGCCTTCTGCGTCACCGGCTCACTCCCTTTCGAGTTCAAACTCGGATTCACACATCCAGTGCCGCTCAGATTCCGAAGGCGAAGATTCGGATAAGGAATTTGGGGGTTTCACTAAAATTCACCAAAATTATTTCAATCATGACGAAACTCGCACATTGATTTATGATAATGATACAATCTTGAATTATGGCTCGGCGCCGCCACCTCCGAGTAATTCCGCATGGGATTTCTTAAATTTTTTCGATACGTATGAGAGATATCAACCGCTTTTTGGTCCCAATTCGGATCGGGAATGTGTAGGCAAAGACGATGCAAGATTGAACGCAGACAAGAAGGAGAAGAAGAAGAAGAGGAGTGGACCTGCTGTGACGGCGGAACATTGCGATTTGGCCAAGCACAAAGCTCCTGTAACGGTAAAAAACGCAGGTGAAAAGAAAGAGAATCCAAAAGAGATGGACGAATCAGCTGATTTAAAGAGTGGCAGTGGCAAATCTGGTGTTACTGACGTGATTAGAGAAGTTGCGGTCATGTTTGAGAGAGCATCAGAGACAGGCAATGGAGTTTCTAAAGCGCTCTGTTATCTTCAGAACAATGGAGTCAACCCAGGTATTCTCTTAAATCTGTCCAGAAATTGAATCTAAATCTACTTTTTTAAGCTACTTAAACTTTTTTAAAACTATTCGAAAGAAGTGATTAATTGTGTGTCTTGCTGAAACAGTTGTTTCTGGTTATTTGGACTTTGAAGAAGATGTGAGGATCAATTCCAAGAGCTTATATTCCAGCTTGAAAAAGCTCTCTGTGTGGGAAAATAAAC
The DNA here is from genome assembly GCA_003255025.1 of Datisca glomerata. Taxonomy (NCBI): domain Eukaryota; kingdom Viridiplantae; phylum Streptophyta; class Magnoliopsida; order Cucurbitales; family Datiscaceae; genus Datisca; species Datisca glomerata. The sequence goes on along the minus strand of QANY01013250.1, from coordinate 1,650,794 downwards.
TCTATGCTGAAGTCAAGGTTACCCTTTGCATTTTGTGAATTTCATGCATTTTTCTTCGTCTCTCCTCTTTGAATGGGCTTGCTGATATCTGATATTAATCATTGTTAAAAATTTTGCGTTTCTATTACTTGGTTTTCTTAGGCTGAGGAGAAATTGCGGATGGTTCTTGAGAAGAAGTGTAGGAAGCTCAAACAATTGGACAAGAAGAGGGTGGCTGATGCTCGTAAAGTCGAATCCACTCTAACTCTAATCAGGAATCTGTCAACTAAACTACAAGTTTCAGTCCAGGTTGTTGATAGGTTATCAATTACAATAAGCAGTTTAAGGGATGAAGAATTGTGGACCCATATCACTGACTTAATTCGTGGGTATGTGAATGTAATTGCTTTTGGAATGAGTTTCTTTAATCTAAACTTGTAATTTTCCTTGACCCTAAATTTGATTCAAATTTCAGATACTATTAGCTTTTAGATTTGTTTGACTTAGCCATAAAAGACTATAGTTTAGGCTAATTTATATGCTTGCCAAATTTGTGCTGATTTGTATGGCTCTGAAATTAATTGGATGCATGTCTTTGCCACTCAACCTGGATTACTGCCTGCTGGTTTATTGTTTATGTTATTCCGATTTGGTTTATATTGGCTAACTAAGGTTTGTCACTGTAGATTACATGGGATGTGGAGAGCTATGTTAGAATGTCACAATGGTCAGCTTCAAGCTCTTGCAGAATCCAAGAGCCTAGAAGCAATTTCATCGTATAAAAAGCTTGACGAAGATCATGTCGACGCGGCATTACAGCTGAAATTCGAGTTTCAAAACTGGAACTTGAGATTCTCTAATTGGATTATAACCCAGAAAAACTACGTCAAAGCCTTGAACGGGTTTCTCCTAAGATGCCTTCTTTATGAACCAGAAGGAACTCCTGATAGTATGCAACCTTTCTCACCTGGTCGAATCGGTGCTCCTTCAGTATTTGTCATCTGTAACCAGTGGTCACAAGCCTTAGACAACCTCTCTGAAAAGGAAGTGATTCAATCCATACAGGGATTTATTAACAATGTGGATATGTTATTGGAACAGCATAATTTAGATGCAATGGCAAAGAAAGACATGGAGAAGGTGGAAATGACAGTTTTAAATGCAGGGGAGAAAAGTAATGTAATTCATTCTCTTAATGCTCAATCCGATTTGAAGCAGATTTTCAAAGCAGTGGAGACTTTCGTGGCTAATTCGACGCAGACGTACGATGAACTTTGCAAACGGATTGAAGAAAACAGGCTTGCTGGAGAGGAACAGCAGACTGATGAAGAGGAATTCATAGAAAAGCTCTGATTCCTTTTTTTTTAATATCTAAATCTTTATTCTTTAGATCTTGATTTTTTAATTATTAGAATTTTTATCAAATACTATTCTCCTGGTGTAATTATTTCATTCTTGATACTTGATATATATTCTTTGGTGTGGCTGCCGAAAAGAGTAAAGAAGTCTTCAAACTTTTTTCACTATGTAGAATTTTTTTTTGGTATTTCTGGAGTAATTAATACTCAATATTGATTCAGGTCATATGTTGTCGTGTGTCTTAAAATATAATATTTTATGGGTGATTCTATCTTGACCAATTTATTGATCAGGTTTTGATTGCACAACTGATGTGTTGATTATTTATAAGTTAATTTAATAAATAATTTTAATGAGTGACAAAATATCAACATATGAATGATGACACATCACTTAATCAATTAAAACTTGATCGATCTGAATTTTTAACTTTTTATTCATATTTTAATGAGAGAAAACTTGAATATGATAGGATCATATCTGATTGTTTTTCTGATGCTCTTTTCCGACTTGAATCTGATGCTCTTGCTCACTTAGATGTGGCCTTGGGACGACATGATATTTTCCTAAGGGAAAAAGTATGGTCAAATGGCTTTGTGGATGGTGATCGAAATTCTAACTTCTTTCTCTCTTTATTTAAATGTAAGGGGTGTATAAACATTTTTCTTCCATGAAAATTGATGAGGATATTTTTTATAATCCGGCTGAGATTGAAGAGTATGTCATATCATTTTATTAACAACTATTTTTAGATTCTGGTGACAACAACTCAAATCTTTCTATCATTCGGGAGCATGTTCCTTCCTTGGTCAATGATTTGAAGAATGTATCGCTCATTCAGGTTCCTTCTTTTGATGAGATAAAGAAGATTGTGTTTGACATGGATTCCCTTAGTGCTCTAGGCAGGGGTGTAGCTACGTTGATAAGAGTGGGGTCAATTGACCCCACTAAAAAAACATTAACTTTTAGTAGGGAATTTCATTTTTGACCCCAATAGTTTTTTAATTGTAACCATTAATTTCTTAAGTTTAGTCTTTTGTTTTCAATTTTAGCCTTAATAATTTTTATTTTTAAGATCTACTATAAAATCCCTAAAATCCCCAAATTTCCCCCAAATATCACCCCTCCTCCCCGTGTCCCTCTCGACGACGATGAGATCCAGGACCCCCCGAGAAACAGCGAGTCGAGCGGCGGTGAAAAGCTCCAGGCCCTTGAAGGCGACGAGGAGCACTAAAATCAAGCCTGAGCGACTGCGACGAGGATGACTGGACGATGTCTCCCTCTCGATCTCGATCTCGATCTCGATCTCGATCTTGAGGCTTGAATCTTGTGATAATGATCTATAGCGTTTGACCCTATATTGTTTTCTTGTTTTTCTTGATCTCTTCTGCTTATAATTTGAAGTTAAAACTTTTTCTTGTTGATTCATTCACATCCAAGGGCGAGGCCATGAGTTTTATAGAAGGAGGGTAAGAAAATTTCAAAACCTATGATATTTGACGTGATAATAAATTAATAAAGTTTCATACAATTTAGTGATTTTCAAATATATAATGATATAAATAATATACAATTTGGTTATTTTACATTTTGAGGGGACAATGGTATGAAATTTTGGTAATCTTATAATTTTGAGGGGACAATAGCATATAATGTCATAAATTTAGAAACTTAAAGGTGGCAAATAGTAAATTATCGGTAAATTCTGTACCATTTATATACTTTATTTTATTCTATGTATTACAAAAATACTACAACATGAAATTAGGGCAATTTCCCCATTCCTTAACATATAGACTCGCCCATGTTCACATCCGTAACTTTCTAGAAATTCCTCCCAAATCTCACCCTCCTCTCCTCCCCGATGGGCCACGACCATTGTCGATGCCAAGAGAGGATTTTCATTCTCTTCAATCCTCGGTGATTCTCAGCGACTTTTGAGAATTGGATTGAGAAGAAAGTATGTGTTGGGTTGAAACACATTGACGCCTATGCATTCAACACCTATATTTCCTTTCTTTTTATTTAGCTTCAATTCTGATTTGTTGCTCGGTTGAATAATGATTTTTTTATGATGTATACGCATATATTTCTACTTAATTTTAATTATAAACGTGTTTAACTGCGTATCTTTTGAATTATTTTAGGATTCCGTAAAATATTTGCTCACATTTTTCTTTGGAATTCTTTCATTTTGATAGGATACGCATATACTCTCTCTTCAATTAACCTTGTATCATGCTCTTTACTTTTGGATTGTATTTGATTTTTTATATGTGTCTTTTAATTAAGTTTTAGGATGTCAATTAGGAAGCCATGATGGTTTCCCCTTCCTAGGCCTCCTAATTCTTTACAACTTTACTATTTTTATGGTTACAATTGTTTAGTTTCTCTAGCTTTGAGTTGCGTCTTCTGTAGCTGCTAAAGAACAATAATCGTCTCGTTTAGAAAAAAAGAGAGAAAAGAACAGTAATCATAAGATTTATTGTTTATATACATGAATATAAAGAGGAAAAGAAAATAAAATAACAGTAGAAATTGAAGGCTATTTTGAAAAGTTTTTTGGCTAGCTAGTGGGTTCTCCTCATATTTATGCCACGAAATTTATAACTATCTCATATCATGATATTTGCTATGTGTAATTGTTGGAAAACATGATGAATTATGTTTCAAATGTTGAATAGCATGGTGTGAATGTGGATTAGTGTACATTGTGAGACATTTGAATAATGGTTTTGGTTATTAGATTTAAAAGAATTATTGATTTTGGTATTCATATTCTCTTTCTTGTTCTATCTTTCTTCTCTCTCAGACTCCCTTTTTTTACTTGAAAAATTTATTGTAAAAATAACTTAAAATATATGATAAAAATCATACCGAACAAAAATATTGTACAAAATATACCGTTAAAAATGTAATATTTCGTAAAAAGAAAGTGACCACACTGACCAAATTTTTTGACTCTGCCCCTGGCTCTAGACCCGGATGGCTTTTCAGCTAAATTTTATTACCATTGTTGGGATATTGTGGGGTTTGATTTGGTATTGGTAGTGTAAGTTTTTTTGTACCGAACTTGTTTTTCCATATTTGAATTCAAATTTTATGGTCCTTATTTTGAAGATTCCAATGGCTACAAGCGATTGATCACTTCTGTCCAATTGCTTTAGGTAACTTTCTTTTTATAATCACACCAAGATTATTAATGATAACCTTTCCGTTATTTGCTCTCGCATTATTTGCTCTCGCATTAAGGGATGCAAATTGTTGATTGTATTGCTGGCGCCTCTGAATGTTTTAACGTTTTGAGCAACAATGGTGGTCATTTGACTATGAAAATTGACATTCGTAAAGTTTTTGATTCCATAAGTTGGCGATTTCTCTTTGAGGTTCTGAGATATTTTTGTTTCTCTGAGCGTTTCAATGCGTAGATTAATAATATTTTTTACTCAGGGAGGATCTCAGTGCCTATTGATGGGTCTCTTAAAGATTTTTTTAGATGTTCGCGAGGTGTGCGACAGTGTGATCCTCTTTCCCCACTTCTTTTTTGTTTAGCTAAGGATTTTTTGAGCATATATCTTTCACATCTGGTAGATTCAAGGTAATTGGTTTCAATATATTCTTTGGTTGGGATGCGTGCTCTGACTCATTTTCTTTACGCGGATGATGTTCTTCTTTTCTACACGGCTGCTACTAAGAATTTGCAAGTAGTTTTAGATGCTTTAGAGCTTTATGATTCCCTCTTTGGTCAATAAGTTAATTGTGATAAATCATCAATATATTTCGGTAGGGGTATATCTGGGACCCAAATTACTGATTTTTTTTATGTTTACAATGCGTAAGGGAGGGGGATTCTATGACTTTTTAGGGGTTTGTTGGTGCGCCTAAATCACGGTGGTTGATTCATTGGGCTGATAAAATTAAAAGCAAATAAAAATCTTGGAAGGATTTAAATTTATCTATTACAAACATATTATGCCTCATTAACTCGGTGATTCAAAGTTCATTTTTTACGTTCTTTTAAAGTTTATCGTTGGCCTTCCACTTTTTTGAAAGATTTAAATACTGCTATTAGAAACTTCTTTTGGACAGGTTCAATTGATACTTGTAAGTCTGTTCTAGTGGCTTGAATAATTTATTGCAGGCCTAAATGACCTTTCGTTCTTCTCATCTGACATTCTTAACAAGTTGATGCTGAAAAATCTTACTTGGTGGTTGCTAAATAAGGAGTTTGTGATTTTCACTTATCTCCATGCCCGTTACTTCACGCAAGATCACCACGCGAGGTAATGATATATTTCTTCTTCAGTCTGACCTAAAGGGTTGGCATCTCCATGTGTCCTTTCGTTCTTCTCATCTGACACTCACTTCAAAGATTGAGGGAATTGTAATTAGCTCTGGCACAAACTCTTTAGTTTGGCCATGTTCTTTGGATAACGTTGTCTCTTGTAAATATGCATATGCCTCTTTTACTAAAGTTGGAAACTCTATTAATTGGGGTAAAAAGATTTAGAAGCCATTTATTCCACCCTCTTAATCTATCCTCACTTGGTCTTTGTTCCATGGAAATATGTCTACTGATTCTGAGCTGTGCGCTTTTGATTTTTTCCCCCTGATGTCGTCTTTGTTGTGCCACAGAGGAGGACTTACATCATCTCTTTATGGAATGTCCTTTCTCTCGTGAATTGTGAGCTATCATGTCAAGTGTCTTTGGGAAAGATATCAAGCTTGACGGTACTTATTTAGATCTTTAACAGACGGCGATGAAGATATCTTTTAGCACGCAATTAAAAACTCTATGAAAGACTTTCATTATTATCGTCGTTTGGGTGATGTACTTCTTTCGTAATTGAGTCACATTTGAGAGTAGAAAACCTGCCTTTGTTGAAGTCCTTGCTTGCTTTGGTGTTCACTTCATGAAACAGACCTCTTTAAGAGTGACACGATGCATAGCTCAATTGATGAGCTTTTGATTCTTCAAAATTTTTATGTTTCGGGTCATCCTTCTAGAGCGCCACACATCTTGGAAGATTTTTGGCGTCCTCCACCCTTCAGGTGAACATGGATGGAGTGTCTTTTGGTAATCATGGGCTTACAGGTTGTGGAGTTTTTCATACCTCAAGAGGATTTGTTAAGGGTTTTTATGACATTCACCTTGGTGTGTGTTTTACTTTCGAGGCTGAGTTGGCTGATGCTATCCATGCGATTGCTTATACTTCAACATTTGGATGGAGACAGTTATGGTTGGAAAATATTTCTGTTTATGTGGTGGTCATTCTTCGTTCTAGATCTAGAAAGGTCCATTGGTGTTAGCGTATTGCTTGTGATAGATGTTTAAATTTAGTCAATCAGACGAATTTTGTTGTCACTCACATTTATCGGGAGGGTAATCGAGTTGCAGATTGTTTACCCTTCAGAGCGCCTAGTATAATTACTCCAACTTAGTGGTGAAATGCTCTGAATTTTTGTTCCTCATTTATATCTAATGATGTTTGTAACATGCCTTATTTTAGGTTTTGCTGATTTTTCTCTTTATGTTTTCTTTTGTTGACTATTTTATTTTAATTTCATAATATATTAGGTTGAGTTAGATGATGAAAGTTTTACGGAGGTGCCAGCCTAACTGGGATGTTCTGATGCACCTATTGCTTTCTTTCATCATAAAAAATGAGAGAAAATGAGTGAATGCTTAAAAATTAAAAAAAATAAAAGCATACCCAATGTTGAATAATATGAAGAAGTAATGAGTTTTTAATAGAGTATTGAAAATTTTCAATGCTCTGTGAGATGATAAAACAATTACCATGTGAAAATCAGAAAATGAACGATGTTGTAGCAATGTGATGGCAAATAGTCACTTAGAGAAAAGTATTTCTAATTCTACAAGTGAAGAAAAATGGAAAGAAGATAATAATTTGAAGCAAGTTGGGGCACGTAACTTATCTGATCTGATAGCAGAAATCAAAGAAAAAATTAGTTACAATAAATTTTTAAAAATGCTGATTGAATTTCATAGAGAGCAATGGTTAGGCTAAAAAAGATTATGTCTTATTAAATTAAGTTCTGATTTCTTTAAATATGGTATCTGATGCCTAAATTTTGACAACTAATGCAAATTTTATGCAAAAATTAACTTTTTAACTAAGGAAACTAATCTTCTTCTTTTCTCTAAGTAAACTTAACTTGAATATCCTCATATTTCATAGATGATAATGTCTTAATCTATTTTCAAGTTTTTCATATTGCTATAGGGAGTGAGAGTTGTTGTATCACGTTACCATTTGTTTATAAGTTTTCGGGTTATGCGTAATGGAGCGACTTAGTCTATGGACAAGTAAGTCTGAGAACATGGAGGTTGTGTGACTGAAGGGGTGAATAACAAGCACCTTAGGTCCACCTCTAGAAGGTGACAAAATGCCTTTTCTCTAAGGCTGATGAGAACTTCAATGTACAAAATATTCTCTTTGTTTACCTAGGATAGTGTGAGAGTGATGATCCCCATAATGATTTCAAATATTATATTTTATAGATGGGGATATGTGGGGACCCGTGTTATTAGTCCTTTCAACGATTAAGTTCACTTATAAAATGTGGCGACACTTAACCACCCTCAACTAGTCCTGCCTTCATGACATCAAGTAGCTCTGGGACTTATAATGAACCTAACCAATACCACAACAACGTCTGGGGAAGGACCCCCCTCATGTCGCCGCCATGGGTGTGACCTTATATACATCGTGACCATGGATAGAGGGTAGGCTCTTTTCCGCCTTTGGACTCCCCAAAGGCGGCATTTTGGGTAATCTACGACTAAAGGTGGCGTTATACACCCTGATTCCTTCTCTAGTAGAAGGCGGCATGTCCAAGATGCCTAAGGTGGCCATCTATCAAGGAGTTCGACCTCTCTTGGTAAGGCATAACATTGTTTTAATCCTACCAGATCACGGTCCCTAGATTGTTCCCAGGCAAGAAAAAATGTTCGAGCCTTTTACACTGAGCTCGACAATGAGTAATAGAAAAATAAGATAAGTGTGACGTTAGGCTCACTGCCTTTATAGGCTCAGGGGCGTCCTTACAAAGTGTTTACATTCAATCCACAATGGTTTTCATAGAGCCACGAGGGTGCCAACTGGATCCTTCCCTTGGTGCCACGTGCGTCTTTCTGACACATCACTCATAGTGATGTTTCTCACTATTTACATTAACCCTCTATATAGGATTGAGGGCGGAGAGATCGAGCTTGGACATATTTATGTCAATTAGACGCTTTTGCTTCCATATCGCTTCATGAATCAGGATGAGCTTTTTTTCATCATCAATTACATTTAATGTGCTGAGGGGCGTGTACATCACATCTTTAAAGTGTTAGCATTGCACGCATTGTATTATGGAAATATGCGAAGCGAAAGGATGCCCCCATTAATGAGGCAGCATCCACTTTCCTTCCTTAACAGTTAAGAAGGCGTGGAAAGGTCCACCGCTTCATGCAGCCTTTCCCCCTTCTATAAATAGGGGCCTTAGTTTTCCTTTCATTTTCACACTTTCCTCTCACCTTCTCTCTAAATCTTCAAGCTTTCAAGCCTTTCTTCCCTCATCGTCAAGAACTTTCCTCCCTTCTTTTTGGCAGAATCAATGACTCCCTCAAGAGTTGTCCTTACGTATAGAAAAAACTCCTCTGAACCAACATGTCCTCCCAAGCCGTGGGCCATTTCTGACGAAACCGCCTGGCGCTTCATTCGCGGCTTGTCCACTTACGACATGGGTTAGCTATTTATTATACATAATTGATTTTCTGACGAAACCGCCATGCGTGCCATGAGTAGCTTCCACTCGTAAATTGTCCACTCGCGACATTGTTTTGTTATTTTGAGTTATAAGTTAAAACTCATAATTAAACCGATTATAACAGCTAAAATCTTAATGACCATGTCTACGATATATTTTATAAAGTAATTACATCAAATAAATAAGTTTTGAAAGTTGATTTAAGAGATAGTCGGTTTTTAAAATTTAAAGTAAATAGCAAGTTTTGGACGCCACATCATTAACTAGTTGTTGATGATCTTTCGGTCGATGATTTTAACCTTCATTGACAAATTTAACTATCTGATTTTTATGAGATCATTTTACTTAATGAGATATCACTATTTTAGAAAATTTTAGGTTATACTATCATTAATATATATTATTTTTAAATTAAATTAAATTAATAATTATTATTTTGTTTTGGTTTCTTTTTTAAGTGAATTTTGATTATGGAAATTATCTTTTCCATAACTGTGATATTGCCATCTGAAGGAAATTTAGTATCATTTTGACAAGTTTTGATTTATCATTAACGTGATAATTCCATTAGTGTGATATTGCCATCTAGATTTCCATCCTTTTTTGAAGGAAAACCAACATCATTTTGATTTCATTCATTCTCTATTAATGTGAGATTATCACAAAGCTTTACGTTTTCAAGTCTGTGAAGAAAATTTTGGGTTATTCGGTTTTGCTATTCATTCATATTCTATAGACATCTCAAGTTTCACAATTCATTCTCCATATATTTTTAGAGGATTCAATCATGAAATGTTAGTTTTTGTTAGAATATATTTTTTCATTTGTTTCTTATTAGATTATCATGATGGATCATTTTTTTATTTGAATTTCATTTGAGTTTTCATCATTCTTTTTATTTCAAGTGTTTTGTTTATAATTTGTTGGCATCGATTTTTTTTCACTTTTACTTGAATGTTTTACATGATACGTATATATTTTTCATTTGGTGTTAATCATCGTTTGTCATTGTGTGTTTAATACGTGTTTCATTATTAGATGTTCGATATGTTGGATCAATTTTTAGAAATTGTAAAAAATTAATGAACCATGACTAATTCATGGGCGGAATAGAAAAAAAGTTTATGCAAACTTTTAATCGAATTAAATACAAAATCAGCCAATGAACATGCATAATCGTATAAACGTATCGAGAAGAGATAAAAACAATTTATACCTTTTCTTGTAATGGAGAGATTCTGATTTGGTGGGATTTAATTGTTTATCTCGTGTTCCTCATTCCTAAGATTAGTAGAGCTTGTAATTGATCTTTGCACCGATAACCACTCGTTAGAGTCAGAAGTATATCTTTTATAGATATTAGCAGGAATTGAGTGTGTGCTCTTCAAACAAGTGTGGAGGAGAAAACAAAATTTCTCTCTTCCCCTATAGATTTTGGCGGCAACCATAGGAGAGGGGGAGAGAAACTTTTTCTGCTCTGATTAACACACTTAAGTTAGGTTAGGAATGTAACCCTAATGCAATCACTTATATATATATTAATTATAGAGTTTATCCATATACCCCTATCTATTAAAAACCAAAAATAACCTCTCCTTTGACCTGCATATGCGATTTTAACATCTTCCCCTCGAGCCAAAATTGTGTCCAAATTCATGCGTTTAAACTGATGAACTAAATTGATCCTTATCAATTAATTATAATTTATTTTATTTACTAATTATCTAATAATTAAAAAATAATAAAATAATTAATTTGAACATTAATTTTGGTCTTCACTAATATAATGATGATATCCATCTCATATGGGCTCAGGAAGTGTACCTTGGTCCAATTGACGTTGTTTCTTATTCTTGTCCTTATGAGCTACTCTTGAGATCGAATGGACCCACATGAACAAAGCTATGAGATTCAAATACCCAGCTAATTTATCTCCATAAATTCATGACTTATTTAATTCTGATAATACGACTCCACTATATGTCTGATGCTGAATGAACTCTTGATTCATGCGCGCTGTATTTTCTGTTGGTGTAAATAAACATTTATATTTCACGATCTACATAATATTTTACGATATTACCCTTCGTGAATATAAGTAACAAGAGTGGGATGTATAATTATCATTTTACCCCTCTAGTTATTATTTTCTTAACTCATTTATTGACTGTGAACAAGAAATACATATCTGTGAACTGTCACATACAGTTCAACATGTCTTATTCAATGAATCATATCATCGAGTATTGTGCCCGATTAATTTATTCACATATTCATCAATAAAGCATAAAGCCATATTGTTATTTTTTGTAATTTTGCCATGAATTTCATATCTACGAATCACGCAGCTCCAATATAATTGAATCACGGTCCAGACAGTTGAGATATTATTTGACAATTTAAACTCACTCTTTTAGTGAATCAAAGATCACGAGTAACTAGGTCAAGTTTCGTATTCACCTCAAGATTAAGGTAATTACGAAAAGTGTAACAATTAGATTTAAAATCAGATAAACAACTTTTCTCTAAAGTAATTGGTTACTGGTCTATTCAACATGTTCCACGATATGTCTAGGTCAACCCTTAGAGTCTCTACTCCCATACTCCGAGACTGACATCCTTTGGTTCAACTTAACAGTCGTCATTGAATTCGATTGTCTAATCAATCATAAGATTGCGAATAATATTCTGAACTATCTAGAAGAGTTTGTCTAGAAGATCGCTCAGTTGTTACTCTTCTTTCGTTGGTAATAGTTCCAGAACTTAAGTAAATTACAAACACACTTTAAGTAAAGAAAACTTCCATTTATTCATAAAATCCAATAATACAGAAATCTCTAAAAAAATAACTATTTACTCATAAATAGTTATTATACCCTACTTTGTAGACATAATTTCAACACGATATATGTTATATATGTGCTCCAGTGTCATGTTTTCAAGAAATATTGTTCGTTTGTTTCGGTGATGTATGTTTTCGAATCGCGTTTTCTTGTTCGGAGTAAATAATTATGTACAAATTTTCAAGAGCGAGTTTATTGTATGAAATAGTAAATTTATGGGTTGATCAATAAATATCGATAGTTTATTCTGAATAATACATATACTATCGTATTATTATCGTAAATCAACCATTTACAGATGTCAAAATGTAGTTTTGTTCTCGTACGATATATCATATACTGAAATATCACTATATTAATTATTTTTATTGTTTTACATTATTGAGTTAGATGGTTGACTTTCATATTATTTTCATAAAAATATATTTCAGGCAATCTAAAGATCCCTACTATTGTTATGTATGATGGAAGATGAGATAAGACAAAGTTTTATGTTGAATTTCGTTCTAAAACTTTTTTGGTTGATGATAATATGATGATTGTTGAGCTAGTAGAATGTATCAATATTGTTATGGAGTTTGTTGATGGAAGAGAACAATTTGAAATTATTCTCAAATTAGAATTTGGCAAAGCTTCATCTACTACTGTTGAAATAAAAAATGATCAAGACATTCAATGGTATGTTTCGTTGATAAAGAATGAGAATGTGATTAATTGTCCACTTATTATTGACACTAGTAAGTTCAATAGAAACCAAAGATCTGAATTGCAACATTATGTGTTTGACGAGGGTAGTCAATCAGCATCAATCGATTGCGAGGATGCTTAAGACGATGACACTTTTATCGCTCTGGTTGATTTAGAAAATATCTCTAGTAATTTGACATAAAAAAGAAATCATTGTTTAGAAATAAATATGAGTTAAAAAAGGCGTTGCACATGATTGTATTGAAATGAATTTTTTAATTTTGGATTGAAAGATCCAATTGAGAAAGAATAAATGTCTGTTGTGTGAATGATCACTGTAAGTGGTTTGTTCGGGTATCTATATATAAATGTGGTGAGCTTTGGATGGTATGTAAATATATTAAGAACGCGGTTATTTGTTAGATATAATTCAAAGTGATCATCGTCAAGAAACATCCGATATTATTAGTCAATACATTAAAGGTGGATATAGAAATGATGTACGAGATCTAGGGACGTGCAAGCGTCCCGACAAAACCATCCGAACTGAGCGAAACGGGACATGATTTTTATTTTAGTCGGGATGGGACGAGATGTAAAATTTTTGTCTCTTGCAGGATGGGACAGGACACGGGACAAGAATCCTTGTCCCGACTTTGTCACGTCCCATCCTGATATATATATATATATATACACACACACATTGTATTTTTCTTTAATTTTAGCCTTAATTCTTTTGAACTTTAACTTGTTATTGATTTCTAACCTTTATAACATAGTCTTAATCTCTAAAAAATGCCCAAAACAGCCTAAAATCCAAAAATAAAAATCAAATATAGCCTAAAACAGTCCAAAAAGCCAAAAATATGCAGTAAAAAAATGGGAAACAAATCCATCCCATCCCTGACTGACACCTATCTCATCCCATCCCGCTCAGGGTTTCTTCTCTATACAGGACGGGACGAGACTAAAAATGATTGTCCCGTCCCGATCAGGACGGGATAAAAGGACTAAAACCCATCTCGTCTCATCCCGTGCACACCCCTAACGAGATTGGGCAGCTCCTAAAGACATTATTGATCATTTCGTTTGAAGCATGAGGTTACTATTAGTTATTATTGTTGGGGGTTATACCCTCAAAGCATGTTTTTCATATTTGATATGAAATTTAATGAGGATTACATTTGGTTTACAATTTTTCTTTTAAATTATTGTTGAATAATTTATATATATATTTGAAATTTTTTACATTCATTAATGAGACTATGACCTCGTATTAGTATGAGAGAATTAAGGTCATAGATAATGAATAAAATTGTCAGCAACATAATAAAGTATGTAATATTTAATGAACAGTTGCTAGTACAGTTCACTAAGAATTATGAATGCGTGTGATCTAGATTTGGATCATTGTTGTATATAGATATCTTAGTGAATGTACTTTATATAATGAGATTATATGACTGGACCGATGTAAATTAATATCTTTATCAATGTGTCGTTTATCATAAAGATTTAATACACATCAATTCGATGATCATATGTAGATCAACTTGAATTATGAGTAATCATGAACTCCTATGCATGTCTACTGGATCTTTTGATTCACTCGTTAAAGTTTGTTTATAAAACAGACTAGTGACTTTTGTTTTGGAGATTCAGTGATATGGATGGCTGAGAACATGATCTTGCAAGATTTGGAATCCAAGCTTTCATAACGAGTCGTATATTGGTTCCCTTAGTGTTAATTCTAAAACTGAATGATTATTGAGCTCAAATTTATAATAAGATTATAAATTAGTCATTCACTAGTGGATTAATGGTACTTAAAGATCAAGAGGTATTTAGAGGGGTAAAATGATAATTTTGATTAGCTCTAATTTATGAACCAATAATTAGAGAATAGAACCACATGAAATGATTATATCAGTGGTCTACTTGAGAATACTCTATAAATACATTCTATAATCGTTAAGAGTTCAATTCCATATTTATAGTGGAGTAATAATAGAATTAATAAATATTATTATTTAATTAAAAAGTTTAATTAATAATCTGATTTATTGGAGCTTAGGATTATAAGTCCATGGTCCCCAAATCACATCTATACTACGCAATCTATGGTGTGAATATTTTAGGACATGAGCAAATGACTGACTCGCAAAGCAATTTTTATTCTGGCACAAGTACATTATTATGAGATAATTATGTGTGATTAATTAATTAAATTATTTATATATAAATATAATTTTCGAAAATCATATATAAATAATTATCTATTATTTTTTTAATTATCGATAAGTGAGACATAATATATAATTTATGAAATTAGATAATTAAATTATTATTATATAATAATTTGAATCAACTAAATCTGTTATTTATGGAACAACAGATAATTTAGTTGATATGGATAATCAGATATGTTAATTTTTAATTAATTGATATTAAGATATTTATCTGATTAAGATAAATATTTAATTTACAGTAATTACCACATGTCGATCAATGATTAGGAACCATAGATCACCATGGACTGTTGTAGCACCACGTGGCGCTACAACAATAGGCATGTAACGCTGCAGTGTCACACGACACTATGTGACAATGCAGTTGCGCACTATTATACAGTGGGTCCCACTGTATTAGGAAATTTAAAATTAAGTATTATTTTTTAATTATCTCTAAATATTTGACACACCATTATCTAAAAAATATACAGATATTTTTCTAATAGCCTCAATTGATGAAAGAGTTAATCAGTTCATCAAATCGAATGGAGAACACAGTTAGTGTTATGATAATTTTTTTCTCTACGATTAAAAGTTAATAAAATCTCTAACAGAATCATCATCACTTTCTTTTATAGAATCGTCTCTCTAAAATCATTTTTAGTAAATCTCTGGATCTCATGTCTTGAGTATATCTAGAGACAGAGAAAATGTCTTGTATTCTACGTGCCCACACACTAACAAGTACTTTGAAGATCTTGGGGTGGATCTCAGAGTCTATTGATTGTTGGAACGGTTTTGTGGGATGGATGATCAATCAGTTTTGCAAGTACACTTAATATAGAGTACAATGGGTATATGATTCCTAATCTTGTATGTTGTAGATTTAATGTATAAATATATAATGGATCCTGACTGATTAAAAGAGTTTTCAATAAAAAATTTTATTTAGTTATCATGGCATTGCACAAGTTTTGTTTGATTAAAAAATTTGATCGTTATTAAAAGTTTAATTTTTTAAATGGTCATGCGCCACATGCTTCTACGGTGAACGCGTCACGACGACCAACAAGTGGTATCAGAGCGATCTATATATATTTATATGTTAAATGATGTGTGAATTTTCTTTTATTAATCATATAATATGAGATATGTATGAATAAATGGATGATTATATTTTTTGAATGTATGAAAAATAATGGATCGTTAATTATATGGTGATTATCGGGTTAGGTTTTGTTCTTTTAATTTTTTCTTAGATTTTGTGTAACCCATTTAGGAGCGTAGAAACTTTTATAATTTTATTTTGAATATTTATTCTAATTATTCTGATTGCGAGAAGACGAAGAACGCACGAGATGAACAATAGAGGAAAAAGAAAAGAAATAGAAATTCTTTTAGAATTCCAGCGCCGACATCAGAAATTGGATTTTCAGCGCTGGCGTCGCCGATTAATGATTACCGACAATGTCATCAGAATTTACTGTTCCGGCGACATCATCTGAATTTACTGTTCCGGCGATCTCGCCTGAAAATCAGCGTCGGCGGCAGATGATGGCCGGCAGTCGATTTGACAGTGATGGTGGTCGGTGGAAATTATTGTCACATTTAGAAAAGTTTTGCAGAAACCTCGATACCAACTTATCCAACACTGCTGATTTTGATGATAACCCTATCTCTATCTATTATCCTTTAAATTTTGAAATTAATGTGATTTTAAAATTAATAATTAATTTTTAATTTTATGAAAATTAGAAACTAATAGGTTGATTGAGTTTGAAAAAATCAAATAAAGTATTTATTTGACTAACTCAAAGTTTTAAAAGGATAATTATAGAAATTAATTTTAATTAAAAAAATAGTTTTTCTAACTAAATAGGATCTTGTTCAAAGTTTGAAGATTATGAAGCTGAACATCAGGAGGAGAATGTAATATTTGAGAAATATGTATTGTTGAAGTCCGCTTTGTAATTTTATTTTTTTATTTCAAGGATTGTAATTTAAAAATACTCAATAGTCACCCAGCCCATTATTATTTTATTTAATTGTTAAATAATTATTTAATTGTTATGTTTGATAACATGTCCATGCATTAGTCGATCACATGTCATACATGAAAATTTCATACAGTTTCATTTGATCATGCATCTCATCTAGTAGAAACATGATTTCTTAGGATTGTCCTAATATATTTATATGTATTGGTTTATGAAATCAATTGCATGTAAACTGATAGATTTTAATTAATTAAAACTTGGTAATCACACCACACTAAAGGCCATAGTGACCTTTAGGATAATTGACTTTAGTAAAAGAGTTTTATTAAAGTTTGATGAATATAATTAATTAGTTAATCTAAGTTCACCTAATTATGACTTAGGCACTTTAGAAGGTTAATTGAACTTAGACCAATGAGATTGACATAGCTGATCATTAAATATTCATAAGGTTATTATTTTAACCAATGATTAATTTTGAATTAATTAACTAGTTAATATGGAAACACATAATCTTAAAATAGTGAGTGTGAGAAGGTTGACATGCCAATGTAATCTATAGTCTCCATCATTAGTACAACACCGTGAGGTGCAGTAAAGGCCTCGATATGGCTTTGTTTTCATCCTCCTAAGGAAGGTTTCGAGCTATACCAATACCAAGTTTAGACTTCTTAAGACGATAGGAGAAAGTGATGTAGTTTAATTTTGACCGATCCTAAGGCGACATATTCTAAATGATGTCATAGAATCTAAAATGATGAGTTACACTCACAAAATCACAATTAAGCTTTCATGTGGATAGTTGTGACTTGACCGAACAAGCGATGCCTTATTGGTAAAAGAGAAAATATGAGATATTTTAAGTTTTAATTAATAAGGATGAGAATGTCCCATAGACAGTCTGAGATTAATCTGACTGACCTTAAGGTAGTACATTAATCGTTGGGTTATTTTATCATGATTAGTAATTATTAAATTTGTGAGTTTATTTATGTTGCATTCGTGCATCACATTTACTTTTCAAATTTTAGATATTTATCAATTATATTTAATCTTGTATGTTTTAAATTTTGATTATCATTTTTATGTCTACCATGAGCAATCCTGTTACTACTTTACTCGCTCTTGAGAAAGTGAATGTGATAATTTCATATGTTGTAAATCAAATATGAGCTTGAACCATAAGTTTGTTCTTACTGAGAAATGTCCTGATGAGCCCGCCGCTAATGCCCTTAAAAATGTTAGGGACAAATATGATGCTTGGATTATATCAAACAACAAGACAAAGTGCTACGAGCTTGTGAGTAAGAATGATGTTCTGAGAACCAAGCATGAAAGCATGTAGACTACGTATGAGATTCTGGAATCTCTACAGGCGATGTTTGGACAGAAATCTGATCAAAGTCATCATGAGGCCACTATGAGCTATATGACGACTAAGATGAGAAATGATACTTCTGTGTGAGAACATGTTTTGAACATGATCAACATAATGCACGAGGCAGAAGTACATGAGGCGACGATTGATGAACGTACTCAAGTTAGCATTATACTTAAGTCACTCACACCAGCTTTTTCCACGTTAACTACCAACTATGTTATGAACAAGTTACAATTCAACACGACCTAATTGTTGAATGAACAAGTTAACATAATGCACGAGGCAAATGTTGTTGAGCGAAAGCATTCTCCCAAAATTATTATGAACAAGAAAATGAAGAAGAACAATGGTAAGGACAAATGTAAGAACAAGAAAGAGAAGAAAGGTAAGACATCACCAAAAGCCAAGAAGAACAAGAAAGACAACAAACCCAAGGGAAAATATTTCCATTGTGGAGTTGAAGGTCGTTGGAAGAGAAACTGTAACAAGTATCTTTCTGAGTTGAAAAAAAAAGGTAAATATGATTTACTTGTACTTGAAGCTTACTTAGTAGAATATAATTTATCATCATGAATACTTGATTTAGGAGCCACTAACCATGCATGTTCTTCTTTACAGATGCGATGTCGTTTTGAGAGTTAACAGTGGTGTGCTCGTGTCAGATAAAGCATTATGGAAGTCCGTTTACTTTTTAGATATAATTATTTGGTTTTAAACAATGTCTATTATATTCCTGGCTTTTCAAGAAATTTGATTTCTCTTTCTTTTTTGCAAGAACAGTTATTCAAAATTTCTTTTATTAATAAAGAGTGTATTATTTCTAAGAATGAATTTGATATTTGTCATGATAAAGTTATAAACAGACTGTATATACTTAAACTGACTATACGTACATTATATAATTCTGAACTATTTAAAGTAGCAAAATCTAAAAGTAACAAACGACAAAGTGTTTATCATGATGATGATAACATATATCTTTGGCATCTTAGATTGTGACATATTTATCTAGATAGATTAAACAGGTTAACAAATCATGGTGTTTTGAGAGAATTAAAAGTTGAAACTCTTCCTATTTGTGAATCCTGTCTAGATGGTAAAATAACCTGGAGACCTTTCTCTGGAAAGGGCCAAAGAGCCAAGGAACCACTTGAGCTAGTGCATAGTGATGTTTGTGGACCGATCAATGTATAAGCTAGAGATGGGTATGAGTATGTCATCACTTTTATTGACAATTACTCAAGATATATTTATACTTACCTAATGCAAAGAAAGCCTGAAATTTTTGCAAATTTTAAAAACTTCAAAGGTGATGCTGAAAAATAATTAGGTAAATCATTGAAAACCCTTCGAGCCGATCGAGGTAATGTATACTTAGATTTAGAATTCAAGAATTATTTGTTCGAGTGTGAAATCCTATCACAATTCACAACACCTGGAACACCATAACAAAATGGTGTTTCAGAAAGGAGAAACCGAACCTTATTAGATATAATTAGGTCGATGTTAAGCTACTCATCACTGTCACTTACATTTTGGGGATATGCATTACACACGGCTACATACATTTGGAATGTAGTACCCTCTAAGTTTGTAAGCAAGACGCCTTTAGAGTTATGAAATGACTCCAAACCTAGCTTGCGTCATTTCCATATATGGGGGTGTCCAACTCAAGTTCTTAGACCCAAGATCAGGAAGTTAGACTCAATGTCTTAAGTATGCATATTCGTAGACTATGCTCCAGAGACTACATGTGAGTACTTTTATAGTCATAACGATCAAAATGTGTTTGTGTCGACAAATGAAACCTTCATTGAGCATGACTATGTGTAAAACGACAAACCTTATAGGAATGCAGTTCTCGATGAATTAGCATCTGATGAGATCAGACCACTTTCAATTTCTTCTCATAAATGATAAACCGGAGAAACCACAGTTCCTGCAAAAAAAACCCTGGTGTAACATCGTAGTGGGAGGGTTGTGAGACAACTAGTTCGCTATGAATTAGAAGCACATGCCTTAGTGTCAGACACTGATAATGATGATCCATTATCTTAGGAAAAAGCAATGAATATTCCTGAAAGGAGAAATGGCAAGATGCCATGAACCACGAAATTGAATCTACGTATTCCAATTCCACTGAGAACTTATAGATCCACCTAAAGATGTCAAGCCCATTAGATGTAAATGGATCTTTAAGAAGAAAATAGGTGCAGATGGGAAAGTAGAGATTTTCAAGGCATAGTTAGTAGCCAAGGGATATACATAAAGGGAGGGAGTCGATTATAAAGAGACATTCTCCCCTATGGCCATGCTTAAATACATTCGCATCCTTTTGTCCATACGCTAGTTTTGATTGTAAGATATGGTAAATGGACGTCAAGACAGGTTTTCTGAATGACTCTATTGAAAAAAACATATATATGATGCAATCAGAAGGGTTCTTATAAAATGAGCAAGATATAAAAAAAGTGCAAGTTGCTTAAATCCATTTATGGATTAAAGCAATCATCTACATCTTGGAATATAACATTTAATGAAATTAGAAAGTCTTATGGCTTCAAGCAAAATGTTGATGATGCATGTGTTTATAAATACATCAATGATAAGATAGCGATATTCTTAGTTCTTTATGTTGACGATATTCTACTCATTGGAAATGATGTAGAAACTTTGTCAAATGTAAAAAAGTGGTTAGCTGAAAAATTCTAAATGAAAGATTTGGGAGAGGCAAGCTATGTTCTAGGCATACAAATCTTAAGGGATAGAAAGAACAAACTCTTGGCACTTTCTCAGGTATATTATAGTGATAAGGTGCTGGAGAGATTCTTTATGGAGAATTTTAAGAAAGGTTGACTACCGACCAGACATGGAATTGTCCTCTCCAAGAAAAAATGTCCTAAGACACCTCAGGAGGAGGACGATATGAGAAAGGTTTGCTATGCTTCAACATTTGGAAGTCTCACGTATGCCATGTTGTGTACGAGACCAGACATCTATTATGCAGTGAGAATTGTTAGTCGTTATCAATTGAATCCGTGTTTGGAACACTAAGTTACAGTAAAGCACATTCTCAAGTATCTTAGGAGAACGAGAAACTACATCCTTATTTATTCAGGTGGAGACATGAACCCTACTGAATATACTGATTCTGATTTTCAATCAGACAGAGATAGTCAGAAGTCGACGTCTGGATCAGTATTCACCCTAGGTGGAGGATTTGTAGTCCTAAGAAGTATTAAGTAATCCTACATTGCAGATTCCACTATGGAAGCCAAATATATAACGGCTTGTGAAGCTGCGAAAGAAGTGGTATGGCTCAGAAAGTTCTATACTGATCTAGAAGTAGTTCCAAATATGAACAAGCCACGGATCCTGTATTGTGACAATAGTAGGGCGGTAACGAATTCTAAGGAACTGAGGAGTCACAAGATGGGAAAGCACATAGAAAGGAAATATCATGTTGTAAGAGAGATCGTGCATCGATGAGATGTTACTGTTATGAAGATAGCGTCAGAACATAACCTGACTGATCCTTTTACAAAGACACTTCATGCGAAGTCATTTGAGGGTCACATGCGTAACATGAGATTGAGAGAAATTCCCCATTTGGTTTAGGGTAAATGGGAGATTATTGGGGATTATGCCCTCAAAACATGTGTATTGACACTTTGATAGACAATGCAATTGTTGCAACGTGCACGTGACGCGGAGCGATGATTAAAAAATTATTTTTTGAAAATAAAATTCAGAGTCGCCACCAATCATTTTAGAGTGTGATTGGTCACCCAATTTTAAAACAAAAATTTGGTCTATGAAAATTTAAAGTTGGTTCGAATGTCATTTGTGTGTGGGGAAGGTGTTAGCACCCCACAACACTCATTATTAAAATTATTACCAAATTCAATCAAATGCTATCTAAATTATATTAGAAAAATGAATAAATAAAAGGTGAAAGAATTTTATTTTCAAAAGGTCCCATTAGGTATGCCTTGTGTCATAAAAAAGAAACACGATAAATGACCTTTAATGAGTGGTTCCAGAATCATTGAAAAGTAATTTTGTGCACTTGCTTTAGATGTAATGGCTAATAGGCACTTGAATCCATACTTGTATATTTCATCGTAATATTTCAAGAACGAGCTAGATGCAACATATGAGGAATTGGTTCATCCTCTTGGTAATAATAGTCAATGGAATGTTCTGGAAGGCTGTCAAATTCATCATATACTACCCCTTAAAACAAGACGTTCGACCAGTAGACCGAATAAGCAAAGGATCTCATCGATAAGTGAATTTAAAAAGATAAAATGTGGAAGGTGTCATATGATCAGAAATAATTGAAAGAGATGCAAGAACCAGGTGGCAACAACTAGTAGTCAATCAAAGAAACAAAAGGTAGAGATTAGATTTTGAGGATGATATGTTTATGATAATAAGTTTTCCAGATTAATGTTTTGTTTTTTTATTAATTTGATGGATGGTTTTTAATATTTTATTGACAATTATTTTTAATAATTTATTGATGATTGTTTTTAATACTTATTAGGTAGATCAGTCTATTGATAATAGCTATTGACTAATGTATAATAGACAATCAGTGTTCAACACAAAAAATTGAATTATTGATATCATCCATTGACTTAACATAAGTTATTGATTAAGACGTAATTAAACAATAAAATTTTAGACAACAAATGATTAACTTATCAAAATGTACTTAGTAAAATATCAAACATATATCAAAATAATGGTTATATGGTCCAATAGTTTTTCCCAAAAAAAAAATGAAAGTCGGTACGCTCAGACATGGAAATTGCTTCCCAAGTCTGTATACTCAGCGTCGTGACATTGGCCTTCCAGCACCGTGACACTAACACAATAAAATCTTATCTGTTGAGTATATCTACAAACAAACAAAATTCCTTGTAATATTTTACGTGCCCACACACGTCCTAGTGCTTTGAGAATTGACTTGAAAGATCTTGGTGTGGATCTTAAAGTCTACCGATCGTTGGAACGGTTTCGTGGGACGGAGGATCGATCGGTTTTTCAAGGACTTTTGATATAGTCTACAAGAGGTATATGATTCCTAACCTTATATGTTGTAGATTTAAAGTATAAATATATAATAGACTTGACTGATTGAAAAAGAGTTTTGAGTAAAAAAAATTATTTGATTATCGTGGTGTTGCATAAGTTTTATTTTATTAAAAGATTTGATCTTTGTTAAAAGTTTAATTTTTTAAATGACCATGTGCAATACGCTTCTGCCGTGCATGCACCGCGACAACCAAAAATTTTAAAGCATGGAAAGCCAAGCAAAATGTGTTGGATTTGCTTCAAGAGACTTCAAAAGAGTCGTATGTAAGATTACCATCACATTGTTATGTTCTAAAAGAAAAAAAAACTCAGGTATATCATTTCTTCAGTATTTCAATGATTGACTACAAAATCAATAAATTTGCTTGTATTCATTTTTATTTTAATTATCAATTTGATGATTTCTTATGTAGGTATCGTGACAATAATTCAGAAAAATGGGAATGGAACGTTCAAATACCTTTTTCATGTGTTTGGGGATTGCATTGTAAGGTTGGCGACATTGTAGACCAGTGATTTTAGTAGATGGAACATTTTTAAAGAACAAATATCTTGGTACACTGTTAACAACATCTTTGTGGGATGGTAATAATCAAATTTTTCTTTGGCATTCGCGGTTGTAGATTCAGAAAATGATTTATCTTGGGGATAGTTCGGCGAAAAATTGAAGGAAGTAATTGGTGAGAGGAAAAATTTAATCATTATATCTGATAGACACAACATATCCCAAAGGCGGTTTATAAATGGTTCCCGAATGTTGTTCATGGTCTGTATATGCAACATCTATTATTTAGTGTCAAGTCTAAATATAAAAATTCAGCTGTTGACCGCATTTTTTTTCGATTTGCGAAAGCAAATACATTCAAGATTTTGAAATCAATATGGGTGCATTAGAATCTATTTATCCTTTAATTCATTCTTATCTTATGGGTGTTGGGTATGAGAAATGAGCTCATTCTCACTGTGTTAGACATCGATACAATGTCATGACCACAAATATATCAGAGAGACTTAATAATGTATTGAAAGATGCATGTGGTTAACGGTTACAATTTTTTATTGAATTTCTGAGGTAATTGACACAAATGTGGTTTCATGAGCGTAGAGTAGCATCTAGTTGCATGATTACGATACTAAGTCAATGGGAAAAAAATGTCTACGTAAGCAAATGGGTCTTTCCCGATCAATGATTGTAAGTATTTATGTATTGTATACTGAATTGTGATATATTTATTAAATTTGTTAGTAGTTGATAATCATATAACATATTTTTTATTATAGGTTGTTGCCATTGACACGAATGAATTTCAAGTGATTGACGGTGATTTACCATTCATTGTACACATACCCAATAAGTTATGTACGTGTCGAAGATGGGATATAGACGCAATAATTTTGTGCATGTGCTTTAGATGTAATGGTTAATAGGCACTTGAATCCATACTTGTATATTTCATCGTAATATTTCAAGAACGAGCTAGATGCAACATATGAGGAATTGGTTCATCCTCTTGGTAATAATAGTCAATGGAATGTTCTGGAAGGCTGTCAAATTCATCATATACTACCCCTTAAAACAAGACGTTCGACCAGTTGACCGAATAAGCAAAGGATCTCATCGATAAGTGAATTTAAAAAGATAAAATGTGGAAGGTGTCATATGATCAGAAATAATTGAAAGAGATGCAAGAACCAGGTGGCAACAACTAGTAGTCAATCAAAGAAACAAAAGGTAGAGATTAGATTTTGAGGATGATATGTTTATGATAATAAGTTTTCCAGATTAATGTTTTGTTTTTTTATTAATTTGATGGATGGTTTTTAATATTTTATTGACAATTATTTTTAATAATTTATTGATGATTGTTTTTAATACTTATTAGGTAGATTAGTCTATTGATAATAGTTATTGACTAATGTATAATAGACAATCAATGTTCAACACAAAAATTTGAATTATTGATATCATCCATTGATTTAACATAAGTTATTGATTAAGACGTAATTAAACAATAAATTTTAGATAACCAATGATTAACTTATCAAAATGTACTTAGTAAAATATCAAACATATATCAAAATAATGGTTATATGGTCCAATAGTTTTTCCCAAAAAAAAAAAAAATGAAAGTCGGTACGCTCAGACATGGAAATTGCTTCCCAAGTCTGTATACTCAGCGTCGCGACACTGGCCTTCCAGCACCGTGACACTAACACAATAAAATCTGATCTAGTTTTTAACTTCAATTCCACATCACATATTGAAAATATATAAAAATATTCATAAGGAAACAATCATCAAATATAATCAACCATATATTTATAACAAGTTTCTCAATAGTCGATTGATCAAAATATCATATACTAAAATCCATATATACTAACTACTTAAATCCATAACTACCAACTACTTAAATCATTCATAAAAAATCCATCCAATCTATCAACTACCGGTTGAAGTACTTAAAACAGTCAACATCAAGTTTTTCAATCAATCACATTCAGTAAACTAAAACATCAATCTATCTCCTTCTTACGTCCGAGTGATGATTTGAAAGTTTGGAGGTGTGAAAACATTAGTTTCAGGATGCGGGATGATTTCCATGTTCGGTTTAGATGTTTGCTTCTTTTGTCTCTTGCCATAAAGTTTTGTTATATCTGGTCCATTTCCCTTGTACTGTTTGGTTAATGGCACTCTTCTAGCTAGAGACTTGTTGATGGTTGGTGGAACATATGGTAGAACAGTGGGCTGGACAATGGGTGCTTCCTCTCATTGAATTTTTTATTTTAAATCATTCGCTAAACACATCATCATGTCTGTCCTTATTCAGTTTAGTGGCAATTTGACAGTTAGGTCCATCTCCATGTCCTTATTTGAAGCTGTAGCAGTTTATGCATGAAATTGTTGAGCTTCCACACGTTTGTCGACACCCTAAAATGGACGTTATTCATTCGTACTCATAATTATGAAAATATTCTATTCAGCATTCCAATGATTTACCACATAAAATACATTACAATTTATAACAATGCATACAATGATCACACATTGAAAGAAATGCGTATACATCCAGAAACACAAAATAGTTCATAATATATAATTGATATATATATACCCTTGTCTTTGACAGGTTCAACAAGTATTCCAACATAGAAATGGTCCTCTCAAATTTCTTATCATATTTTTCCTCTAGATATTCTAATCTAGCTTCAATTGAAATTTTTTTCACTGTTTTCTTTTCTTAGGTTCGGAAACCTCGACAATATTCTGAGATTCATTTTGAGTGTCATCAATCTTTGGTTAAGTATCAACCACCTATTTACATTTGGATATTCCAAACTTTCTTTCACAGTAGATACTTTTTAATTCATCGAAAGTTGCTTGAAATTTCTCAATCTCGAGCTTCAATCATTAGGTGTAAGTATGTTAAGTTAATAACAATATATATATATATATATATCAAAATTAAATTATACTTACATTCTTAGGCCACAAAACCATGTTCGTTAAATCCTCTTGTCTGGTTGACCTGTCACTGTCTAGTTATTTATCCTCGGAGTACCACTACCCACTATTTTTGCAAACGACATCGGAGGTGTCGTCAATAATGTTATTGTTTCGAGTGCCCAAACGATTAAAGCATGTGAAAAATCATAGAAAGCACGCGCATTACTTCAGGAAAGTTACTGATTTCCTAATGCTTGCAACTATTACCTCAAATGCAAACTTACCCCAAGGATATACATCAAACAGATCATCATTATCAACCAACAAAATATGAAAATGGTCAACCAAAATATACTCATGCTTTGGAATCAACAGATTTTTCAGGCAATACAACTTTGCAAGCTTAACTCTCTCCTCCTCATCATCATTTCTGGCCACTGTCCAAGTGTCAAATGCGTAATTTAACATCTCTCTATAAACTGTCTTATTATTCTTAAAATACTTTTCTTTCAATTTCTCATCTCCTAAACTAGCTCTATCAATATGTACTGATGAAGTGTATCTTAAACCACTTATGACAGCAAAATCCCTCATGGTGAAACAAGCCACCCGTCTATTGAAATTGAAATAAATGACATCACTCCTCTCATGGTGGCACTGCTTCCTAGCTATATGCAACATTAATTGAGGCAGAAACTTCTTAATTTGGAAATCAAGAAAATGTCCAAAACATCCTTTTCTGAATGCCACTCTCTACTTCTCAGTGAAACTCAGATTTACATATTCCGTTATTATTGGCTTAGAGAATAGATTCGGCTTTTGGTTTTTGTTCCACTTCGAGTCAGATACAATCAACTTAAGAACCTATAACAATATAATATTGCTTAGCAATTTATAATAATAAGTATATAAAGATTTTAAAATATATTCAATCTCATTTAACTCGTTTTGATTTTCTTCGTTGCAACGCAACTTACGCTTTCCTGTTGTCATTTGCTTGGTGCTCTTTTTGGTTGATTTTGATGACTCTCCTTCGACATTTTTATCCGTGATAGTCAGTGCTATCATAAACAAATAAATAAATGATTATCTGAGTTTGATAATGTTCAATCATATAACATATTATATAATCAATATGTTGTTTATATTTGATTATATCAATAATTGATTCAATATCATAAAATGATAGAGAACATTTATTGAATAACATATTTCATGTGATAATGATCAATCCTTTATTACCCTTTTGAAAATAATCACACATATACCTGAATATAATTAGAGTGAAAATAGTACAGAACTATGAATTTACCCATATAAACATTTTATTAAGCACAACAAAGGTTAACCACTCATTGATGATAATTTATAGATCAAACAAAATTACTAAAATAGTACAGAACTATCAGGTTTTCGAAAGCGTAAGAATTAGAATTCCATCAACAAACTGTATAATCAATAGAATGTACATGCATTTCAATCAGTGATATAATATGTATAGGAAAACAAAGAAATCATGATGTTTTTACTAAATCTAATAATTATTGATATATTGATTCAAGTAGTCGAAGAATGGAAAGATTTGCTTTGCTTAATAATACTTTGAACTTGTTGGAGATTATAGAAGAGAAAGGTTGCAGCATTGTTATATTGATCGAGCTTTGTGCCATCGTCAATGGAGTTCTATTTGTTCTGCAAAAAGGTGTCAATGGAGGTTCTTTCTAATCGGTAGATGGAGGTTTCGAGAGTCTATAGGGTTTCTTGGAATTTTTTTTATTTTTATTGTTGAATGATTGATTGACATTTGATGTTACTTATTATTTACCATAGTTAATTAGTAGTTTTCATAACCATAATTAGATATTTTTTTACTTTTCTAATTATTTCGGTGAATTTTGATTAGTGAAATTCAATAATGGTATATTTTTCAATTAATGTGTTAGAGGGAAAGTTAATATTGGCTCCATTTTTAAGGTGAGTGCAAGGCGAGATTTGGTGTTTTTTTTTTAAATTTTCGATAAATATGTTAAGTACCGTTTATGAAAATTGTAATTATACAAGTAAAGCATTAATATCTACTATAATTGTAGACAAATATATCACTTATTTACTTATTTTTTACTATGATAACCTTAGAAAACAAACATTATATATCAATTTATTAGATTTTTTGAATTTAGATCATTAATCAAATTATCAATGATTTATTATTGATTTTTTATTGATTTAATTTGATTTATTTTTAAGATTTAATTGATTGAGAAAGTTAATAAATTAACGTTTTACAAGGATATCAAAGATATTATCAATTACGGTTTAAAAGGGGTTAAATACAGTTTCCTAATTTGTAGAGTATATATCATCTAAGTATTTCATATTTACATATCTGATTTACCCGAAAATATAAGTAGTGTATTATATATAGATGGGAGATATATTTGTCTAAAATTATTGACTAGAAAATTTACTATTTATCTAAATCTATTGAAAATATGTTATTTCTTAAAACACCCTCTAATATTGTCTATTATGCAAAATTTTCCATTATTATAAGATGGTTTGAAGTTATCAAAGAGCCTCTTCCACTGCCTCTACCACCACATGAAGCTTCTTGATTTCCTGATTAGTCGTTGACCTTCTTGATTACCTCTGCTTGATGGTCTAAAGTTTGCAACATTTGCAGACGGATTAGAAATTGTCTAAAGTTTGCAACATTTGCAGATGGATTAGAAATATCCACATAATTAACAAGATTTCCTTCTTCAATTATTACTTCTTGATTTTGCAGCTTGTATTGAAGTTCAAATAAGGACATATGATCATGCCTAGAGATAGAATTCATTACAATCAGATCATATTCATTTTCAAAACCTCTTAAAATATACAACATTAACTTTCCACCAGTGATTAATTGTCATATGCAAATAAGTTATCTACAATGATATCATTTTTAGATCATAGTCGTCAATACTTTGAGCTCATTTCTTAAATGTTTGGCTCTCTATATAGAAAGGCCCTTATAGCATTATGTTAATAATAGATTAGGCCCTTATACAAGGATGAATTGATGGAGCTAGATGAAGAGTAGGTGTAGAAGTTGAAGTAAAGATTAGACCCTGATACTAATTTAAAAAATGGAGATCGATGAGTTTTATGAATCCCTAATAAAAAGCTAAACAACTTTTATTTATAGATAATCAAAATATAATATGGAGAGAAAATACGTTAATAATAGATTATTTAATCTGTTATTAGTTTTATTTAATCTGATGAATAACAGATTAACTAATCGAACTAAGTATTACAACCCTTAACAATGTCAGTGTTTTTAAAATGACAAAAATAATTTACTTATTTTGACAAAAAATAAATAAATAATTCCTTTGCAACAGAAACTAAGGAGGACGTTATTGTTGCAATTTACTTATTTATAGCGCGAGAAACCAAAAAGAGACGTTAAACACCGTTTACGAAATTGCCCTTCTTAACCAATTGGACAACTCGATTATAGGAGAGGGAGACAGACAGAGAGAGAGACACAGATAGAGAGAGGGTCTTGTCAGTTCAGCAAAAAGAGAGGGGAGAGAGGGAAAACGGAATGAGAAAAGAAAGAAAGCCGCAGCTTTAACTAACTCGCTAAATCTCTCCTTCCAATACGACCAGGAGCAGATGCTCTGTAACAACGGAGAACTTTGCCATCTACCCAAATTTTTGTTTTCTCTTATGCATGATTTTTCCAGTGTCTCAGCTGGTAAAGGTGGTAACCGATTCAACTCTTCCGGGTCATGGGTTGTTGCGGATGGTCTTTTATTAGAATATCTCATCCAGACGACAAAAAACACAACCAAGATCACAGCCCCGATAGCCATCCTCATCAGCCTTCTAACGGAGCTGATTCCCTAGTCGCTGCCGCCGTAGGTGTGCCTGATTTCTCCGAGTTCTCTCTCGCCGCCCTTGAAGATGCCACCAACAACTTCAGCTCCGACCACATCGTCTCCGAGAGCGGTGAGAAAGCCCCCAATGTCGTGTATAAAGGTCGCCTTCAGGACCAAAATAGTCACCCTTGGGTTGCTGTCAAGAAGTTCACCAAATTAGCCTGGCCTGATGCAAAACAGTTCGCGGTATTTGCTCTGATTTCTTTTCTTTTGTTTTTCTATTTCTAGATTTTCAATTTCGTCCTCGCAGAGGTGTATCGTGATTACCAGCTTCGTTTTATTAGTTTGTTGTTAATTCTTTTATGATCGTTGTTTTTTTTCCCTAAAGGAGGAAGCGTGCGTTCTCGGTAAGTTGAGACACAAAAGGCTTGCCAATCTGATTGGTTATTGCTGTGAAGGCGATGAGCGGCTTCTCGTTGCAGAATACATGCCCAATGACACCCTGGCGAAGCATTTGTTCCATTGTATGTTTACTTAATATTGGTTTTGCAATTAATGTATAATTAATTGCTGCATATCTTTAAATTCAGAAACATCGGTGTCTGTTAGGGGTTCTGTGACTGCTACAAGTTAAATGGCGCAAACCATTTCGAATAGCTCTAAGGTAGAACTGGGTATCGTTTAAAGCAGTTATAGATGTCCATGTGCTGGTAAAAGGCTAATACATGAGTACCAAAAATCGATTAGATTATTGAACTTTGATGGAAGAGCTCTTTCTTGGACGGAATGTTTGTCTTGATTCGGTTATTGGTAAACTTGATAGACTTAGAAAGGGATGCAATTTTCGGGCCCTGTGAATGTCATAGAGTGTAATATACCCTTGTTAGTTGTTACTGGATTTGTTAAACAGCTAATCTCATTCTTTGGCTTATCCTACGTTCAGGTGTTTTGTAATAGTGATGACTGACCTGTCGTCTAATTTATCTGATATTACGCTTTCAGTTAAATTGAAAATATTCATGTGTTCGTCTTGGGGTTGTTTGCAAATATCATCTTTGTTTCTTTCCTAAACTTCTATGTTTTATTCTGGCCATAAGTTTTTACCATTTCCTTGACAGGGGAGAAACAAACCATTCGGTGGTCGATGCGCCTAAGAGTTGCTCTATACATTACTGAAGCATTAAAATATTGTAGCAAAGAAGGACTTCCGTTGTACCATGACTTAAACGCTTATAGACTTCTATTTGATGAGGTACTGCATTATTTTCTCTTTTTGAAGCTGATACAATTGATAATTGTCTAGTTTGTGTACAAGAATGGTCATATTAATTCTTTTATTTTGTGGTGTTTGTCATTTACTTTTTATGATTATGCTAAGATACTCTGATATGGGGGATCCTTGGTATCTTTTTGAGCAATGTGGTAATTTATGAATGGTTTTGGCAGAATGGTGACCCTCGGCTTTCATGTTTTGGATTGATGAAAAATAGTAGAGATGGGAAAAGTTACAGCACTAATCTTGCCTATACTCCTCCAGAGTATTTGAGAAACGGTATTTGGTTTCTATGCTTCAAATTATGGATTATAATAGCCATTTGATAAGGATTTCTTTGCCATCATTCGCCATCAGGCGGACACTTGTCATAGTTCTTTTCTTATAATGACAAAAATAGCCATATTTGACTCGAGAGCACCAAACAGCATGTAATTATGACAATAGTCTATAATTTTCGTATCGAATTTTCCTAAAAGATGTATTCTCGAATTTTCCTAAAAGATGTATGCTTGATATTTTGATTGAAGACCTTTTACTTGATAATCTTCGAAAGTCATTGAAGCTAAGAATGACCTGCAATCAGAAAATCAAAGTGGATCTGGTTTCCAATTATCTTCTGCAACTATCATTTGACCTTCTAGGATCTGTGTGATAAATACTTATTCTAGAAAATCAAATAAAAAAAAAATCTTTAACACATGCTACTACCTAAAGGTTATGTTGCTTGACGTACCTTCTCAAATATCTAATGTTCCTACTGTTGATAAAAGCATTTTTTATTCAATCCTTGATATGGCAATTTAAAACAATAGACCGCTGATTGACATGTTAACTACTCTTCATCTTTGTTAAATCGTTCGAAGTTGGTGACAACACAAAGAAATCTATGTTGTAGGAAGGGTGATTCCTGAAAGTGTTATCTTCAGTTTTGGCACTGTGCTTTTGGATCTCCTAAGTGGAAAACACATCCCTCCAGGTCATGTAAGTCTTTTTCCAGGTTACCCTTCAACTGGTTAGTGAACTGTAATGAACAAGTAGTCAAGTAGAGAGCAACAGAGCGATGCATGAGTTTTGGGAGGTGAATTTCTTCTATAATTGTTTTTCTTAAGGGAAGAATCATCTTGCAGACTACTTTATTCCAAATGTAATAAAAGTTTGGAGTTGAGAAGCCATCTGCTACAACAAGACATGGATAGTTCAAATTATACTTTACATGTTACTAGCTTTCTTCTTTTTTCCTCTTGTCATATTCTGTTGGGTGAGTTTGAAAGATTGGGTTGATAATTTTACCAAGGCAAATCAGCATTTCCAGAAAGTTCTAAGATCATGTATTGGTTATGCAGGCACTTGATATGATACGAGGCAAAAACATTCTTCTCCTAATGGATTCACACTTGGAAGGAAATTTTTCAGCTGAAGAGGCAAATGTGGTTTTTAATCTTGCCTCACGATGCTTGCAATATGAACCTAGGGAGCGGCCAACTATAGAAGACCTTGTGGCGACACTTTCTCCTCTGCAAACTAAACCTGAGGTAAGTTGCCATATCTGCTTTATCTCCTCCACTTGTTCATGTTAAGCATATATTCTCATTCCTTTTTTTATTCATTTTGTCTGACGGAAATACTGCAGATGATTCCTTTTATTCAGAATCACCAAAATGATCTAGACTACTGTATTTACAAAAAAACCATTGTGTGAATTCTGTTCTTATCATGTATATATATATTTATATATATATATTCCATATAAGTTTGGTCCTTGATAATTTGCCATCAGGTTTCATCTTGTGTGATGTTGGGACTTGCAAAGCCAGAGGAAGCACCTGCAACTCCAAAGCGCCCTCTCTCTCCAATTGGTGATGCCTGTTCACGCATGGATCTCACAGCTATTCATCAGATTTTGTTGATGACACATTATAAAGATGATGAAGGAACCAATGAGGTAACTAAGTTGTACAGATGTGGATTTGTTAGCAAAAGTTAACATCTTCTCTTTCATATGGATTTATTTATACAGTTATCTTTCCAAGAGTGGACCCAACAAATGAGAGATATGTTGGAGGCAAGAAAGCGAGGAGACTTGGCATTTCGTGACAGAGACTTTAAAACCGCATTAGATTGTTATTCTCAGGTATCATTTTCCACAGGACGACATAGTTCATTTAGGAGTCTAAGTTATCCTACCAAATATGCCAGTCGCCTTATTCTCATTTTATCCATGCTGCTTCAAACGATAAATATGGAACATTCATCAGATAACAGGGGTGAATG
The DNA here is from genome assembly GCA_003255025.1 of Datisca glomerata. Taxonomy (NCBI): domain Eukaryota; kingdom Viridiplantae; phylum Streptophyta; class Magnoliopsida; order Cucurbitales; family Datiscaceae; genus Datisca; species Datisca glomerata. The sequence goes on along the minus strand of QANY01013250.1, from coordinate 1,616,562 downwards.
AACTAACATGCTTGGTTCAGTTGACTCTCCATATAACACATTTTAAAACATCGCAACAGATAATAAATTATGATGCTTGTTTTTCTCATCAATTTTGTTACTATATATATATGTGCAGTTCATAGATGTTGGGACAATGGTTTCTCCAACGGTTTATGCGAGAAGAAGTCTTTGTTACCTAATATGTGATCAAGCAGAAGCTGCTCTTCGAGACGCTATGCAAGCACAATATGTCTATCCTGATTGGTCTACAGCATTTTACATGCAGGCAGTTGTCCTTGCCAAGCTAGACATGCACAAGGATGCTGCTGATATGTTGAATGAAGCTGCCACTCTCGAAGAGAAAAGACAACAGAGAGGTGGGAGAAGATCTTAGAGTTTAAAATATTAATCCTGTATGATTTCACTACCTCAATTAGTTATTGGTTATTGGGGTTTTTGTTGTTGTAGTAGAAAAACACAGGAGTATATGTAAATTGAAAATCAAGAGTTCGGTTTTCAAGAAAAAAAGATGTGTGAGAGAGAGGTAGCAATTTGTTTCTTCTCTACCATTAAGCTTTTTTTTTGGTTAAATGATGAATAATTAATAAGTTTTTTCAACTTGTACAAGTGTAATACAAATATTAACTAATGAGTTTGACGTTTAAATGTACAATCAAGAAACATATAATTCAGCTTTTCCATCAATGAAGAGGCTCATGAACTCTTCACCATCAACAGTCTCTTTCTCAATGAGTAATTGTGCAAGCTTGTGAAGGATGTCAATGTGGGTTGTGAGGATCTCTTTGGCCCTCCCATATGCCTTCTCTACCAATTCCCTTACCTCAGCATCCACTATATCAGCAGTTGCCATGGAATAATCTTTCTGGGATGACATCTGCACCAAGTTTTCTGTCGCTGAAAATGTGCTTTGGACAAAATCATGCATGCCAAACAAGTTTTATGTCGCTGAAAACAGTTTTATGTTTTAAAAAACATAAGGAGGAAAACAGTTTTACCCAAACAGGGGTTTAACCTGCCTGCAATAGTGTACAGGAAAAAGGATTCCCTCATGTTGCACATGAGGAGATCTGTTCAATAGATATGGACTATCAGTCAGAACTGAACAACTTAAATCTGCTTAACATGAAATCGAAGAAAAAAGTCCAATGTGATAATTTGTACAAGAAATCAGATTTTGACCATCCGTTTTCTGAACAGATGTTATAGATTAGACAGATTACCCCATGTCCGTCAAAACAGGAAACGGTCTCGGTCCATGTGCAGGTAGCAGAGAACTCAAAACTAAAGCACATTTCTTTACCTGTTGACCTAAGAAGGGATTTCCACCACCTCCACCAATGGCAATTTGTCCAATCTTTTTGCTAAATCCAAATCTCTCCACCATCTGCCTTGCCACTCTTGAAACTTGCATGAAATCATTTGATGCTCCTGTTGTCACATTGTCTTCTCCAAATATCACCTCCTCAGCCACCCTACACAGCAATTGAACAAAGACTCATATATAATGGCTGTTCTGTTCTAAAAACCGGAAAGAGATTCTCCACCAAGGGCGTTCAGATCAGTTGGACTATCCAATTTGATCCGGACGGCCCAGAGGGCCAACTTTTCGGCAGTAGACAATCTCAACTGCCAAGAATCCAAATGCTTAAAACCTATAAGGACTATTTCAGACTTGTAAAGTTCTATACAAAGATATAAACTGCATCCTAAAAGCTCATACTTGGGGTACTCGATGAGACAACATTAGAGATTATCTTACCTTCCACCAAGAGCAACAGCCATCTGATTCTCTAGATAGCTTCTACTGTAAAGACCAGACTCAAGCCTCTCTTCACTCGGTGCAAAAAATGTAAGTCCACCGGCTTGGCCACGTGGAATGATTGATATCTTAGCTACCGGATCGTATTCTGGCATCAATGCTCCAACTAGAGCATGCCCAGCCTCTGCATACAAAATCATCAGTTAACTTGCAAAAATCAAATAGCAAAGATTGAACTAAACTGAGTAAAAGTGATGGTTATTCCTTATCATACCATGATAAGCAACTAATTTCTTCTTCTCATCTGAGACAACTGCGTTTTTCTTCTCTGGTCCTGCAATGATTCTCTCAAGAGCATCGGATATTTCGTCTTTGCTAATTTCCTTGAGGTCACGCCTGGCTGCAAGAATTGCTGCTTCGTTCATCAAATTCTGCAAATCAGCTCCGGTGAAACCTGGCGTTCTCCTTGCTATCTTCTCAAAATCCACATCCTTTGCAAGGGCTTTTCCTCTTGAGTGCACCTGTGATAAGAAGTGTTCTGTTCAGCACTTGCGACAAAAGACAAATATAATTTTGAACTCAACAACCTTGGTATTTGATTTCCATGATCTAAGACTAAGCACAAAACAAGCCCAGAAACTTCAGGAACTGATGCTATTTAACAGAACAATCATGTACAGGTATTGAAGAGTACAATAGTGAAGAAAGTAGAGAGCTGAATGATGTTTCTTAGGTTTATCAAGCCTAGTAGCCAAAGGAAATGCATAAGTTCAAATAAATCAGCAATGAATATCTCTGCCTTGCAAAGAGGAAATGAACTTCTACTGACATAGAAAGTAAGAGCTAGTAACTAATCTAACAGTCTTAAATAACCCAACATCAGCTACAAGCTTTCAAGTACATGTCATGGAAGAATAGCATAGACAAGGCAGTGAGGGAAGTTCTGTATAGAATTAGAACTAACCTGAAGTATCCTAACTCTGCCAGCAACATCAGGCCGGTCAACTGTCACCTGTCTATCAAACCTACCGGGTCTTAACAAGGCTGCATCGAGAACATCCGGCCTATTGGTGGCAGCCAAAACTATTACACCCGAATTGCCAGAAAACCCATCCATTTCTGTTAAGAGCTGATTGATTGTTTGCTCTCTCTCATCATTTCCACCTCCAAGACCTGCCCCTCTCTGTCTACCAACTGCATCAATTTCATCAATAAACACAATGCAAGGTGCCTTTGATTTCGCCTTCTCGAACAAGTCTCTCACTCTGGAAGCACCAACACCAACGAACAATTCAACGAACTCCGATGCTGCACACGAGAAAAATGGGACACCAGCTTCACCTGCAACGGCCCGAGCCAAAAGGGTCTTCCCTGTACCAGGTGGTCCAACCAGAAGACAACCCTTTGGGATTTTGGCACCCAGAGCTGTGTATTTGTCTGGGTTTTTCAAGAAATCGACAACTTCTTGTAATTCCAATTTGGCTTGGTCAGCTCCGGCAACATCAGCGAAAGTAACGCCGGTTTCTGGCACTTCTTGGAATTTGGATTTTGATCTTCCGAAATCCATTGGCCCGCCAAGCCCACCTGGGCCACCAGGTCCGCCCTGTGCTCGGCGGAAGAGGAGAAACAACCCGGCAAAAGCAAGGATTGGGAACAGCAGATTACCAATGAAACTAAATAGCCCATTTCCAGTATCGCCCTCAGAAACCGAAATATCGACACTGTTCATAGCCAAAATGTCGATAAGGTCCGGGTCATTGGGGACAATAACCGCAGCCCTGCGGCCATCGACGGCAGTGAGTTGAAGAGCAGAACCGTCTTTGCTGAACCTGACTCTCTCCACCTTCCCCTTCTTCACTGCGTTCAAGAACTCGCTGTATCTCCATTGGCTACCTTCTGGGAGGTCGGACACAGCTTGTGATTGGGGTTTTGGGGCTGTGAGAAGTAAATTCTGCGAGAAGGGTGAGGATGTTGAGGGGCCGGGTTGTTGGGCTTCAATTACTGGCGGTGGTGTGGGCGGAGTGGCGTTATCCACCGCCAAAGCTTGCGGTGTGAGTGAAGAAAAGATAAGGGCAGCTAGAGTTGCTTGGGATGGAAGGGATTTGAATGGCTTTGAGGTTTGCTTTTTGTTGAAAAGCTTTTGGGTGATGATGAATTTTTTCTTGGAGAAGAAAGGCAAAGGGAGTGGTGATTTCGTTGTTTTAGGAGTAGGAGGAGAGATTTTAGTACCAAAGAAGTTGGAAGAGAGCAAAGGATTGGTGGTGGAAGCCATAGCTTAGATAGCTTTGATAAAATTTCTGTGGATTCTCTGCCTTATATCACTTGCAGAGGTTTTCTTCTATTATTTCTCACACTGAGCTTACAGCCAAGTAATCCAATGCTAATATGTGTCAGCAAAAAATGAATTTCTTTTTGGAATTGAGATTTTTGACTCCAAAAATGAAAATTAAAAAGGAAAGATGCAAACTTTATATATATAGATTTATCATATGCGTTTTGGGTTTATGATTTGAAATTTGGGATGGAAGGGGAAGCAACTTGCTTCAATCCATGCCATAGAAAAGGGTTGTGTTTGTGTATATCCACGTGTTACTAACAGAATCCAATTACTTACTAACAGGATCCAATTACTTCCTCTTGATTTTCATGTTTTCTAATATTTGTTTTATTTATTTTATCAAAAACATTTTCACAAACTATGTAGATGGGGGTAGCAAGGTTGATTTTTATGTTTTCTAATATTTTGTTTTCTCAAAAACATTTTCACAAATTATGTAGATGGAGGTAGCAAATCGGGCAATGTGTGAAAATGAAATAATAAATATCAAATATAATTGTTGAAGGAAGTTTTTCTTTGTCAAGGAATTGTAGAGGAAATTCAAAAGAGAATAAAAACAAAAAATCAAAAGAGTAGGTTGGCAAAGTCATAGATCTAAGTTTTAATTTTTTTTGTCAAAGTTTCATTGATAATTAAAGAGGAGAATGTAACAACTCTCATTCCATAAACAACGATGAATAGTTGAACGAGTAACATAAATAATAGTCTGTTGATAATTAAAGAATGAAATTTTTATTTTTCTAAAAGGAATTATAGAACGAAATTTAAAAGAGAGTAAGAATAAAAATTCAAAAGAGTACGTTGACAAAGCATCAATTAAGTTTTAATTTTTTAATCAAAAGATTCCATTGATATTTAAACTTAAAGAGGACAATATAACAACTACTGTTCGAAAAGTAATTATGGATCGTTGAACATATATTATAAAATAACAGATTTTTGACTCAAACTGTCTTCTCTAGCACAATGGTGAGCAAGAACATTCTTAACTTTATTACAAAATCGGAATTCAACAAAGGAAAACTATCCAAAAACATCAAAATGTCCTCGATGACAAGACATAGATCATGAGTGAGCGGATACTTATTTTGGATAATAATGATCATCCTAAAACAATCTGAGTAGATGATGATTCGATCCTGATTAAAAGGCATGCAAGCTTCAAACCCTCACATGATTCCATTGTTTCAGCTTAATCTTACTAAGATTGAAATCATTCAAAGGTATAAGATCCATAGCAGCCGACTTTCCCCTGGGATCTCACGATGACCAACCAAGACCTTCTGGGTCCCCATCAAGGCTCCTAGCAACATCAGTTAATAACGCCCAACAGTTTTTCCGAACTAGGCCCTTCCAAGAATCAATCGAACGCATCAACACTTCCTCCTCCATCTAAACAACACGCCTAAAACCTAAAAAACTAGCTTCATCCCTCTTCACCACGATCAATGGATAAAAGACAACCATTAAAGCAAATATCATTTCTAGCTTCTGGAGATATCAACGACGAAAAATGAAACATTGCCTCAAAGAAATATAATCTGCAAAAAAGTCCAAAGATTGGGTAAGAAAACGCCAAACATCCCAAGTAGACCTCCCTTGCAGCCTACCCAAATGCGAATCTGCTCAAGAATTAAAAGTGATTGGCATAATGACATTGAAAAAACATATGCATGGAAGACTCCTCAGATAATAAACCAAGTTTTAGTTGATCAAATGATGTGTTAATAATTTATAAGTTAATTTGATAAATAATTTTAATATGCAATAAAATATCAACTTATGAATAATTGACACATCTCTTAAAATACTCACCTAAACCACTAGAAATCTCCGAAATACAATGAACTATCACAACTATCTCTTTCATGAGCTAGAATGAGATGAAACAAGTTGATAACTATTAGTGCCTCTTATTCAACAATGAACAAAAAATACTGTAAACGTTGGGCAAGCAACAAACTTTCCTATTATAAGAGCCTCAACTCCTCGGGAGCATGATTAAGATCGATACAAATGTAAATCTTTAATATATTAAAAGTAGTAAGTGAATGATAATCATTTTTAGACAATATCACCCATTTATTATTCTTAAATTCCTTTAATGACATTTTATACTCCATATGACATTTGACTAATGGTTTTTCAATTGTACATTTAATATTGTGATATTCAAAAAATAATTAATTATGAAATACGAATATTATCAACATTTTTTAAATGTAGATTTATGATCAATGTCAAATACACGCCACGTTTTTTATTAGTGGTTTATTAAGATTCGAACATATCTTGAAAGAAAAAAAAGTTCGTGAAATTTTTAATTTCTAAATCCTAATGATCAACAATAATAAAATATATTTACAACAATGAAAATTAATTATATTTTAGTAATTTTGTGATGTATCGGCGTTGTTAAAATAAATAATTTTTAATGATTCAATAACATAAAGTAGTGAGAACTATAAAGATAATAACTTAAAATTCAATTAAAATTAATTTATCGATTGAAAGTTAAAATTATGTGTTCATAATTTTAATAAAACTTAATACTAGATTTTTCTTTGTTATCTATTTAAAATGACTGTGACTTTCTTACTAGTTTAACTAAAGTTCTTGTTAACGATCAAGATCTCTTTGAAACTGGATGACTATTGGGCTGAAGACAACAGCCCAATAAATGTAGAAGTTAATGAGAGGCCCAAATTTGTTGGTGAGGTTTCATAACAGAATGTAGTTCGTCCCAAATGACAAATGTGTTGGATTCTCCCATAAATACTTTGACCAGTGGTGGAGTTGGGAAAAAGGTTTCAGTATTGTGTCTTTCTATTATCTTGATATGGGAGTTTTAATTTAATTTACTAAATGCTATGCACAAAGCTGTTCTCCTACACAAAACCATAGTTAATTCAGGCTAATAATCTACCTTAATTTACTGAGTCTCTGACATGTGAAGTTGAATGTTTATTACATAATATAATAGATACACTTTCTCAATTAAAAAAAACAACAACCATTTCTATAGAGTTGAATATAAGAATTATTTTCCCGAAAACTTGACATTTTTAAGGAAAAATAAATGTTGAAAAATTAGACTTTCTTAAATTCTGAACAACGAGTCGGACGAGTTGGAGTGACATGAAAAAAATTAGGTGATAATAATAAGCAAAATCATCTAAGCTAATGTGGAAGGGAAGGTGACTTCAAAACTTATAGCAATTATAGACTAATCGAGTTATAAAATAAATTTTTAGTTGATTAAGAGAAGTGTTAATTATTCATAAATAGATTAATTATTTTTTAAATTAACATATAAATTATTAACATATCACCTAATCAATTATTAACATATCACCTCAAAACTTAATTTATGAAACGATAATTTTATTGACCACCAATCTTTTTCATAATTAAGGTGAAATGATTCTAACATGGTTTATATAGAGCACAAATGGAAACAGGGCTCGATGAGTGGCTGCGGAATTCGTATATACGCTATACACCTCACTGCATATGTCAGCTATTAGAGAGTAGGCCAAGCCCAGTTAGACTAAGGGGATGAATGGGAAATTGATAGCATTACCTCAATCATTAATAACATTCCATAGCTAATGGTCCCAAAAGATAGGCTTAGTTGCTTTAATCAATGACCTGAATGAGTATAAATTTCTTAATATATTCAAATACAGTTGAATTTCAACACGTTTGACTAAAAAGAAGCTGCTACTTTGTTTTTAATCTTTCTTTGGAGAAAAAACTGGTACAAATGTTCATATACATAAAAATAAATTGGAAATTATGAATACAAATCAAAAGGAAATCCCTACCTACTTAAATACATTTCCAATTAATTAATCTATGAACAGTTAAAGTTTTTCTCGTTTTTTTTCCCTAATGGAAAACTTCGGTGTGCAAAGCTGCGTTAATTTCCATCTTTTCTGCTTCCCACTTAGCTTTAGGAATGACTCCATCATGTAAAGGCACGTAATCCTAATAGGAAGAAGATGAAAAAAATCATTATTTAATTATTAAGAAAAGAAAAAGAAGTCGATAAAAATGAAAATTCAAAAAAAGAAGAAGAAGAAAAGAAACCTCTAGCTTTTGAACCAGTTCATGGGAATTTGGAGCAGAAACAATAATGTTACGTTGGGAGGGAGTGATGAATCCATCATCCACAGCTTTGTCAATGAAAGTGAGAAGATAATTATAGTATCCTTCTACATTCAGCAATCCTACCTAATCAATTCCAAAAATAATTACTCTATGATACTGCGATTGTAACATACTGTTGTGAATGAGGAGATGAGCCAGAAAAAAAATAATGTTACACTCTCAGTATCACAATAAAATAAAATGACGTTAAAAAGAAAGAAGATGATTTATACAGGCTTGTCATGGATTCCAAGCTGGGCCCACGTTATGACTTCCAATAACTCTTCCAAAGTTCCATATCCACCTACCCATATTCATACACACACACATAATAAATATGAATTAATTAATTTCCACTTATTAATTAATTATATGGTAGAGAGAGAGATGAAAAAGAGAAGGAGAGAGAGAGAGAAACCAGGAAGAGCAATAAAACAATCAGAATGACGAGACATCTCAGCTTTTCTTTGATGCATGTCGGCTACTGGTTTGACCTCTCCTACTGTCTCCCCTGTTATCTACAAATTAACCCCATAATCCATATTAATTCATATCCAAATTTACCAAATACATATATATATATATATATATATATATATATCTAAAAGACAGCTGTGGTAGAAGAATCTATAATATTACCTCTTTAGACATCAAAGTTTTTGGAATTATTCTGTCAAATAAAACCACGTACATAAACAATCAGTAACTATTTTTTCTTATTTTTTTAATCATAAAAACCATCAAGATTGATCTCACCATATGTCAGAAATCATTCTAACAAAATCTCTCACCTCCAACTTTTGATATTGACTAAGGAATTCGAGCTGCTTACGAGTTATGGTCTAATTAAATCATTTTTTTCAAACCCGAAATAGAAAAAAAATAAAATTAATTATATGTAGTACAATAATTGATAGCTAAATATAGAAGAACGTACCCAAGAACATGGCCACCACCGCGATGGACCTCACGGGCTACTAATCCCATTAACCCAACACTTCCTCCTCCATACACTAAATCCAATCTCCTGGACACCTGATGATCATGAATTATACAAAATAATTTCATAAAAATAATCAGATAATTAATTTTAAAAAAAAAAAGAAAAAGAAAAAGATAATTACCAGCTCTTGGCCAAGCTGAAGGGCAGCATCACGATAGCAATTTCTCTTCCCAGTACTGCTTCCACAAAAAACACATACTTTTTTAAACCTTGACTTTGCTACGCTTTCCTTTTCCTCCATTAATTTCTCTATTTTTTTCAAATGTTTTCTTCTTAATTTTCTTTGGGGATTCTCTGGTTTGAAATAACGAAGGAGGGACAGAAAAGGGTCATATATAGAAGAAAAACAAAGCCCCCACGACAATTTTATTTGACATTTTATTCAATAAAAAATCATTTTCGTTACAAGTGGAATCTGGTTGGTCCACGTATGCTTATAACTCCGACTTTTTGGCTTTACTGGAATTATCCCTCCGACATGATTCGACTATGTGGTATCCCCACACATTCGTGTACGACTATCTTTAGTACCCTTCACTTTTTATCTAATCACTTCCCAACAACCTAGCTACTATATTCCNCACACACCCTCTCTCTCTCTCTCACACACACACCCTCTCTCTCTCTCTCACACACACACCCTCTCCCTCCCTAATATATGTTTTTTAAGTTATAAATTTCACCCCTATCATAACGTAAAATATGATTTTTTTAAATAATATTTTTTAACAGTCTCTAATTTGAATCATGATAATTAAATAAAATAAATTTATTTATCATTTTATTGAACAAATATCAGCTAGGTATGAAAATATAAGAGTAGCAATATAATCGAAGTGACCAAACTATTTCTTAACCGAAACATGAAATTAAAGTTTTTGGATATGAGACAAAACTAGGTGTAAATATGGTGTTACAAATCAGTTAAATTAAGAGGTTATTTTACTTTTAAAACAAAGCAGATCAAACTTTAAATTAAGAGGTTATCGTATATTTACGTAAATTATAATAGATGTCAGAATAATTTTTTTTATTTTTGTCTTACAAATTTTACCTCCCTTGCATCTAAAGTATGATTTTTTGTTCACGTCAACAATTTTAATAAATTTAAAATTTAAGATAATATGATTCAAGCTCATAATATCTTGAGTAAGAATGTGAAATTAATTAATAGCCGTTTAAATTTAATATGTTAAAAAAATTATACTTTTGGCGGTGGTAGCAATATTCAAATGGACACGATTTTATGATTCTCTTCAGAAATAAATTTCTCGTCTGACCGAGTAATTTTGACTTTTGTTAAAATATAATTTTAATATTATCACGGAATTTCACGTAAATGCTATTCTTTTTGTCCTCACAACTAACTCTAATATCAAAATAATTTAATTTATTATTTAGTTATCCTTCTTAGTCTTTTCATCAAACTCTTAATATACCGTGCCAAGAAGCTTGTCTATTTTCAAGAAAGAACTCTCCGTTTGTTCTTTCTGTTCATCCTCTAATCTTCTCGTTTTCTCTGAGAAGTGCTATTCGTCCTTTCTCTGTTCTCATTACTATCGTTGTTTCTTTGATAATTGATTATCTCTCTCTCAATCATCTTGTTATCTCAATGGTTGTGATTATTGATTATTAGAAATATACGTGTTAAAAAAATAACAGAGAAATTTTGAGTAGAAGAAGGAAGTATTCGAGAAATTTTTGAACTCAAGACTTGATCTCAGGTTGAAGGTCTGGAAGCTCTAATGGATATTGTACTTGTATCTGAGGGAAGAAAGTTCTTATCGGTTTAGATTCGTCTTTATCTTCCCTCCATACGGCTGATTCTTCGAGCTTAGGGATGAATCCTTCTTGGATAACCCCTATTGATAGATGGACTAAAGTGAACGGCGACATTTCGTTTTCTCCATCGTCAAAGATGAGTGCTATCGAGATTGTGTGCAAAGACTCAATGGGAAGTATGATTTTTTAGGATGGCTTTCAGGTCAATTCTCAGTTCATGATTATAGATTGTAGAATCTTGTGATAGATATCCATTCCAAGATCAATCAAGGGTTAGCTATTTCTTTTCTTTGAGTTAATAGAAATTGTAACTCAATTTGTTGATGTTATTGTAAAATATAACCTAGATCAAGATATAGTTATTCATAGTGATTTTTGTTTACCCGCTTCTTTTATTAGCTTGATTGATACAAAAGAAGTTTATGAGAGTGGTTTAAACCCCCTTAACTATGATTTTTGTTTTTCAATATAATCTGGTTTCGTTAAAAAAACTTTTAATATACCGTTCTTGTTGATATAATATTTTAGAAAAAATTTCCATGTCACCCTCGTTGTTTACTTAAATGACATAGATACACTCTCTAGTTTATAAAATGACACATAAATTTATTCTATGAAAGATATATTAATTTTGAAACAACAATATTATCCATATAACTAGCAACATAAATGATTTTCACGGTTCACAATTCTAAAAAAGCGAGGAATGATTTGTTAGTACATGGTATTTAAACAGAGTTAGTTTAAAATTTAACAATTTTGAATCTCTTTTTATCACAACCCTAACTTAAAGGGAGATCTGAGCCATGTTACAAACTAAAAAAGAGTTAGTGTCATTTAATATGATCAGTAAACGAATATTTTTTTCTATATTTAAGAATGTAGAGTAAAACTTTTCTATTTTTCCATAATTAAGAAGTATACTATCAACCGCCGCTAATCAATAAGTGAATGGATAAACATCTAATAAAGGGCTTCTCGTTTTTGCACACAAAATATATTATATAGTTCGTATATAAATGGGCAATAGTAGTCTTTTCCACCCAACAACTAACATACTTTAAGAATAAAGGAATAAATTTATGTGTCATATTCTTTGAATTCTCCATCCTTCCTTTCTTAAACAACTTTTTGTTTCGTTTGAATTGGTCAAAAAAGGAAAAACGTCATCCCCTATGTGGACACTATTTCCTTGAAACTTCCTGAAAAGAAACATGTCTAATGTTCTTGCACCTGTAGTATGGATCATAATTCTCTTTGTTGGAAGCTCAACAGTAAATGGGAAGATTAATATGAGTCATACCAAAAAGTAAAAAGAGAATAAAAGGACAACTTTTTTTACCTGCTTACTTACATCTGGCCGATCTCGTCTAGATCGTGCCCTCTACCGTTCAAAAGTGAATGTAGAGAGTCTAATTTTCCTATATTACCATGTTATTAATTACTCTATAGTTCATCTTCTTTTATAATTTAAGGTATACAGTGGTTAAACTCTCACACTCATATCATAAATCATGGGTCGAAGTCATAATTATAGAGGCCTAAAACCTTTGAGCCAGGCCTCAGTTGACAAGCTCAAATGCCATAAAATCAATTTCGAGCATGACTCAAACCCTTTCGTCCACTATAAAAACCCATAGCTTTTCTCAATAACTCAAGGTGCTTAACTCTTTATCACGTATTCATTCTCTAGTTCTCTAACATTATTCTACTTAAATACTATTACTTACTTGAGCGTCAGAGTCTAATTGATTAAACACTACAGTGTTGTCAAGTTAATACTTTTAGGTTTACTCTACATTTTTGATTCGTAGGGTCATCACTCAAGTACCGAGCGAACCACATTTCTAATATAAATTTTCACACCTATAGTAATTTCCCTCAATCAACAAAGAATTGAAGCAAGTTTCTATTAAAGAAACTTTTTTTTCTTGCCGATAGAATGAGAAAATAGCCAACTATATGGTTAAATTTTTTTTATACAAGTGAATTAAAAGACTTTTTAAATTCTTTCACTCAAGTGTGATACTAGAAATTTATCAAGAATGCACTTAATAACGTGTGATGTACCTAGCTTTAAAACCCAAGAAGACATATAACAATTGGCTAAATGTCATTGTCATGTAGTCCTTTTCTAAATTTCATAAATTTCATGTAACTATTGTAATTGTTTCATTTATTGCGATAATTTTTTGACAATTATTGTGACGGTTTTAAACAACCATCGCAATAGTTTAATTTATTACGATGGTTATGCAGAAACCGTCACAGAATACTAGTCATATTGTTATGGTTTTTTGAAACCGTCGCAAAATAATGGTCATATTGCTACTGTTCACGGAAACCGTCGGCACTGAAATGATATATTTCGTATACTTCAAAGCAGTTTCTTTCTTCTTTAAATGGTTGCTGCGACGGTTCAGCGAACCGTGGCAATAGAAAACCCTATAATTCGTTTGCGGGTTTCCTTTTCCCCCACTTTTCCTCTTTTTGTTTCTGAAATTTTCCAGTCGCGCGAACCATCACATCCTTTCCACAACCTCCGCCATTTTCTCTCCTCAATTAGCACGAACCTTCACCATTTTCTCCTCAATCGGCGTCGGTGACTCTCACCCATCTCTTCAATCGACGCCGGAGGCTCGGTGTGCAATCTCTCAGCTCTTCAATCAACGTCAGATGGGCGGTGTGCTCTCTATCAGCTCTTCAATAAGCGTCGGATGTTCGGTGTGCTCTCTCTCAACTCTCCTTCGTGGGTCACAGGTTAGTATGCGTGCAATCTTCCTTTGGTTTTGTGAAGATTGGCAGTGTTACTGGGTTGGATTTTCTGGTTTTTAATTTTGCTTTAGAAGGAGGATTGATTTGGTGTTTTGGCTTAAGCTGTTGGAGTGAAAAACAAAGTTGAATTGTTAAAAAGAAATTGAACATGATGGGAATGGAAAATGAAAAATGCTTGATTTAGTAAAGATATGAAGAGAATTTGTGAAAAAATGAAAATAATTATGAGTTCTTTGTTAAGATCATTTGCAATTAATTTCGACTATTCAGCTAATGATGCTGCTTGCTTTGTTAAGGCTTTTTTTTTCAACCTCCAATAGATTCTCCCCACCATTCATAATAGATGGCATGTCCAAACATGAGGATGCATATTCCGCTGTTTCCAAGTATGACCGGCTGCAATATTGAATTTTCATATTCACTATAAAATGATGCAGCTGAGGAATATAATGCAACAATTAAATACTGAGGCAAGCTACAAAGAAATGGATTTTATGTCATCTTACGAGCACCTTAAATCAGGCCACTGCATCAATTGTCGCTTACAATCTGGTTAAATAATAGTTCCTTGGTGTTTTGGGACAATGTTGTGGTTCTTGCCTAAATTGTTTCAAGTTGGATTCTAGATTTGGTGGATTTTGAGTTGATTTGATGAAGATAATATTATGAAATCAATTTAAGCAACATATGAACTTGTCTATGGGATCCTATCTCCAATTTAGGACTATGTGATAATTTAAGATATGTTAAATCTATGTGATAATGAAAGTTCTATTACATTGACCACCATTCATCAGGTCTTTCTCCATTTTGCAGCTCTGCTTCGTGTAAGACTTTTTTTATTGTTGGACTTTGCGTATAATTCGCCTCACTTTCTTCTAATTTTTCTCTTTTCATGTGCAGTCACCAAGCTTAGAATGAGATGTTGTTTTCACAGTTAATGTACTCAACTTTGTTATTGTAGGATAAAAGTTATTTTAGAGTGTGTTGACTTTTAATGAGAATATTTCACATCATTAATGAAAGAGATATTTCTCCATTCATAAAATTAATTATCTTAACTGGCATCATCTCCAATGTGAAGCATGTTGAGATTTGAATAGTCAATTATGTATATACTATTTTTTTGCCTCTCTCCTTTATCTTAACCGACACTACTGATTATTATTGTTAATAATTTTTTATTATTTTTAATTTAATTCATGTAAATAATTATTATCACAGTACTGATGAATTTTTTGATTAATTTAACAAAATAATGATTATATATTCATAAATATTTATAATAATCTTTATATAAATAATTATTGCAATCCATATAAATATATGTCTTTCCTTATCTAAACAAAAGTTTGTAATATATTGTGAAAAATAATTTGTAATATATTTACTCCAAATCTATATTTATTTATTTGATTAATGAGCACATATTTTCCTAAAAATGACCAATAATTCCCCTGAAAAAATAAGGAATTGCTTCATCTAAAAACATATTCATTTAATGAAAAAATGATAGATTCAAAATGAATATATCTTTGTTAAAAATATCTAATTATTCAGAATTCATATTTATTTATTTTATTATTAAATATATAGCTGTCTAAAAATCACAATGAATTCTCCCTTAAAATAAGGGATTGTTCAATCCTTAAATATATGCATTTGATGAAAAAATTATATAACTAATTCTAGGACAAAATATTTTTAGAAATAATTATTTTCATTAATTAAATAAGTACTTATAGATATAAAATAGTCCAATAAATATATTAGATATAAGTAATGAAAGTAATTACATAGTTCATATTATTCCTATTTTATCATATTATATATCTCATATATATAATATCTTTTGTGCATTTTGTGTCATAAATGAAAGTGTGTTAAATCAATATTTTTGATATTATTAGTGAATCAGATTTTTTTACATATATCGTGTATATTTTTTTACCATTTTATGGTATTACTACTCTCACAATTTTGTTTTGTTTACATAAGAAAATTTGAAGATCTTTTTTAAAATTTGTTAAAGAACAATTCAGATATATTTTTAAAAATCCAAAGATTACTCGTAGATGATACATGACTATTTTTAACCATCTGTTTAATATATAATAAATATATTAATATTAATTATCTTAGAGAAGTGTGAAGTGAGAATATAAAGTTATGGTCAAATTAATTTGGTTATTAACATAATCATTTTTAAAAATGGCTAAAAACTATAACACCCTATTAGAATGGTTAAATGCTACAATTTCTGAAGAATCAATCTCAAGCATGAGCCAAACTCTTTAGCCCACTATAAAAACCCATAGTTTTTCCCAATAACTCAAGGTACTTAGCTTCTTATCTGGAATTCATTTTCTAATTCTCTAGTCATATTCAGCTACAATACTATTAATGACTTGAGCGTCGGAGCTTAATAACTTAAACACTATATTGTCGCAAGTTGATACTTTTACGTTTATATATTTTATTCGTAGACTCACTCAATTACGGAGTGACATATGATCACATTTCCAACGGTAAAATTTTCACACCTACAGTGATATCCCTCAATCAACAATGAATTGAAACAAGTTTCTGGCAAATAAACTTTTTTTTTTCTTGCCGATGGAATGAAAAAATAGCCAACCAATGGTTAAAAAAAAATACAAGTGAATTACAATACTTTTTTTAATTCTTTCACTCAAATTGGATACTATAAATTTATCAAGAATGCACTTAGTAATGTGTAATTGTGCCTAAAAACCCAAGAAGACATATAACAATTTTTGGCTAAATGTCATAGTCATGTAGTCATTTTCTAAATTTCGTAAATTTCTCAATGCTTTAAATGAAATGAATATGAAATAAGAAAGAAGTAGGGCAGATTCCCATGGTCCTGGCAGCTGGATTTTACGTGTACAACTTCTCTAAGACTTTTATCATAAAAAAGAAAATGACATTTTTTTTGCAGCCCTCAAGAAAATGTATACAGATCATTCCTTACTGTCGTATATTAAAAAGAGGGGTTATGTTCTTCTCCTTAAGCTCAAATGGAACGGTGAACTTAACACAAACGGTAAAGAAAAAAGTTGCTCTGATTTCTCATTATCTATTAGTGCGAACAGTACATGAGATCTGTCATCATTATCTATTAGGGCGAACTCATGCGATCTGTCATCATTATCTATTAGGGCGAACTCATGCGATCTATATGTTCTTTTTACTGACAGATCATATACATGTTTCTTTTACTGACTAATCACATACAACATAATCTTTCATGATAAAAATGATCTGACCTAAGAAATCGTATCTCAATAAAATTCAAGATCTCATATTGAACACATCAAGAATCAAAATAATTATAGAGCGGAAACATACCTGAATCCATGATGATGGGTTGTTGTTTAGAGCCGAGCGGTTGAACTTTCAGATCTACACGATTCTCTATCCGAGAGTCTCTTTTGATAAAACCTCTCAGTTTTCTCTCTAACAATGAGATATTAGGGAGAATGAAATGGTTTCCCGTTATCGTGTGCCCTGGGGACAATAACCATTTATAGATAATTCATCATTTAGTATTTCTATATTAGCCCATCATAAAAATAAAAATTACATTTAAGTCTCTACACATTAAAGGATCCACAACATATAAGATACGTTAAAATCTCAATTATCCAAACCTTAGTAGATCACTTTTAATTAGATTTAACTTTATTTGACAGTCTGTAAAGTATAATTATTTTACACATAAATCTATTGTTGGATTAATTATCCAACATTAATAGGTTTGTAGGATTTGGGTGTTTTTAGCTGAGACATTATTTTTTCATTTTTATTTGTAGTTGAAAATTAAAATTGTTGTTCGATGAGTAACATGTCATTCCTAAGTAAACTTAAAGCTAATATAGCTGGCTTTGTAACTTGCAAAGTCAGAGAATGTTATTATCTGTTTGGCGGGCTGCTGAAAAGTAAAACTAATTTTTATAGTCTTTAAGGAAAATAAACTAATTCTTGATTATTCACTGTCATTTGTGTGAATTAGAAATTCAATTAATTACTTAAAAGTTTCAATGGGAAGCAGTAAAGCACCGGTGATTTGAATTATAACCAGGCAGTCATCTCCATCAATATATTATGAGTGTTTTCTTAACCATCAATAACGTAATGACACATGTTATGTCGCATTAGGAGGCCCCGATGAAGGAAAGATTTAGAGAAAAAGAATCGACCTTATCGGATCAGTACCGAGAATGCTTGAGTTGCTCAGACTCGAGCACATGAAAGGGTAGGGATAAAGTCCACAAAGAGAGCTTGGATAATACCGAACACGAGACCGTCATTACTCGCCGAAGGTAGCGCCCTAAAGGCTCAATCGCCTTGACATGATGTTCAGATAGCCTCCGTCCGGTCTTTCAACATTTAATGCTAAAAGTTTTATTTTAAGGTCGTCTCGCTTCTGTACAATTGAAAATATGTTTCGTGTATTGTGAGGCTTCCCGGGCACGTCTCCGAGAGGCTCTTCGACACGCTTCCTCCCACCCAAAAGCCCAGGTATAAATACATCTACCAATATACAAAAGAGGTGTGCCTTCTCTCCCCTAAGGAAATTATGCCAAAATATCGACCAAATACTGACTTAGACATCAGAGGCTATTAGGCGGGGCAATCACCTCCCGGTTCCTCCTCTCGCCTTTGGATTTTTTGTTTGTGTTTTACAAATGATGAGGTGGCAAGGAGTTCTATCCAGAGGGGAGACTACTCGAGGATTATTGTTGAAGTTTTCGGCATCAACAGTTGGTGTTGAATACCGGGCCCATTCTATATTTGTGAGATAAAAAGGGTTCAAATACTTTGAACAGATACGACTTCATCTCGCAAATATAGAATGGGCCCGGTATTCTACGCTGATGAAGTCTGGGATGAAAGAGAGGATTCACCATTCCCCCCGTTGAGAGAGGAACTTTCTACCATCATAATAATGGCATGGCAAAGGAAGAAAGATACGGTGGTTATCACCTCTGAGGTAACCAGTAAAGGGAAGAAAGGCATGTCAGTCAGTCATAACGGTCTATTGTGCGGAAATGATCCTCTCTTGCGACTTAAAAGTTCACCGCCAGAGTCATCACTCACTCGAGGAACCCTAGAGGAGGGCTATCTGAGGAAGAGTAAGGAAACTCCCTAATTTGGAGGAACTGTCACCCCTTGAAGAAACCGGCACCAAAGCAAAACCAGGCTTCGCAAGGCCAAGCGCTCCCATTTTGTAAGGTTCTGGTTGGGGTCATCCTAGGAGGATAGAGGAGGAGAATAAGGTCGTCGGAGAGTGAACGAAAGCAAAATCCCTTGAAGGACCCTCTGGGGGTAGTATGTGAGCAGCTGCAGAAAATGAAGGAAAATATTGGTGGGACACCCTCCACCCTACTCCTTGGTGCCCTTTATTGGACACCAATAATTTTGCAAAGCTCCTGCTCATATGAAGAAAAATCACATTGTACGGGTGAACGGGCCTGAAAACATTCTTAGTTGAAATACATAGCCCCACATGGATCCTCCCATGGTTGTTAGAATCGTGATCCGGATCGTAAGATCGTATGATCCTACGATCCTGTAATTTTTAAATAATCTGGATCAAATATAGAATCAGAATCATGTGGGATCGTGGTAGGATTGCCATATGAAGGATATCACAATCCTACGATCCCACCGATCCTACCTTTTTCTCTATTTATAAAATAATTATAAGGGTGCGATGGTGGGATTTGAACCCTAGCACCAAAGGTTTACCGATGACTATTTAACCATTGAACCAACAATGCTTATGTAACAAAAATGAATATATTTTATATTTAATTAAACATTTGACTATTTTTATAACATTTCAATGTATCTATTTTGTGACTTACACCTCCTAAAGTTATCAAATTAGAATGAATTCCGGCACTACTATTTTATTATATTTAGACATTAATTTTAATATTGTTACAAACTCATTAAATTTGAAGTTATAAATCAAACACTCTCAACCCTGATGTATTATAATAATGATCTTAACATATTTAATCAATAATTATCTTTGCATATTTATTTATTTATATTTCATAGTTTGAAACAACAATTAGGTGAAGTTTATTAAGTTAACTTGTATTGAACCTTTTTTTATATGAAATTTCTTTCTTCAAAACTTAAAAGTATGAGAACTCTACCTAATATGATGTCATTTTAGATGAATTGGTGTTATTTTTCTTTAATAAGTAGATGACTTAGTGTTATATAATCATTTTCTTAAATATGTTGAAGTGTCATTAGCATAAATCTACTTTTTACTAATGAATTATTAGGAATTGATAGGATCTTACGATCATCGATCCGATCCTACGATTATCGATCATATACCTTTCCATCGATCCTAGGTAGGATCGCGATCCTGACAACCTTGAATCATCCACCGCTGGTGAGTGCAAATTTGGGCTAGGCAGCTCCCGACTCCCACATCCCGATTCAGGTGAAACAGAAGGATGAAGGCCGTGACAAAACTGGTATTCAGGCTCGTGAAAAAAGCCAGGACATGAAGCCCCAATGAGAGGGCAAGGACTGTCACGAGACCTCTTGCTCTAATTTTTGGTAAAAGAAGACTGTCCACGATTAAATACATGGGCGTGTTCCTCCTAAGCCTTCGCATAAAGTGGATAAACCCACAGGAAAAGAGCCAGTGACCAGCGCACCACTAAGAAAGACTTGAAGGGCCAAGTTGGTTGGTCGTACTCCCGCTAAAATAGCCAGAGAGGAAGGGATCAAGGACACATATCTGCCCATGAACAGAATGTGGAGCTCGGGAGGTCCTGCCATCGATACAAAGACGTAACTTGGGAAATGAGGATCCCACCCGTCTTCGGGGTCATACCATAATCATGAAGCTAATTAGGATTTCAGGATGCTCCCATCTCGAAGGAGGCATCGAGATCAGAACGTATAAATTAATAAATGCACACAAGTCACACATGATTTATTTTGGTAATGATTCTCCACTTCAGTTTTCCCCCAGCTGAGAGCAGAAGAAGCTATTTTCTTTTAAAATTGTCAACTCCAACATATAACGGATGATAAGGATTGTGTGCGTGAGGAATGATGTGATGCTCCGGCCCACTAGTCAGAATTAAACAAAAAAATGATAACTAGGGTGGTGCTCCAACCTGGCAGTCAGGATTAAACAAAAAGTGATGTGACGTGATACTTCAGCCCGATAGTCAGGATTAAATAAAAAATGATGATTGGCGTGGTGCTCTAGCCTGGTAGTCGGGATTAAACAAAAGGTAATGACTGGCTTGGTTCTCTAGCCTAACAATCAAAATTAAATAAAAAGTGATGACTGGTGAGGTGCTCCAGCCTGACAGTCAGGATAAAATAAACTGGTGCTCTAACCCGTCAGTCGGGATTAAACAAAAAGTGATGTCTGTCGAGCACTCATGCTCGTAGATAGGATCAAATGTCTAGCTAGAGCAGGCACACCTGTCTAGACATCAAGAAAAGATGTCTGTCGAGCACTCCAACTCGTCAGATGGGATTCAATGGTCTAGCCAGAGCAGGCACGCCTGGCTAGATATCAAGAAAAGATGTATGCCGAGCATTCATGCTCATAGACAGGATCAATGGTCTAGCCAGAGCAGGAACGCATGACTAGACATAAAGTAGAGATATCTGTCGAGCACTCATGCTCACAGATGAGATTTAAGGGTCTAGCCAGAGCAGAAACGCTTAGCTAGACATCAAGATAATATGTATGTCGAGCACGCATACTCACAGACGGGATTCGAGGGTCTAGCCAGAGCAGGCACGACTTGCTAGATATTAAGGAAAAATGTCTGCCGAGTACTCATGCTCGCAGACGGGATTCAAGGGTTTAGCCACAGTAGGCACGCCTGTCTAGACATTAAGGAAAGATGTTTGTTGAGCACTCATACTCGCAGGCGGGATTCAAATGTCTAGCCAGAGTGGGCCATCCTAGTTAGACTTCAAGGAAAGATGTCTGCCAAACTCTCATACTCACAGACAAGATTCAAAGGTCTAGACAGAGCGGACACGCCTGGCTAGACATCAAGGAAATATGTTTGCCAAGCACTTATGCTCGCAGATGGGAACAAGGGTCTAACCGGAGCAAGAATGCCTGGCTAGACCCAGGACAGTAATGACTGCCGAGCATTAAAGCTCGAAAGACAAAGGGTAAGATCCTCTGATGAGCGCTTCAGTTTAAGGATTTATCCATAGCAGAGACGCCTTGATAAGTGAAAAAGGAAAGGTCCTATGGAAAAAATACTAAGGGAAATGGATTTAGCTTGCTTTCTAAATCGCTAGACCAGGAAAAAACTCAACAAGAGAAGGTATGCTTGACTAAACATCAAAAGGTAAACTCCCAATTTGAGGAAGGTCCGCCCGACCAAATCTCCCAAATGGGAGCACGTAAAGACAAATATTATGACATGTCTAAATGACCTAACCTCCCTCAAAGGGGTCAGCCCACTAGGAAGGACTAAGTCCGTTCGAGGCCCACTCATGCTCGGGGTCAAAGCAACCCCACATCTTAGGTCAGGAAGAATAGGTTAGAACATTCATAACTCGAAGGAACAAAGGAATATGAAGTAAGTGAAACTTCATCTGCTCGAGGAATGTTTATTACTTAAAAGCACAACTCGTGCAACTATGAAATATAACGACAAAAGAAAGAAATAATAGAAAATCCGTAAGAAGGAGTTAGAGATTAATAAAGTTCATTCTCATTAATAAGGAGGTGGATTGTGGTCGATGAAAGGTTAAGACTGCTGGTAGAGTTGCAAACCTTTCTTAAGGATAACGCTTTGCAACATAGGGGCTTCACAACCACAAGCTGGTAACAGTTTAATCTATTGTATTACATAGATAGCCAATGAAACAGTAGCACAAAGGCTTACTAATATGCATTATATTACTGAAATGCTATTACAGAGATGAATATCCCTTTTACAGAGTTTTCATACAAGCTTGAAAAGAGTCTTGCAGACCCCTTTGAGAAGATGAACATGTTTTCTAGCTCCTCTAACCAATAACCAAATAATATTCTCTCAGTTAACAGAATTTGGCCTTTTGTGAAGCTAGTAAAGAAGAGGTGAAGATTGTAGTGTAGAAAGGACCAAAATCACACTTTAATGACACAACACCTTGACTTGGCATCTTGCCACTTGGATTAGATGACATGGTAAGAGTAGTCATAATATCCCCCCTCAAGCCAAAGTTGGGAGTGCCCACTTTGAGCTTGGATTTCACAAATTTAAACTTGTTTGTGGAGAGGACTTTTGTGAGAATGTCTGCAGTTTGTTCAAGAGATGGATCATAAAGAACTTGAAGACACTTAGATAGAAGTTGATCCCTTATGAAGTGAAGGTCCACCTCGATGTGTTTGGACCTTGCATGGAACATAGGGTGAGATGCAAGAGCAGCAACACTAAGATTGTCATACCAGATGGTGGAGGGTTGTTGAAGTGGTATATGTAGTTCTTTGAGAAGCTGAGTAAGCGACATTATGTATGTTACATTGTTAGTCAGAGACCAATAATCACTCTCTGTGGTGGGCCGGGACATAACTGATTGCTTCTCAGAGGACCAAGACACTAAAGAACCCCTAAGGAACACTGCAGCCACTAGTGCTCTTCCTGTCATTTGGATTGTTGGCCCAGTCAGCATATGAAAAATAGTCTAGGTGAAGATGAGAGGTTAATACCATTAGTGAGAGTCCTCTTGAGATACCTTAGCACTCTTTTTCAAGCCTATTAGTGGGTACATGTTATTTTATGCAGAAACAGATTGAGTCTGTTGACTATGAAAGAGATCTCAGGTCTAGTGAGTGTAAGATACTAAAGTGCCCCAATAGTGCTTCTATAGGGAGTGATGTCAACAAGAGGTTCAACATCATGCAAGGAAAGTTTAATGGAGGTGCTAGCTGGACTAGGGCATGGTTGACAACTTCCATTTGAGTTCTTTTGAAGAGCTCACAAATGTACTTAAACTGCGAGAGATGCATCCCAAAGTGAGATATGATAACTTCTATACCTAAGAAGTAGTGAAGTTGTCTAAGGTCCTTTAGGGCAAAGTAATTGTGAAGTTGATCGATGCACTGATGTATGAGGTTTGTGTCATTTCTAGTGATCAGTATGTCATCAGCATGAGAGTGTGCCTTACTTTGTCAAACTAGGCTCTTAAAGCCTGTTTAAGGCCATAGAGGGTCTTTCTAAGCCTACACAAATGATTTGATCTAGACTGGTTAATGAAACCCTTTGGTTGCTTCATGAAGAGTACCTCAGTTAGCTCCCCATTAAGAAATGTGTTGTTAACATCTAACTGTTGTATAGGCCATCTAAAGGTTACTGTAATAGTCAAAACTGTCCTGATGGTATTATGTTTAACAATAGGACTAAAAGTTTTTGAGAAATCAATCTCAAGGGTTGGTGAAACCCCTTAGAAACTAGCATGGCTTTAAGACATTGAACAATGCCATTATCATTGAGTTTGACCTTGTAGATCCACTTATTCCCAGCTAGATTCATGGAGAAGAGAAAGGAACCAAATCCCATGTTCTATTTTGCTTTAAGGGATTGTACTCTTTAGTCAAAGCTTGAGACCATTTAGGAAGTGTGAGGGATTTCTTGACTGATAAAGGTTCATCTGGAATAGGATGAGGTGCAAGAAGGTATTTAGAGGTAAGAAGGATCTTTGGTTTTTTTATGTCACTTTTGAACCTAGTGATCATAGGATGTTTGATGAGTAGAGGATTGGGAACAAGGAATGCTGGTGTGGGTAATGTGGGTCTAGGAATTGTCATAGGAATGGTCAAGGCATTAGACAAATCACTAGTAGGAGAAACATGAATGAACAAATGAGAGGGAGCAGAAACACTTACTTTAAGAGATGTTTGAGTGGAGTCTGCCAATTGAGGTGAACCTGGTAGAAGATGGCCTCATGGTGAATGAGGAGGAGAACCTGTACTATGATGACCAGGAAAAGATAAAGGAAGAGGTATATTATGACTAGGTTGGGGAAAGGGAAGGAAGGGCAAGGAACTAGACCCTGAAATCTGCGGAGAACAGGTACTGGGGGTATGAGAATTTGACTAATAGTAGTAGGGGAACTCTTTCTCATTAAAAATCACATTTCTAGATATATATATATATATAACTTGCCTGAAGGGTGTAGACACTTAAAACCCTTGTCGATAGGTGAGTAGCCTAAGAAGGTGCATTTGACAGACGTGAATTCTAGCTTATGAGCATTAAAGGCTCTAAGATAGGGATAACAGTTACACCCAAAGACTTTAATGTAGTGATAATATGGTATTATGTGAGTTAGGGCTTCTAAATGTGATTTGTGACCTAAGTTAGGTGTAGGTAACCTGTTGACAAGGAGTATAACACATTGAAAGTCATCCCTCTAAAATCTGTAGGGAAGAGAGGCTTGAGCTAGGAGGGTTAAGCCTGTTTCAACTATATTTTCTATCAGCTGAACCATTTTTATAGTGAATGAGAGGACATGGGCGTCTATGGGTCATGCCCTGAGATGTTAAGTAAGATGTGAAAGGCCTATACTCCCCCAATCAAATTGGACAGTTTTAATATATAAGTTGAATTGCTTCTCAACAAGGTTTTTAAACATGAGAAAAGTCTTAAATGCTTCAGATTTATATTTAAGAGGATATCTCCAGGTGAACTTACTATGAACATCTAAGAAGTGTATGTAGTACCAAAAACCTGTTAGGGGTTAAGCCTTAAAAGCATATTTATTGACATTTTGATATGAAACTTAATGAGGTCTATATTTTTTTTATAATTGTTCTTTTAAATTATTGTGGAATAATTTATATAAATATTTGAAAATTTCGTATTCATTTATGAGATTATAATCTTATATTAGTACGAGAATATTAAGATCATAAATAATGAATAAAATTGTCAGCAACATATTAAAGTATGAAATCTTTAATAAATGGTTGCTGGTACGGTTCACTAAGTATTATGAATGCGTGTGATCTAGATCCGGATAATTGATGTGTATAGAGATCTTAGTAAATATACTTTTTATAATGAGATTATACATGACTGGACCGATGTGAATTAATATCTTTATCAACGTGTCGTTTATCATAAAAATTTAATACACATCAATCGATGATCATATGTAGATCAGTCTAGATCCTGAGTAGTCATGAAATCTTATGCATGTCTACTGGATCCTTTAAATCACCCGTTAAGGTTTTTTGTAAACAAGCTAGTGACTTTGGTTTTGGAGATTCAATGATGTGGATAGATGAGAACATGATATTGCAAGATTTGAAATCCAAATACATGATCTTGTAAGATTTGAAATCTAAATTTTCCTAACAGATCATGTATTGATTATCTTAAGTGTTAATTCTGAAACTGAATAATTATTGAGCTCAAATTTATAATAAGATTAAAATTAACCAATCACTAGTGGATTAATGATACTTAAAGATCGAGAGGTATTTAGGGGGGTAAAAATGATAATTTTTTACCAACTCTGATTTATGAACCAATAATTGAAGGATAAAACTACATTAAATGATTATATCAGGGAACTACGTGAGAATACTCTATAAAAATATTTTATAATCATTAAGAGTTCAATTCCATTTTTATGGTGGAGTAATATTGGAATTAATAAATAAGATTATTTAATTAAAGAGTTTAATTATAAACTAGTTTATTTGAGCTTAGGATTATAGGCTCATGGTCTCCAAGTTATTTATATACTAATGCAATTTAGGGTGTGAATATTTCAGGACATGAGAAAAGGAATGACTTGCAAATGAATTTTTATTCTAGAGTACATAATTATGAGATAATTACGTGTGATTAATTAATTTATTGAATTATTTATATATTTAAACATATTTTTTGGAAATTATATATATATAAAATTACCAATTTTTTATTATTATCGATAAGTGAGACATAGTATCTAATTTGTGAACTTAGATAATTAAATTATTATTAGATAATAATTTAAATAAACTTTATATGTTATTTGTGAAATAACAAATAAGTTAGTTGATAGAGATAATCAGATATGTTAATTTTAAATTAACTGATATCTAGATAATTATCTTATTAAAATACATATTTAATTCATAGTAATTGCCACGTGTCAGTCACTGATAGGGTATCCAAAATTGACATGGATTACTGTGGTGCCACGTGGCACTACAGGAGTGAGTGTGCAACACTGCAGTGCTATATGGCACTACAATTGATAATTTTATAATTAAGTATTAAATTAGTTTATCCCTAAAAATCTGATACGCCATTATCTAGAATATATATAAATATTATTCTAATGACCTAGGTTTTTAAAAGAAGAGGAGAGAATCAGTTGTTCAGATCATCAGTTCGTCAATCAAGAGTCGAATTGATATAACGATTGGTGTGAGAGAGATTTTCTTTAGTGATTAAGCATTAATCAAATCTCTAAAATAATAATCACCACATTCTTTTAGAGAATCGTTTCACTAAAATACTTCTTAGTAAATTTTTAGATCTCATATGTTGAAAACATCTTGAGACATAAAAAGTAACTTGAAATATTTTACGTGCCCACACACGTCCTAGTGCGTTTAAGATTGACTTGGAAGATCTTGTTGTGGATCTTGATTTTTGCAAGAACACTTGATATAGACTACAATAGGTATATGATTCCTAACTTTGTATGTTGTAGATTTAACTTAAAAATATATAATAGATCCTGACTGATTGAAAAAAAGTTTTCAATAAAAAATTTTATTTGGTTATCGTGGCGTTGCGCAAGTTTTGTTTTATTAAAAGATTCAATTTTTATTAAAAGATTAATTTTTAAACGGCCACGCGCATTCTCGCTTCTGCCGCACACGTGCCGCGTTAACCAGCAAGTGGTATTAAAGTCAGGTCTTTCTATATTTATATGCTAAATGATGTGTGGGTTTTCTTACATTATTCATTTAATATGAGATACGTACGATGATGGATGGTTATGTTTTTTGAATGTATGAAAAATAATGGATCGTTAATTGTATGGTGATTATTGGGTTTGGCTTTATTTTAATTTTTCCTAGATCTTATGTAAGCCGAATTGAGGCATGAGAATTTTTTTAATTTTATTTTGAAAATTATTGTAGTTATTCCTAAAACGAGTAGACGAAGAATGCACGAGACGAATGGGAAAATTTTACTGTTCACGCGAAACACTGTTCATTTGCGAAAATACTGTTCACGCCTGGAATTTACTATTCTGGCAGAGGTGAGCAGTGACTTCGGTGAACAGTTGCTGTCCGACGCGATAGGTGGCTGTTGGTGGTGGTGATGGGTAGCGATCAGAGGATTCTATCGTCGGTGACAACTGTTGTCACGTTTTAGGAAAGTTTCCAACAATCCATGCAACCAACTCTGTCACCTAAGTGTTTCATTAGAAATCAAACTCTTTTAATTTAAATTTTGAAATTAATGTAATTTTAAAATTGACTATTAATTTTAATTTTATGAAAATTAAAAATTAATAAGTTGATTGGGTTTGACCCAAGTTTTGATCAAATCAAATAAATTGTTTATTTGACTAAATCAAAATCAACTATATTAAAAGGGTTAATTATAGAAATAGTTTTTCTAATTAAAAGGGTTTTGTTCAAAACTTGAAGATTGTGAAGATGGACATCAGGAGGAGAAGACAAATTTGAGAAATATGTATTC
This sequence comes from Datisca glomerata, assembly GCA_003255025.1. NCBI lineage: Eukaryota > Viridiplantae > Streptophyta > Magnoliopsida > Cucurbitales > Datiscaceae > Datisca > Datisca glomerata. Next base: position 1,588,003 of record QANY01013250.1, on the reverse strand, counting down.
TTGAAGTACGCTTTGTAGTTTTATTTCTTTATTTCAAGAGTTGTAATTTAGAAATACCCAATAGTCACTCGGTCCATTATTATTTTATTTAATTGTTAAATAACTATTTAATTATTATGGTTGATAGCATGTCCATGCATTAGTCGATCACATGTCATACATGAAAATCTCACACAGTTTTATTTAATCATGCATCTCATCTATAGAAACATGATTTATTAGAATTGTCATAATATGTTTATATGTATTGCTTTATGAAATCGATTGCATGTAAACTACTATGTTTTAACTAGTTAAAACTTGGTAAGCACACCACAGGAAAGACTATAGTAATTTTAGGTTAACCCATTTTAGTAAAAGAGTTTTATTAAAGTTTGATGAATATAATTAATTAGTTAATCTCTAAAAGAATAATCATCATGTTCTTTTAGAGAATCGTCTCACTAAAGTCCTCAATAAATCTCTAGATCTCATGCGTTGAGAACATCTAGAGACAGAAAAAGTGTCTTGTAATATTCTACGTGCCCACACACGTCCTAGTGCGTTGATGATTGACTTGGAAGATCTTGGTGTGGATCTCAGAGTCTACTGATCGTTGGAACGAAGGATCGATCGATTTTTGTAAGGATACTTGATACAGACTACAAGAGGTATATGATTCCTAATCTTGTATGTTGTAGATTTAACTTATAAATATATAATGGATCCTGACTGATTGAAAAAGTGTTTTCAATAAAAAATTTTATTTGGTTATCGTGGCGTTGCACAAGTTATGTTTTATTAAAAAATTTAATTTTTGTTAAAAGTTGAATTTTTTAAAAGGCCGTGTGCCTTCACGTTTCCGCCGAGACAACCAGCATAACCATGTATGTTCTTCTTTGCAGATGATTGATTCATCAAGGATGCTGGCTGATAGCGTGGTCATTTTCAGAGTTGACAATGGTACGCTCGTGTCAGGTAAAGTATTAGGGACAATCCATTTAGTTTTTGGATATAAATACTTAGTTTTGAGCGATGTTTATTATATTCCTGGTTTTTCGAGAAATTTGATTTCTCTTTCATTTTTCCAAGAACAGATATTCGAAATTTCTTTCATTAATAAAGAGTTTATTATTTCTAAGAATGGATTCGATATCTGTCATGCTAAAATTATAAACGGACTATATATGCTTAAATCGACTGAACGTTCGTTAAATAATTTTGATTTATTTAAAGTAAAAAAAACAAAAAATAACAAACGACAAAGAGTTTCTCATGATGATAACACATATTTATGTCATCTTTGGTCGGGACATATTAATCTAGATATTTTAAGCATGATAACAAAGTATGGTGCTTTGAGAGAGCTAAAAGTTAAAACTCTTCTTGTTTGTGAATCATGTTTAAAGGGTAAAATGACCAAGAGACCTTTCAAAGGAAAAGGCTAAAGACCCAAGGAACCACTTGAGTTAGTACATAGTGATGTCTGTGGACCGATCAATGTACAAGCTAGAGGTGGGTATGAGTATTTTGCCACTTTCATTTACGACTGCTCAAGATATGGTTAAAATTACCTAGTGCATCGAAAGCCTGAAACTTTTGGAAAGTTCAAAGACTTCAAGGCTGCAGCTGAAAAGCAATTAGGTAAATAATTAAAAACCCGTCGATCTAATCGAGGTGGTGAATACTAGGATTTGAATTCAAGGATTATTTGTTGGAGTGTGGAATGATATCCTAACTCACATCACCTGGAATACCACAACAAAATGGTGTTGGAGAGGGGAGAAACCGAACCTTATTAGATATGGTTAGGTCGATGTTAAGCTACTCATCATTGTCACTTACATTTTGGGAAAATGCACTACACATGGCAACTTACATTTTGAATGTAGTGTCCTCTAAGTATGTAAGCAAGATGCATTTAGAGTTATAGAATGACTCCAAACCTAGTTTATGTCATTTTCGTATATGTGGGTGTTCAGCTCACGTTCGTAGACCCAAGATCGGAAAGTTAGACTCAAGGTCTGAGATATGCATATTCGTTGGTTATTCTCGAGAGACTAGAGGTGAGTACTTTTATAGTCTCAATGATCAAAAAGTGTTTGTGTCGACAAATGCAACCTTTCTTGAGCATGACTATATCCAAAACTACAAATCTCGTAGCAAAGTAAATCTCGAGGAATTAGCGATTGATGATATCAGACCATTTTCAATTTCTACTGATAAACGATAAACCAGAGAAACCATAGTTCCTGCAAAGGAAACACCGGTATAACATCGTAGTGGGAGGGTTATGAGACAACAAGTTCGCTACGAACTAGAGGCACATGTCCTAGTGTCATACACTAATAAGGACGAACCCCTATCTTATGAAGAAACAATGGATGATCCTGAAAATGAGAAATGGCAAGATGCCATGAAGCAGGAAATGGAATTTGTATATTCCAATTCCGTCTAGGAACTATAGATTCACCTGAAGATGTCATATCCATTAGATGTAAATGGAGCTTCAAGAGGAAAATAGGTGCAGATGGTAGTAGAGACTTTTTAGGCATGGTTAGTAGCCAAGAGCTATACAAAAAGGGGGGAGTCAATTATGAAGAGACATTCTCACATGTGGCCATGCTAAAATCCATTCGTATCATTTTGTCCATAGCCGCTAGTTTTGACTATGAGATATGACAAATGGACGTTAAGATAGCTTTTCTGAATGTCTCTCTTAGAGAAAGCACATATATGATGCAACCAGAAGGGTCCGTACAAAAGGGCCAAGATCAGAAAGTATACAAGTTACTTAAATCCATTTATGGATTAAAGTAAGCATCTAGATCTTGGAATCTCACCTTTGATAAGATTATAAATTCTTGTGGCTTTGAACAAAATATTGACGAAGCCTGTGTTTATAAATAGACCAAAGATAAGATAGTGGCTTTCTTAGTTCTTTATGTTGATGATATTATACTCATTGAAAATGATGTAGAAACTTTATCAAAGGTAAATAAGTGGTTAGTTGAGAAATTTTAAATGAAATATTTTCGAGAAGCGAGCTATGTTCTAGGCATCCAAATCCTAAAGGATAGAAAGAATAAGTTATTGGCACTTTCTCAAGTATCTTATATTGATAAGGTGCTGGAGAGGTTCTCTATTGAGAATTTCAAGAAATGTCAACAACCGACAAGACATGGAATTGTCCTCTCTAAGGAACAATGTCCTAAGACACCTCAGCAATAAGAGGATATGAAGTGGGAATTTTAATGTATGTCATGTTGTGTACGAGACCGAACATCAATAATGCAGTGGGAATTGTCAGTATTATCAATCGAATCCAAATTTGGAACACTGGATTACAGTAAAGCGCATTCTCAAGTATCTTAGAAGAACGAGAAACTATATGTTTGTTTATTTAGGTGGAGACTAAAACCCCATTGTATATACTGATTTTGATTTTCAATCAGATAGAGGCAATCGAAAGTCGACATCTAGATCAGTTTTCACCCTAGGTGAAGGAGTTTTAGTCTCGAGAACAATCTAGCATTGCAGATTCCACTGTGGAAGTTCTTTTCTGATCTAGAAGTAACTCCAGCTATGGACAAGTCACTGATCATGTACTGTGATAACAATGGGGCGATAGTAAATTCCAAGGAACCAAGGAGTCATAAGAGGGAGCACATAGAGAGGAGATATCATCTTGTAAGAGAGATTGTGTATCGAGGCGATTTGACTGTTATTAAGATAGCATCAGAACAGAACCTAACTAATCCTTTTACAAAGACACTTCCTACGAAGTCATTTAAGGGACATATGCGTAACATGGGATTAAAAGAGATGCTACATTTGCTTTAGGGCAAGTGAGAGATTGTTGGGGGTTATGCCCTCAAAGCATGTGTATTGACATTTTGATATAAAATTTAAAGATGATTACATTTTTCTTATAATTGTTCTTTAAAATTATTGTTGAATAATTTATATAAATATATGAAAAATCCATATTCATTAATGAGACTATGATCTTGTATTAGTACGAGAGGATTAAGATCATAGATAATGAATAAAATTATCAGGAACATATTAAAGTATGAAATCTTTAATGAATGGTTGCTAGTATGATTCACTAAGTATTATGAATGCGTGTGATCTAGATCCAGATCACTGATGTAGATAAATATCTTAGTGAAAGTACTTTATATAATAAGATTATATATGACAGGACCGATGTTAATTAATATCTTTATTAACGTGTCGTTTATCATAAACATTTAATACACATGAATTCAATGATCATATATAGATCAGTCTGAATCTTGAGTAGCATCAACTCCTATACATGTCTATTGGATCTTTTGATTCTCTCGTTATGGTCTGTTTGTTAGTTAGGCAAGTGACTTTTGTTTTGGAGATTCAGCGATGTGGATGGTTGGGGACATGATCTTACAAGATTTGAAATTTAAGTTTTTCTAACGGATCATATATTGGTTCTTTTAAGTGTTAATTCTAGAACTGAATGGTTATTAAGCTCAAATTTATAATAAGATAATAAATTAGCCATTCACTAGTAGATTAATGGTACTTAAGGATCAAGAGGTAATTAGAAAAGTAAAACGGTAATTTTGACCAGTTCTACTTTACGAACCAATAATTGGAGGAAAGAATAAGATGAAATGATTATGTCAGTGGACTACATAAGAATACTCTGTAAATATATTCTATAATCTCTTAAAGTGCAATTCCCTATTTATAGTGGAGTAATAATGGAATTAATAAATAAGATTATCTAATTTATAGTAAAGTAATAATGAAATTAATAAATGAGAATACTCTAATTTATTGGGACTTAGAATTCTAGGCCATGGTCCCTAAGACACCTCTATACTACGCTGTCTAGAGTGTGAGTATTTCAGGGCATGAGAAAAGGATGACTCAGAAAACAATTTTTTATTCTAGGGCAAGTACATAATTATGAGATAATTATGTGTCATTAATTAATTAAGAATTAATTAATTAAGAATTAATTAATTGAATTATTTATATATTTAAATATAATTTTCGGAAATTATATATACATATATAATTATAAATATTTTATTATTATCGATAAGTAAGAAAGAATATCTAATTTGTAAATAATTAAATTATTATTAGATACTAATTTAAATCAACTAAATCTATTATTTGTGAAATAACAGATAAGATAGTTGATGAGAATAATCATATATGTTAATTTTAAATTAATTGATATCTAGATAATTATCTAATTAAAATAAATATTTAATTCACAGTAACATGTGTCAGCCACTGATAGGGTATCAAAAATTGACATGGACTACTGTAGTGCAACATAGACTACTGTAGTGCAACACGACACTATAGTTGTGCACAATTGCAGTGGGTCCCACTCCAATTGGTAATTTTACAAATAAATGTTATTTCAGTTTATCCCTAAAAATCTTATACCCCATTATTTAGAATATATACATATATTATTCTAATGCCTAGGCTGTTAAAAGAAGATGAGAGAATCAGTTGATCAGATTATCAGTTCGTCAATCAAGCGTTAATCAAATCTTTAAAAGAATAATCATCACGTTCTTTTAGAGAATTGTCTCCCTAAAGTCATTGTTAGTAAATCTCTAGATCTCATGTGTTGAGAACATCTAGAGACAGAAAAGCGTCTTATAATATTCTACGTGCCCACACACATCCTAGTGCGTTGAGGATTGACTTGGAAGATCTTGGTGTGGATTTCGGGGTCTACTGATCGTTGGAACAATTTCGTGGGAACGGAGGATCAATAAGTTTTTGCAAGGACACTTGATATAGACTACAAGAGTTATATGATTCTTAACTTTGTATGTTGTATATTTAACTTATAAATATATAATGGATCCTGACTGATTGAAAAATTATTTTCAATAAAAGTTTTGACTTTGGTTACCATGACGTTGCACAAGTTTTATTTTATTAAAATATTCTATTTTTAATAAAATTGAATTTTTTAAAATGCCACGCGCCTTCAAGCTTCTGCCGCGCACGCGCCGCAATGACCAATGAGACTTTCAAGGCACGGTGAGTAGCCATTGACTATACACAAAGGGAGACAGTTAATTATGAAGAGACATTCTCCCCTGTGGCCATGCTAAAATCCATTCACACCCTTTTGTCCATTACTACTAGTTGGATTACGAGATATGAAAAATGGACATCATGAAATTTTTTTTCTAAATGGCTCTCTCGAAGAAAACATTTATATGATGCAACCAGAAGGATTCGTATAAAAAAGACAAGATCAGAAAGTATGCAAGTTGCTTAAATTCATTTATGGTTTAAAGCAAGCATCTAGATCTTGGAAGCTTATCTTTGATAATATTATAAAGTCTTATGGCTTCAGACAAAATGTTGACAAAGCTTGTATTTATAAAAACATCAAAGACAAGATAGTGGTTTTCTTAGTTTTTTTATGTTGACGATATTCTTCTCATTTGGAATGATGTAGAAATTTTGTCAAAGGTAAATAAGTGATTAGTTGAAAAATTTCAAATGAAAGATTTAGGAGAAACGAGCTATGTTCTGAGCATCAAAATCCTAAGAGATAGAATGAACAAGCCCTTGGCACTTTCTCAGGCATCTTATATTGATAAGGTGCTGGAGAGATTCTATTTTGAGAATTTCAAGAAAGATCAACTACCGAACAAATATGGAATTGTCCTCTTTAAGAAACAGTGTCCTCAGACACCTCAAGAGGAAAAAGATATGAGAAAGGTTCCTTATGCTTCAGCAGTTGGTAGTCTTATGTATGTCATGTTGTGTACGAGACCATACATCTGTTATGCAGTGGGAATTGTTAGTCATTATTGATCGAAGCTAGGTTTGGAACACTGGATTGCTGTAAAGAACATCCTCAAGTATCTTAGGAGAATTAGAAACTATATGCTTATTTATTCAGGTGGAGACTTGAACCCCACTAGATGTACTGATTTTGATTTTCAATTAAATAGAGATAGTCGATAGTCGATGTCTGGATCAGTATTCATCCTACGTGGAGGAGCTGTAGTCTGGAGAAGTATTAAACAATCTAACATTGTAGATTCAACTATGGAATCCGAATATATATAGGCTTGTGAAGCTGCGAAACAAGCGGTATGACTCAGAAAGTTCTATACTGATCTAGAAGTAGTTCCAGATATGGACAAGCCGATAATCCTGTACTGTAACAACAGTGGGGCGGAAGTGATTTCCAAGGAACCGAGGAGTCACACGAGGGTCAAGTACATAGAGAGGAAATATTATATTGTAAGAGAGATTGCGCATCGAGTGGATGTGACTGTTATGAAGATAGCGTCAAAACAAAACCTGACTGATTCTTTTACAAAAACAGTTCCTGCGAAGTCATTTAAGGGTCATGTGCGTAATATTGGATTGAGAGAAATGCCACATTTGCCTTAGGGCAAGTGAGATATTGTTGGGAGTTATGCCCTCAAAGTATGTTTATTGACATTATGATATGAAATTTAATGAGGATTACATTTGTTTTATAATTGTTCTTTTAAATTATTGTTGAATAATTTATATAAACATATGAAAATTCAATATTCATTAATGAGACTATGATCATATATTAGTACGAGAGGATTACGATCATAGATAATGAATAAACTTGTGAGCAACATATAAAAGTATGAAATATTTAATGAATGATTGCTAGTACGGTTCACTAAGCATTATGAATTCGTGTGATCTAGGTCTGGATCATTGATGTGTTTAGACATATTAGTGAATGTATTTTATATAGTGAGATTATACATGACTGAGCCGATGTGAATTAATATATTTATCAACATGTCGTTTATCATAAAGATTTAATACACATCAATTCGATGATCATATGTAGATCAGTCAAATCCTGAGTAGTCATGAACTTCTGTGCATGTCTACTAGATCTTTTGATTCACTCGTTAAGGTTTGTTTGTAAAACACGCTAGTGATTTTTGTTTAGGAGATTCAATGATGTTGATGGTTGAGAACATGATCTTACAAGATTTAGAATCCAAGCTTTCTTAACGGATCGTATATTGGTTCACTTAAGTGTTAATTCTGGAACTGAATGGTTATTGAGCTCAAATTTATAATAAGATTATAAATTAGCCATTCACTAGTGGATTAACGGTACTTAAAGATCGAGATGTATTTAGAGGGGTAAAATGATAATTTTGACCAACTCTAATTTACGAACTAATAATTGAAAGACAGAACTATATGAAATGATTATATTAGTGGACTATATGAGAATACTCTGTAAATACATTCTATAATCACTAAAAGTTCAATTTCATATTTATAGTGGAGTAGTAATGCAATTAATAAATAAGATTATTTAATTAAAAAGTTTAATTTATAATTTGATTTATTGGAGCTTAGGATTATAGGTTCATGGTCCCCAAGTCACATATGTACTACTCAGTCTAAAGTGTGAATTTTTCAGGAAATGAGAAAATGACTAACTTGCAAATAAATTTTGATTCCAGGGAAAGTACATAATTATGAGATAACTATTTGTGATTAATTAATTTAAAATTAATTAATTTAATTATATATATAAATATAATTTTCGAAAATTATATATGTAAATAATTATCGATTATTTTTTCAAGTATCGACAAGTGAGACAGAATATCTAATTTATGAAATTAGATAATAATTTGAATCAACCAAATATGTTATTTGTGAAATAAAAAATAATTTAGGTTATAAGGATAATTAGATATGTTAATTTTAAATTAACTGATATCTGGATATTAATTTGATTAAAATAAATATATAATTTGTAGTAATTGTAACGTGTCGATCAATGATTGAGAATCATAAATCACCATGGACTGTTGTAGTGCCACGTGGCGTTACAACAGTAGGCGTATAACATTGTAATGCCACACGACAATGCAGTGTGGCGTAACACATAGTGCCATGAGGCACTGTGATGGTTTACGCCAATTGCAGTGTTGTGTGACGCTGCATTGTGTACCATTATACAGTGAGTCCCACTGTATTGGGAAATTTGAAATTAAATATTAATTTTTAATTATCTCTAAATATCTGATACACCATTATCTAGAAAAGATACATATACTATTCTAATAGCCTCAGTTGATGATAGAGTTAATCAGTTGATCAGTTCATTAATCAAGAATTGAATTGAGAACACGGTTAGTGTCCGAGTAATTTTCTCTACAATTAAAAGTTAATCACATTTCTAAAAGAATAATCATCGCGTTCTTTTAGAGAATCGTCTCACTAAAAAGATAGAAAAATATCGTGTAATATTCTACTTACCCACACACGTCCTAGTGCATTGAGGATTGACTTGGAAGATCTTGATGTGGATCTCAAAAATTACTGATCGTTGGAATGATTTCGTGGGACGGAGGATCGATCAGTTTTACAAGGACGCTTGATATAGACTACTAGAGGTATATGATTCCTAATCTTGTATGTTGTAGATCTAATGTATAAATATATAATGAAACGTGATTAAAATGAATTTTCAGTAAAAAAATTTATTTTTTTGGAAATCATTACGTCGCGCTTGTTTTCTTTTTATTGAAAAAGATTCATTTTTATTAAATTTTTTTAACACGCCTCCGCTGCGTGTGCGCCGTGTTTTCCAACAAAACCTTCCCTAGAAACAGTGTGTGTTGGTCCCCATAAGTCAGTGAATATTAATTCAAGAAGTTGTTTAGTGATATGTGAGATGTAGGAAAATGGAGAGAATGTATCTTGGCTTATTGGCAGGCATGGAAAAAGGAATGTTATGAGTTGGTAATTGGTTCTTTTATGTAAATTGAAGCTTTATGCAACACTCTGTGAGAAGGATAACCAAGTCTCATGTACCATAGAGTAGTATTAGAACAATTTGAACTAGTAGAAATTAGATAAGAAGTAGTATTTATATTTATTTGTGCAGGAAAAATGTTACAACTTCTTGAACCAGATGAGACACGGAACTAACACTAGGGCTAACACTAGCAGTACAACCAATATTTATATGCCTAGTGTGACCAAAACATTGAGACAGAGAGTAAGTTTAAGGGAACTTAGACACTAGACTGTAAACTAGAGCCCAGACCTTCTAACACCAGGTAGCTTCAGTTGGTAAAGTCCTCCTCTAAGGATCCCTTGAAGAGGAACCTTCCCTGTGTGGTTGTCCTTCACAAAACAACAAGATTTATGAAACTCAAGAAACACATTATTGTCTTTTGTAAGTTTGGACACACAGACCAAATTTTTGGTAATCTCAGGAACATGAAGAATGGAATTTAGTTTGATTGAGTGAGAGGGCATTTTTAAGACTGGATTACCAATATGAGAGATAGTGAGGAGAGTATCATTACCGACAACAAGCCTCTCAGATCCAGTATAGTCTGAAGCTATGCTCAGATTTCCAAATCAGAGGTTACATGGCTATTTGCACCACTATCCACATACCAATTGGAGTTTGGTATGGATTCAGGTCCTGTTGTATAGGCAACAACTTGTTGGGATGGGAAGTGATTCACCGGTGCATTGTTGGTTTGTTAATGGAATTTTAGAGTGATGCTCCTATCAAACCTGTAGTAGCACATATTTGCTCTATGGCCTGGCTTTCCACACACTAGACATATAAGCCTGTTGTTATTTCTCCCAAACTTGCCTCTTCTCTTCCTTTGATAAAATTACTCCCCTTGTTACCAGATAAGTTATTGTCTTTATTCCCAAATTGTCCACTACTAGAGTTAGGGAAGTTTCTTGTCTGATTATTATCTGAGGTTGTTACATTAACATTGGCTTGGACCACATTATTTTATGCTGATTTGAACTTTTCCAATCGATTTTCATGACTCATGAGTAGAGATTGGACATCTTCTAAACTCATACTTAAGACTCTCGAGTTGGTATTTACTACCATAGATTCATACTCGAGTTCCATGCCTTCAAGAAGATGAAGAACCGAGTCTTCTTCACCCACTGGTTGACCTGCAGCTGTTAGAAAATCTGTCAAGGACCTCATGTAATCAAAGTATTCACTGATGGATTTGTTGTCTTTGTTTGCTTCCTAAAGTTTCTCTTTTAGGTACATTAATCTGGCTTGTGATGAGCTTGTAAAATTCCTTTCCAGTGAGCTCTATACCTCACTGGAAGTTTTGTAGTTAGTAACAGAACCCAAAACTCCCTCAGTCATTGAGGTTCTAAGCCAACTCTGAGAAGTTGGTCACATATTACTCTGGATTTATAAGCCAAGTTAATTTCACATTTTCTAGATACTTGGGCGGGCATTGTGAGTAACCAAAGAGGATCTCATCCAAACCGTGTCCCACTACAACAAAGATCACTTGGGACTTCCATAATAGGAAGTTGCTCCTATCAAGCTTAGTTGATAAAGATGGGAGTTCGAGAATTGAACACCTGACGGGAGGTTAGTTGCCGCTGAAGCTACCTGATTCATCGCGGCTGCTTGACCATTGTTGTTTGCTACATTTCCTCGATTAGTTGCAGTTGTATTTTCGGTGTTGTTGCTTGAGTCACTCATGGTTTTACTCCTTGTCTCTGATACCAAGTTTAATCTACTATATTACACAGATAACCAATGAAACAGTAGCACAAAGGCTTACTTATATGCATTATATTACTGAAATGTTATTATAGAGATGAATACCCCGTTTATAGAGTTTCATACAAGCTTAAAAAGAATCTTGCAGACCCCTTTGAGAAGATGAACACGTAGACTAGCTCTTCTAACCAATAACCAAAGAATATTCTCTTTGTTAACAGAATTTGGCCTTTTGTGAAGCTGGAAAATGAGAGGTGAAAAGGGCAGTGTAGAAAAGACCAAAAACACACTTTAATGACTTGGAACCTTGGCTTGGCATCTTGCTGACTTGGCTTAGATGACATGACAAGAGTAGTCTTAATAGTAATCGATGAAAATAAAGGGTTCACCACACAGGCTTTTCGACGGGAAGAAAATCACTGCTAATAGGATATCGACGACTTTGAGGCACGACATTTAAAAGACAACAGAGAGGGAAACAATAATCATGTGAAGGAAAATTAGGAGGATCTCGAGAGGAAGCCTCCAAAATGGAAGAGGCCTCGTAAGAGGAAGGATTACAGTTCTCCCAAGAAGAAGAAAAAACTGAGGGCAAGAACGAGGTTTGATAAAGGTGTCGACTCTATAAGGAAGACAAAGATGAAGGGAATGAGGAAGAAGACTGCCCATTTATAGTCCTTGAAGGGGAAAACCGCTCATTTAATGGGCATTAAAAAGGATCATGATGGCGACCATTGAGGTTACCCTACAATCAATGAATTGACGAGTGGATTGCAATCAACCACATAAATGAAACGACGCGTCAAGAATGAAGTGACAGGGAGCTGTTAGGCTCCTTTAAGCGCATCCACACACCATTAATGCCTCAATTCCTGAGAGGTTAACGATCTCGAAATGAGGAAAGGCAAAATGACGCGTGCGCGGCTAAAATGGTCAAATAATTAATTTCATTCGGTGTAGTCTCCTTCGACGAATAAAACTTAAGGCACAAGAGTGAGATGCCCAAGGTAAGTGAAATCTAGCTCAGATGATGAAGTTTTCATACGTGGGTATAAGAGGCCACTAAGTCCTCGACTGGGGGCAACTGTTATGGGTATTTTCCTAACTCCCAATGATGCAATGACATGTGTTATGCCGTATTAGTAGGGACCCTCGATGAAGAAAAGTTTTGGAGGAAAAGAACCAACCTCACCTGGTCAGTGCCATGGATGCTCGGGTTGCCCAGACCCGAGCACATGAAAAGGCAGTGATAAAGTCCACAAAGAGAGCTCGGATAATCCTGAACATGAGGCCATCATTACTTGCCGAAGGCAGCGCCCTACAGGCCCAATCACCATGACAGGATGCCAGGATAACCTCTGTCGGGTCATTTCGACATTTAATGTTGAACGTTCTATGTCAAGGACGCTTCCATTCTATCTAATCGAAGACATGTTTTGTGTCTCGTGAGGCTTCCCCAGCACACCTCTGAGAGGCTTGTTCGACACACTTCCTCCCACTCGAAAACTCAGGTATAAATACATTTACCAATAAACGGAAGAGGTATGCCTTTTCTCCCCTAAAGAAATTATGCCAAAATATCGTCCAAATAATGATTTAGGCATCAGAGGCCCTTAGACTGGACAACCACCCTCGGTTCCTCATCTTTGGGTTCTTTGTTTGTATTTTGGAGACGATGAGATGGCAATGAGCTATATCCGGAGGGGAGACTAGTCGATGATTACTGTTGAAATTTTCGGCATCAACAAATTACCTTCCTTGAATCCATAAATTTAATTCATTAATTGGATGATTTGTCGAGTTGAGGAAGTAATGAATTAGTGTAATCTGGGATTGATATTAATTCAAAACAACAAATATTTAATTTTAGCCTATTTGTATATGTTTTGAAATTTAAGTACCAAAAGTGTATTTTTGAAATTTGGGACGTAAGTGTCCAACAAGTTCAGAGGGTTCCCGAAAGTTCACGTACGTTTCCTGTTTAATAAAATTGATTGACGTCTGTTTGAGGACTAAAGGTAAAAATTTTAAAAGTTAAGGGATTAAATTATTGATTTTTAAAGTTTTAAGAGTCAAGTGTCAAAAGATCCAAAGGTAAGGTGAATCCTAACTAGAAATTGTAATAGGAGTATCATATGAAATTCAGACCACTGCTATTTTTCTAATCAACTATGACATTTTTCACTAGAGAAGAAACTACGTTATCTTGTGTTAGATCTTGATTAGATAATTTTTTTTTATTAGATCTTGATTTAATATTCTTATGTAAGATTAACACATAATAAATCACATTCTAGCAATATATTTTTGCTAGATCATCATCTAGTAAACACTAATTATCTTTAAAAAAAAGGGGAAGTGACATAGAATATAACGTGAATAAAAAAATAAAGATCTTATTCATAAACACACAAATAAATATTTGCTTGAATGACATTCAAATAGACATAAAATCACTAAAATCCACCGGACGAACAAACAAAATTTCTTATTATTCAAAAGCTGCCGAAATTTTGCTACAAAATCACTTTAATTGGAAAACTAAAGAAACCCTCATAACAAAACATTAGAAAATTACAGAAAGATCCCTAAATTATGAAAAATTACAAAAATATCAAAACAGAACTCTAAATGATGAATTTGACTTTGAAAGTCTGACATTCTTGTTGAAGGCAGGGCCACGTTTAAATCTGATACTCGAGTAAAAAAGTTAAGCCTGTTTTTCATGAATCTTTTTTATTTTATATTTTTTCAAGCTGTTACGCAAATATTTTTGTTAATTGTTCTGCATCAGCAAAAGTCATCAAATCGTAAATACGATGAAGCATGCATGATGGAACTCATTCTAAGTAGGCCAGAGATTTGCAAGTTGCACGAGTTTTCCTTTCAATTATTCTTTGGTGAAGCTTTTAGAGAGCATCAACAAGATTCCTTCAGAAGAAACCCAAATGAAAAACATGATCTAATCTTCCTATATTATAAAAATATTTGCTGTAGCCTTTAGCTTTATGAATTAATTAGCCTTTTAAAACTAACAATTCCTATCTAAGAAATTTCGTCTCCATTTCTCGGAAATTCATTAAAATTTTGGAGCTTTACAAGTCTCATATTCTAAAAAAGATTGTCTGCCGTGGGAGACAACAATAGACATGTTGCTATATCGTCTGATCATATCTGAAAAGTTTAGAACGTGTAAAATTATGAGGAGAATAAAGTAAAAAAAATCACATTATTTTAAATTTTTTAAACATTTAATCTAAATCGTCTGAATCTATTTAGACGGCTCGAATTAAACTTTCTCTCTACAGTCGTTAACATCCTAATCCCTAGATTCCATGTCGAAAAGCAAAGCAACCAAAAACCGCACTACAAACTGGCAAATCTCAAGCAGTCCCCACTGTCTCTTCCACTTAAGATTTCCAAGACTATTCTAATCACTAGAAAATATCTTAACCACTAGAATGTCTTCAATTTCATCAACCCCCAAATGAAGCCATTTAAATATACATCAAACAAATCAAAATTGAAGGTTCCTGTAGGCAGTAGAGACATTTGGTGTGCCTTAATTAGCTGTTATACTTCGTACCATGTCGTACTAGGAAGCAATAAGGATGCTTCTTTCGTGGTACTTCTTCCCTTCAAGATCTTAGATCTAATCTCCTGTCTCTAACATGTCGTTTTAATCTTTTCTATAAAGCCAAAAAAAGAAACGTTTAGGTTAGCAGTCTCCTCATCTCTCTCTTTCAAAAACAAATCAATTTGGTATAGTAGTTTGTTTGACATCATGTCGTGTATCTTCCTTCACTTACCTTTCACAACCGGACGATCACTCGTCTACGACAGAGAAGAAGAGAAACGGGTTCACGAAATCTCCGAAACGTCTCTGACAATGTTGGACGCTTGTGGGACTTCCAAAGACGTCCTGTTTCGCCTGAAAGAACATTTACAAGGACTCCAGTTTACATTGCGTAGAGCGGGAGTTAGCAAGCAAAATACGACTAAAAATATTACAGCTTACAAGCATCATAGAAAAACACTGAAGAAAGCAGCATTAGACTGCTCGATTGCTTTAAAAGGAATTACAAATAGTAAACCAGTTAGTATGGACGACAATCTTATGGAAGTTGTGGAGGTTTTAAGGGAAGTGAGAGTTGGGACTGTTTGTGTGATTGAGTCTCTATTAGCTCTTATTTCTACGCCATGGCTAGAAAGGAGATGGGATAAAAGGACTAGGAAAGTGCATGATATTGGTAACAAGACAGTGGAGAAGAGTGAAAATGAGAGGTTAGAGGAGGTGGAGATTAGTATTGAAGAAGTTGAGGTTGAATTGGAGTTTATCTATAAACGTTTAATACAGGCTAGAGTTTTACTCTTGAACTTACTCACCTGCCACTAACTAGGAGTGGCTATGAGATTCCTAAGAAGCCAAATTAGCTGAGGATTTTCTTTCCCTTAAACATTGTTATTTTTGTTCATTTCATTCATTTTTTATTCATTGGTGTATTTTTTTCTGTCTGTTCCTCTATTTGGAAGGCTCAGATAATAATATGACGGAACAGTTGAAAACATGAGGGGATATTAATGATTGTAATCTAAAATCTACACTTTTCACAGTATGATTTAGATCTGCCTGCACAAAGGTATACCCAACTGATATATAAGCTTAACAATAATAGACTTCTTCTACACTTACAGAGTATGATGCTGAAATGGTGTCCTATGTCCATTACAGCAAATCATTCTAATCTATTTCAACAAAGCTCCTTTGCTTTCTCCATCTGGCCACTTCGTAGAATGCCTGACAACAACAAATTTGATATTTTTGTTGGCAAAGGCGAACGGAATTACAACAAATCTGACGTTGATCAGTTAATTTGTGGTAGTTGCTAAAGATAAATATATTGCCATTTACATTGGCAAATGAAATGGTAACTGCAGAATACAGGCAGATTGAATCTTCCTTTGAAATGAATAATCAATCATACAGTTAAAAGCTAAAAGGTATTCTAAGGATAGGCTTAAGTTCAGGCTTTTCATCTGCTTTCCAATTTTAGGGAACATCCATTACATAATTTCACAAATGCACCCAGCTTTCATCAACCCACATTAAGGCAGTTTCTTAATTATGGGGGAGGAACATTCATTATCTCTTTTCCCATTAGTAGTGCAAATTCGGTGGTCGTCTATGGAAAGGGAGAAGAGAGAAGGATACCTAATGCTCATGGCAAAATCCTCATGGCCCTCCCAGGGATGTCGCTAGCATTACACATCCGAAACAAAGGAAGTGCTTTAGAAATACAAATAGCTTAGCTACTGAGAAGGCTAAATAAGTCCCAACCAATACTACTGGCCTTGTAAAGTGACCCAAACCCTGAAAATCAAAGCCAACAACTCTGTAAGTATACAACCAACTGTAAATTAACTTCACTGTTACTGCAACTAAGAGGAACTGCTAGAGGAAACCATGAAAATTTCTCCACACTCTGGTTTAGCAATATAACATCAAGTTGTAAAACATCTTCTATACAAGGAGGAAAACCATCTAAGCAAAGCAAACTAAAATCTATGTTCTTTACATGGTACAGAATCTACTGATCACTGCAGCTCTATGGAAAATATGAACTTTATCCTCTTCTCTGACTCTCATTCATAAACCAAAAATGTCTATATAACACCCACATTCATCTCACAAAAACAGAGAAAAGAAATTTGGAACCTTTGTTTCCGTACATAACACAACACCCACATTCAGTTCAGCCCGTATAGTTCAAAACTATTGCTACTTCATCGTGCTACTCAATTCGAATATTATCCTTGGTGCTAGTAGAATTTAGCAAGCAACCTTGAAATTACTGATCTCGTTAGACCAGAAATTCGATAAAAAGGGTTTTACGAAATACCAAAGCAGGTTTACAGTGACAAGCGTGTGGGGGTTCAAAAAAACAGTGAAAGTTGAAGTAAATAAGGGTTCGTGTAATTGAAACTAGCAGGAGAATATCAAAAGCGAAATGTCGTTGTCGTACCGCATGAAGGATAGCTTTACATGCCCTTTCCAGTTAGCGCGCGCCAGCAGCTGGGTTGGTTCATAGTGAAGCCTTTGTAAGCGGTGCTCTCTCCATGTCTCCACTCTACTATCTCACTCTTAACTACAAAATTGATCCCCAATTTGGGCCTTTCAACTATAATGATCGAAAAATGACAATACGTTCGTTGGTATAGTTTAAGTAAAAATGTTGAAAAAATTAAACTACTGAAAAAGTTTAAATAGTAAAATTAGATGATAAGATATTAAGATAATTATTTTGGTAACGTATGGTTAAATGAAAAAAATTATTGAAAAATATGATTTTCTTGGGTAAAGTTGTGTGCGAAAATTTGATAAAATTGTTGGGAAAGTTAAATAAATAATATTAAAGTAATACAACTATTTATTATTTATAGTTTATTTTTTTATCAACATTTAATTTCTTGTCAATAATTATTTATAGATTCTAATATGTATTATGTCTGATAATTATTTATATATTAGTTTATGCACTAATTAATGAACTATTTTCTTAACCCACCAATAAAATTAAATCAACTATTTTTCTCTTACTACGTCAAAATTTAAAATAATATTTTTACTTACACCGTAGAAATAAATTAAATGACAAATTATTCAAAATTACACAGCAAAAATTGTATGCAGATTCTCTATTAGCAACTATTAAAAAATCTTAATAATTCATGTCTTGTTTGATTAAATTTTCTCTAATATCGTAAATTAATTATCGTACAGTTTTCCTCTTTTATATATAAAAATAAATCTAATATAAATAACTGTCATTTATATTAACACATTAAAATATTTAATAATACATAACAATTTTCCCGATACATGTACTTTTCTTCAGTAGATATGTATACCATGATTATCAATATTCTTCCGCTTCGGCAGAAACAAGCAAAATATTTTAGTTCTGTCACATGAACAAAACAGAACAATGATGTAATTTTTTAATATTTAAGTTAAATACAATCTAAAATTGAATATAAATGATTGAGGGACCCTCCATTCATGGTTTCATTCCACGGGTCCTGTCCTCCACACAAAAAGTGAGTGATAAACAATTCAGTTATATTCTCTTTTATAAATTTAGTATTTTTTAAATATTGATAGATTATGAATAATATTTATTTTAGGGAAGAAACTAATTTTAATTTTAAAAAAATATTTGATATTATTAACATGTAATCTAATCATTTAGATTTTAAATTTTGTACATATGAAGAGTTTATCTATCCTTAATTCAAACTTAATATTTTATTTTATTCATTCCAATTAACGTGCATATCTTAATCTCACAAGATGATCCCAAGATGAGTTGGCGGATGAGTCGGAAGGGACGAAAAAAATCTCAAAAATCGGTATCAGGATCGAGATATTTTACGACACTTTTGTGAAGCTTTGGTATTAAAGAAAATAAAATATCAAAATCAAGTAGGAATAATTGAACAAATAATGATATTTTTATGGGGATTTAGAAAAGTAAAAGTTATTTTAAAAAATGTGTGGATATGTTGTAAGATCGAAAATTTATTTGGTAAAGTGAATTTTTGGAGTAAAATGGTAGGGAAAGTAACGTGAGATTGTTATTTTACAAGTCTAAATAACTTTACCATGGTCAATGAAAATACTTGTAATAAGCATGAAAAAGTGTTGAAAAATAAGTTTACCATAACAAAAATCGGAAAAAACGACCCCTAAAAGTTAACTCCCAGTTGATAAGAAAACCCATTTCCAGCTGAAATTGAAAAACTAGTAAAAAAATTACTGCAAAAATGGTCGAGTAAAAAATTGGTTTACAAAAATTACAAAAACGTAAATAGATTATTTACAGTATTCCGGCCATTTTTTTTTAAAAATTCCGGTCATTTTTTAGCTTGAAAGTTTGTTATTTTTACAGTTCTCCCTATAATTTGAATTGAGAAATTTATTTCATAAAATAATAATAAAAATGTTATTATTAGTAAATTAAGTAACATTTGAAATAGTAAACTAAAAAACAATCAAGATATCATAATACCACACAAATAAGTTTTTTAAAAAATTATTACAATAAATAAATAAGAGAAATTTAAATTAACAAAAATATATAATATCTTATTATAAAAGCTTTTATTAATATAAAAAAAATATTATGGACAAGGAAAGATTTATAACGGACGTATTGGTAATGAAATTGAATTTGAAAGAGAATAAAAACAATCTAAACTATTAGAAAACCTCTAAATAGCTCCATGATTGACACATGTTCAAAATTTTTAAATTCTAATTAAACAGAATAGGTGAAATTTTAAAAGTTCATATTTAATAACTGAAAGATCTACTTTACCATAGTTCAAAGTCAAACCTATTATATTTTAATAATGAAAACAATTTTTTATTGTCATAATAAAAATATAACTATATTGATGAAGCATATAAACTAAATAAAAATAATAATCCAATTCATCATTAATAATGAAATTGTGGCAAATGCTCGTTGTTTATTTATTCACTACCTAATAATAGTGTCAGCTTTCTCAACCGACGGCCACGAGAAAGATTTTCCTATAGATAACCTTCATTAATATATCTCATCTAACATGAGTTGTGAGATGGGCGTTAGTGATGGTTGAAAGTTGAACTAAACCAAGGTTGAATAAGCGCTGCTTATGATTTGATTTGAGAGAGAAAGGGAGTTCTGTGTTAATTGTAGTTCGGTTGAGAAGACAAAGGTTAAAGGATAAGGGTTTCTTTTTAAGTTGGATTTTTGCACGTTTTTCTATTTTTTAGGTTTCTGGGCTCTATTGGGTGGTTTAGGAGTTTTTTCTTCATATAACATTTGTCCTCTTTGATTTTTTTATGCATAATAGTATTTAGTTTGAATAAAAAAATATTGAATAATATGAGCTAATATTAATATTTACTTCAAATTTCATAAATTGATGTTGTTATTTTCATAAATGAAAAACACAATACTCTTCTTTAAATTGTTAGACCTTAAAAAGGTTAAAGATGGCAGGTGTTGCGATCTGTTGTAACACTTCTATTACTCTTCGTCTTGATCGCTATATTGACATGATCAAATTTAAAACCACGACTTTTAAAATATTTTTGAAAATGTTGAGATTTATTCTTTATAGTTTTAATTTTTATTTTAATTTACGTGCAACACACATGTTTATTATACTAGTACTAGTATCTTTAAAAGGGGCTTAAGTTAGAAGAAATTTTTTATTTCTTAATTTACCCCTCACCTCTTTTTATGTGTTAATTTATATTTTATTTTGATATTTATTAAATAAATATAGAATCTATAGAATTACTTATCCAATAAAACTTTTAAGTTTTTAGATTTGATATTGAAATGAATTTGAAATTATTTTGTGGAACAATAGATGGTGGATTTGTATAGTTTGAACAATAATTTTAATACAAAAATTAAAATTATATATGAGATTATTTATATAACGAATATAATTTTATGAATTAGATTCAACGACTTAGATGTATATCTATATATAATCTTCTATAATCTACAATCCATAATTCTTCGAAACTATTAGAGCGTGTCCATATTTTGGGAAATATGAGTTGATGCAATAACAAGAATATTTCTAGTGAAAAATCTTTCACAATCCTTAGAAATATAGTTCACTGATAGATCAAAGGATAAGTAATTTGACATATATTCACATCGAGATCCATGAATGAACCAATTTATCATTCTGTATAGTATATAAAAAGGAAGTATGTTTGAAGAACTTTCATTGAACATTTTTCTCCAATCTCTTTATCCCAAAATTCCCTTTGACTGCACATGTTGTAATCTTACTTCATTTGTTACTTTTATCAGTTATTTTGATTATCTTTGTCATGCAATGTACTTCTTTTAACATGACACCCACATGTTCATTGCATGACTCATGAGTAAGTGATTTTGAAATGTAAATGAGAGATTGCAGTTTGATAGGAATATGAAAAGATTGAACTGGACACAATATACTAAAATGATCATAATAATATGAGGTACTTGTTAAATGGTAATATGATAAACATTAAATCCTAAAAATCAAGTCAAGTCGATTGATTTAAAAAAATGATGAGATAACTACTAAGAAAATCATTACAACTAAGATATTCAATGAACTGAATATTATTCAATGGACTATTAAATGGGTTGTATTTTCTTAGAAAACTACTTTTAACAAATTTTCATGTACTAAATAAACTTAATTATGTTAATAACTTCTCATAGTTATATGTGTAGTATTATATATGTATATGATTTTTTCCACTAATTATCGATTAAAAGAAAAGTATTGATAAAGGTACACTTATGTGTGTATTAATGAGATAGAGAGATTTTAGGAGCAAAAAATGATAAGAGGTAAATGCTCTATGCCGTATATGCCTCAACTGTCTTGAATCTGCCCTTTCATTGAATACATTTGCCTTATATAGACATTTAAAATTGTATGGGTTTGGTTAAAATAACTAATATAAAATGAGACAATCATTATGCCTAGGGTGTACACCCGATGGGATCATCCTACTTGGTATGAGTCCATTTTCCTTTCTTATTTCTCATCTATCTGGTACAGTCGCCAATCAATTATGGCCACTTGATTGTTGGTCCGAACCCCATTTTCCTGTTCTGATGTTCTTTCCCATCCTTGAAGTGATGGCCTCCATTCTTGAGGTGATGATCCCCCGTTCTTAAAGTGATTATCCCCCCGTTCTTGAAGCGATGGTTTCCATCATTGAAGTGATTATCCCCCGATCCTGAAGTGATGAACCCCATTCCTGAAGTGATGATTCCTCGTTCCTAAAGTGATGATCCTCGTTCCTGAGGTGATGATTCCTCATTCTTGAGGTGATGATCCGTGTATGAGTGTCTTGCGACTTCAGCCCGTAACTTGTTACTTTTCTACTGCTTTCTGCGAGCCCTATGTAGGTCTCCCCATTGCTCTTCGGCGATGCTCGTCGATGTGCAATGCATGCTCTCTGCACAAGTTCAGTTTTGGGAGAGTGGCTTTGGTTCACTTTCATCAATTTAGGATCTTCTTTTATTATGTAAAATATTAAGTGTCGCGCAAGAAAAGTCATTTATTTTTAAAAAAAGAAATGGCGTACCATCATTGCCTCATTTATGGGGTTGCTGACATGCTTCTTAAAAATTTCATTCCATCTTTATATCGTCTTTATCTTATCGTGATATGCATGCTCGTAGGTCTTGTTTTTCGTTCTCCACTCACGTCATTTCGTTGTACAATTCTTGCGTTATGCCCATTTCTGTCTGTTAGGTTTTCTTTTCTCCAGCTGTAGCATTGTCATTGGCTTGTCCGTTTTAGGTAGACCAGTAGTAATCATTTTATTGTACCTCTTCCCTATGTGCCCGACGTTTGCCCTTCCCCTTTTCAGAACTGATGTCTTTTCTCTTTCAAATCCATTAAACGTTTTGAACTTGATTTTGGCGTCCGTAGCCTTTTATCAAGTTGGTTTCCCTCATTTTTTTATTTTCACGCTCATTCCTATCTTCTGTAAGTTTCCCTTCTTCCATTCTTCATCTTCGTTATTTCTTTGCTTTTCTGTTTTCACATTTCTTTCACTGGTAGTAATGGAGGAGCATCCATTTAAGGTCACGTTCCCTTAGTCAGAAATAGGAACGAATTCAACCACTTCTCTACCCTTCACCAGGATGCCTTCCCGCCAGACATAGTCTATGGTTTCAGGGAAGGAATCCCTAAATCTTTCCCGTGTAATCCTTTCTATCGAATTTCACTAGCTCCAATGTACATAGCATTAGGCTTAAAACTTCATTTCTTTCCTCTTTTCCAAGAACTTTTTGGTACTTACAATCTCGCCCCCTTCCCAATATACCCATAGTACTTATAGGGTTTTTTTAGGGATTGAAGTCCTCAATAGGAGGCATAATTTAAATATAGGTGTAGATGAAATCTGCTCCGTGTACATAGTGAAAAGGAGTGGATTGTCCTATTACTTAGCTCCCCGCGCGAGAAAGAAGCGGGGAGGACTAGTCATTGACCTCCCCAATGGGGATAAAGGCTATGAGGAGGGTACTCTTCTTGTAAGTGGGCGGAACTCCCCTTTCTTTTTGTTTCCGCTTCTGTTTTGTTGTTTCATTTGTTGCGTTTGTCTTTTCTAAATAATAACATTTTTTTTTGTTTTGTGAAGACAAGAACCTAAACATGAGATTTTTTACCCTGGAAGAAGTAGTCGTGCAACTCTGTTGCCTATAATTGTCTGGAGTGGGACTGGAGAGATTTTTTTGACCGAAGGAGAGAGATCGAAGTTACGGTCGCGTCCGTTCCGGCTATTGACTTCCGTCAAGTGGTCTGGCCAAGCTCTTATGAACCTTAAAAATCAGAGCGGGGAAGAATAGGGATTTGCTTACGAAGAAAAAGAGCGTGGGGCTCAATGGGAAGCTGAACAAAAGGAGGCAGAAGAACATGGCACGATTTTCTGTTTCGCGTAAAATGATCTTGAGATGTCGAAGCGTCTACGGAGTAATCTGTAGGGGTACCTGGCAAGGGAAAGCGCTAAAAGACGGGGAACGCCAGCTCATCATCTGCCGCTTCAGGGGACGTTACTCCCACCGACCTTGATCTCCCTACCCCCGTTGCTGATGAGGTTCCTCCTATTGCGGAAAAGACGGTCGTGCTTCCTCTCTCGCCTGCTAAGAAGTTAGTCTCCCCTTCCTCTGGTTCTCCGTATTTGTCCGAGGAGATGGGTGTCTGGAGATGCCGGTGATACCCCGCGGCTCCACCGGTTCCAGCTGGCTTTAGTTTCTTGAAGCATTCTCGTTCCTCACACGTGGTTGAGAAGGGGATAAATATCTTAGGTGGATGCTCCTGTACTCCGTCAGATGTCCATTCATGACAAGGTTATTAGCCTGAGTCAAGCTTTGATGCAAGTATTTTTATTTTTATCTTTTTACGTCTTTATTTTTCCTATGTAAAGCTCTTTCCAACTAATACTTTTTAAACATGCCGTGACTTACCACAACGGGCTACAGGGTTCACGCTGTTGATGAGGAGGTAGCCAGTTGTAGGAGAAAGGTAATGGAGACCACCAAAGCTTATGGTGGAGTTGCCTCAGATCGGGATGATCTCAAGAATGTGGAGGCTAACCTTCAACGATTTGTTGGCCGTCTGACTTTCGAGCTTGATGCGGCCATGGCTAAACAGTCGAAGCTTGAGTGATCATTGCGGGAGACAGAGAGGATCGCTGAGATAATTGGGGAGAACCTGTCTATCATTGAGGCAAAGTTAGTTGAGGCTGAGCACGAGTTAGCTAAGTTGCGTGAACGACAGGCTGGTCTTGCGGTCGAGTACCAGGCCATGGTCGATGAGTATGAGCAGATGGCCTATACGTCGGGTTACCACGACGCCAAGATTGATAAACCTCTCTGTATGTCACTGGTCCCCCTTCTTGATGAGCCCGTTGATCCTGAGGCTGAGCTTATCGCTTACACCACTGAAGCGGCTGCTGATGACTCCCGAGGACACGAAGACTTAGCATCTTTTTCCTTTTTTCCTGTACTTTTTTCATTTCCTTGTACTTTTTTCTTTTGGAATTGTTTTGTAATCACTCTTTAACGAAAATGAATCCTTTCCTCAATATGTTTTTTCCATTTCCTTTTGTTTTCAGATACTTAGTATACGTTCATCAATCAATCTTGTTTTTAGTAAATCTCCATAAGCAATAAAAGATACCTTTCCTTTTAGAAGTTTCCTTGGTTTAGATTTAACTAAAATCATCAACTACTTAGTCCTTCAAATACTTTATTTCAAGAAATGTCTAGGCAAGAGTATGTTTACCCGTTGATGGGGTCACCTGCTTCCATGATTTCTCCTTCTCCAATTTTTTTTCTTTATGAGAGTAGAGCTTTAAGGGTTTTTTGTGCTCTTAGTTCCTTCTGGGAGTAGGACTTACGAACTGCCATTCTCATGGATTTTTTATTGTCCTTAGTTTCTTGTGGGAGTATGACTTATGAACTTCCCCTCCTAAGGACTTTTTTATTCCCTTAGTTCCTTCCTGAAGTAGAACTTATGAACTGCTCCTCCCAAGAACTTTTTTAGGCCCTTAGTTCATTCTGAGAGTAGGACTTATGAGCTACCTCTCTCAAGGATTTTTTAATGCCCTTAGTTACTTTTTATTAGTTGTTCGGCTGAGGAGAGAAGATTGACACTATTGTTTTTACGCGGAAAACCCTTGTGAGAGAAAACCACGGGAAAGATGCCTCATTAATGGATATTTTAGATTTTTTACACAAAATATTTTTTAGATGAATTGCATTCCATGGTTTCTACAATTCTGTTTCTTCTCATGTTTCCAAGTGGTAATAACCACTTCCTCCTATGTTACTGATGATGTACAGTCCTTCCCACTTTGGCCTGAGCTTCCCTTCCATTTGGAAGATTTTTCTTAGGACCAGTTCTCCTGTTTGAAATTCTCATTTCCTTACTTTCTTTTGGAAATAAGATCTCCATTTCTGATTATAATGAGCCATTCTTATAAGGGCCGCCTCCCTTCTTCCCTCTAGTTCATCGAGACCATTTTTTTGACTCCATTTTGTTGTTCATTTAGCTCGGATCTGATACGGCTTCCAATTTCTACAGGAATGACTGCTTCTACTTCGTATGCTAATGCGAACAAAGTTTTTCCTGTAGTTTCTCTCGGGGTCGTTCTGTATGCCCATTAGACTGCGGGTAGCTCTTCCACCAATTTTCTCACTGGGATTCCAACACTTTCTTTAGGTTTTCAAGTATGAATGAGTTTGATCTTCCTACTTGCTCGTTCCCCTGTGGGTAGTAAGGCATGGAGAAGTGATTCGTGATTCTCAGATCTGTATAAAATGTATTTACTAAGTTCCCAGTGAACTGATGTTCATTATCGGATACCAAGATCTGAGGGATCCTGTACCTGCACAGCAAGTTCTTCTATAGGAACCTCTTTACTTCTTGCTCACAAATTCTGGCAAAGACTTCAGCCTGGATCCAGGGCCCATTTCATGAACGGCCAAGGACTAGCCATATTTTTTAGTTCTTCGGGGGCCATTTTTGCTACAGGCGCGAACTCTGACATTTATCGCACCTTTTTGCATACTGTTTGGCCTCTTGATGCATTTGGGGTCAATAGTATCCTTCATTCATGACTTTATGGGCTAGTGATATACTCCCAATGTCATTTTAGAATATGCCCTCATGAATTTCTGCTAGCACATACTGAGCTTCATTTTCTCGTAGGGACTTTAAGTACGGCCCTGTAAACATTTTTTATATAATACCCCGTTAATTATCGTGTACCTGACACTTTTTTTACGCCTTTTTGGCAAGTAGTATGTCTTTAGGAAGTGTTCTTTCTTTAAGTAAGTGGATTATGCCATCATGCCAACTAGGATCCCATTCAATTTCTACATCAGCCACGTTAGTCCACAGCGAGATGCTTGGTTCCTTCATAATTTCTACGGGGATGTTCCTTCTGTAAAGGAAGCGTAATGAAGATCCTAGGTTTACCAGGGCATTAGCATGCGCGTTCTCAGTTCTCAGAATTCATTTGATCTCATAACTTTTTAGTGTACTAAGGAGATCTTTTGCCTGTTGCAAGTAATTCACCATCTGTTCATCTTTTGCTATAAACTCCCTCGTGACCTACTTCACGATTAACATGGAATCACAAATTTTTTTAACCTTAGTTACCTCATATTCCCGTAGCAGGGATACTCCCGCGATCAATGCTTCAAACTCTGCTTCATTATTTGACGCATTGAATTCGAAGGAGATGGGTTGTTTCAATATTTCCCCGAAGGGAGTTTGTGCCACCACCCCTGCTCCTGATCCTGTACTATTTGAAGCATCGTCCACAAAAGAGTTTCCAAGTTCCATCTTCTCCCGTTTGGTGGGTTTCCCATTCAACTTTCCCTTCTGTCAAGTCTGCTATGAAATCTGCTAATGCTTGTCCTTTTATTGAAGTTTGGGGCTCGTGAATGATGTTGTATTTGCTTAGCTCAATTGACCATTTTTATATTCTCTCGCTTGCCTACTTTGTATGTAGAAGGCTTTTAATGGGAGAATAAGTCAATACCTTGATGCTGTAGGTTTGGAAGTAGGGCCTTAGCTTCCGCGCTGCAGTTACAACGGCTAGTACTAGCTTCTCCATTCATTTATATCTCATTTCCACCGCTATAAGACTCTTACTTACAAAGTATACATGTTTTTGTTTCCTTTATTCTTTTTTTTATGAGTACTGCACTGAATGCCCCCGTTGATATGGCTATGTACAACAGAAGTTTCTTGCTGGGAGTAGGTTTGAAGAGTAAAGGTGTTAGAGGTTATGCCCTCAAAGCATGTGTATTGGCATTTTGATATAAAATTTCAAGAAGAGTACATTTTTCTTATAATTGCTCTTTTAAATTATTATTGAATAATTTATATAAATATCTGAGAATTCCATATTCATTAATGAGACTATGATCTTGTATTAGTACGAGAGGATTAAGATCATAGATAATGAATAAAATTATCAGCAACATATTAAAGTATGGAATCTTTAATGAATGGTTGCTAGTAGGGTTCACTAAGCTTTATGAATATGTTTGATCTAGATCTTGATCATTGATATGGATAGATATCTTAGTGAATGTAATTTATATAATAAGATTATATATGACATGACCGATGTGAAATAATATCTTTGTTGGCGTGTCGTTTATCATAAATATTTAATACACATCAATTCGATGATCATATGTAAATCAGTCTGAATCCTGAGTAGTCATGAACTCCTATGCATGTTTACTATATCTTTTGATTCACTCGTTAAGGTATGTTTGTTAATCAGGCTAGTGACTTTTGTTTTGAAATTTCAGTGATGTGGATAACTGGGGACATGATCTTACAATATTAGAATCTAAGCTTTCCTAATAGATCGTATATTGGTTCCGTTAAGTGTTAATTCTGAAACTGAGTAGTTATTGACTTTAAATTTATAATAAGATTATAAATTAATCATTCACTACTGGATTAATGGTACTTAAGAATCAAGATTGGAAGGGTAAAATGGTAATTTTGATCAGTTCTTATTTACAAACTAATAATTGGAGGACAGAACTATATGAAATGATTATTTCAGTGAACTACATGAGAATTTTCTGTAAATACATTCTACAATGTCTAAGAGTGCAATTCCATATTTATAGTGAAGAGTAATGGAATTAATAAATAAATTTATTTAATTAAAGAGTTTAATTAATAATCTGGTTTATTAGAGCTTAGAATTATAGGTCCATGGTCCCCAAGTCACCTCTATACTATATTGTCTATGATGCAAGTATTTCAGGACATAAAAAATGACTAACTTGCAAAATGAATTTTTATTCTAGGGCAAGTACATAATTATGAGATTATTGTGTGTGATTAATTAATTAAGAATTAATTAATAGAACTATTTATATATTTAAATATATATATATATATATAGATATAGATATAGATATATTGATATAAATAATTATCACTTTTCTTAATTATCAAAAAATGAGACAGGATATCTAATTTATGAAATTAAATAATTAAATTATTATTAGATAATAATTTAAATCAACTAAATTATTTATTTGTAAAATATAGATAAGTTAGTTGATAGGGATAACCAGATATGTTAATTTTAAATTAACTGATATCTATATAATTATCTGATTCAAAATAAATATTTAATTCGTAGTAATTGTCATGTGTCAATCACTGATAGGGTACCAGAAATTGACATAGACTACTGTGGCACTAGAGTAGTGTGTGTGCAACACTGCAGTGCCGTGAGACACTGTGCTGACTCATGGCACACTGCACTGCCATGTGGCACTACAGTTGTGCACATTTGTAGTGAGTCTCACTATAATTGATAATTTTATAATTAAATATTATTTCAGTTTATTCTTAAAAGTCTGATACGTCATTATTTAGAATATATACATATATTATTCTAATGGCCTAAGTTGTTGAAAGAACTGGAGAGAATCAGTTGATCAGATCATCAGTTCGTCAATCAAGAGTTGAATTGAGAACACGATTAGTGTTAGAGAGATATTCTTCTGTTATTAAACGTTAATCAAATCTCTAAAATAATAATCATCACGTTCTTTTAGAGAATCGTTTGACTAAAGTCATTTTCAGTAAATCTTTAGATCTCATGTGTTGAGAACATCTAGAGACAGAAAAAATGTCTTGCAATAGTCTATGTGCCCACACATGTCCTATTGCGTTGAGTATTGACTTGAAAGATCTTGGTACGGATCTCAGAGTCTACTGATTATTGAAATGATTTCGTGGAAACGGATGATCGATCTGTTTTTGTAAGGACACTTGATATAGACTACAAGAGATATATGATTTCTAATATTGTATGTTGTAGATTTAACTTATAAATATATAATGGATCCTGACTGATTGAAAAAAGAGTTTTCCATAAAAGTTTTTATTTGGTTATCGTGGTGTTACATAAATTTTATTTTATTAAATGATTCGATTTTTATTAAAAAAATTAATTTTTTATAAGGCCACGCACCTCCACACTTCTGCCGCGCACACGACGTGACTACCAGCAAGGGATATCAAAACAGTTTTATATATTTATATGTTAAATGTTGTGTGTGTTTTCATGCATTATTCATATAATATGAGATATGTATGATGATTATTGGTTATGTTTTTTGAATGTATGAAAAATAATGGATCGTTAATTGTATACTGATTATTAGGTAAGGATTTGTTTTAAATTTTCCTAAATCTTGTGTAAGGCGAATTAAGGCGTAGAATTTTTGTAATTTTATTTTGAGTATTATTGTAAGTTTTTTTGAAAGCGAGAAGATGAAGAACGCACAAGACAAATGGCAAAAATTTAATGTTCATGCGAAAATACGGTTATCTGTGAAAACACTATTCACGCTAGAAATTTACTGTTCTGACGGAGGGGAAGAGTGTTTAGCGTTATGCCATCAAATCATGTGTATTGACATTTTGATATGAAATTTAAAGAGGATTACATTTTTCTTATAATTTTTCTTTTAAATATTGTTGAATAATTTATATAAATATCTGAAAATTTCATATTCATTAATGAGACTATCATATTGCATTAGTACGAGAGAATTAATATCATAAATAATAAATAAAATTGTCAGCAACATATTAAAGTATGAAATCTTTAATGGATGGTTGCTAGTATGGTTAACTAATAATTATGAATGCGTGTGATCTAGATCTAGATAATTGATG
This sequence comes from Datisca glomerata, assembly GCA_003255025.1. NCBI lineage: Eukaryota > Viridiplantae > Streptophyta > Magnoliopsida > Cucurbitales > Datiscaceae > Datisca > Datisca glomerata. The sequence goes on along the minus strand of QANY01013250.1, from coordinate 1,557,120 downwards.
TGGATAGACATCTTAGTGAAGATACTTTATATAATAAGATTATATATGACAGAATCGATGTCAATTAATATCTTTATTAACATGTTGTTTAGCATAAGATTTAATACACATCAATTCGACGATCATATATAGATCAGTCTGAATCCTGAGTAGTCATGAACTCGTATGCATGTCTACTGGATCTTTTGATTCACTCATTAAGGTTTGTATGTTAATCAAGCTAGTGACTTTTATTTTGGAGATTCAGTGATGTGGATGGCTGGGGATATGATCTTACAAAATTTTGAATCTAAGATTTCCTAACGGATCGTATATTGGTTCTCTTAAGTGTTAATTTTGGAACTGAATGTTTATTGAGTTCAAATTTAATAAGATTATAAATTAGTCATTCACTAGTAGATTAATAGTACTTAAGGATCAATATGTAATTAGAAGGGTAAAATGATATTTTTGACCAGTTCTAATTTACGATCTAATAATTGTAGGACATAACTACATGAAATGATTATGTCAGTGGAATACATGAGAATACTCTGTAAATACATTCTATAATCTCTAGGAGTGCAATTTCATATTTATAGTGGAGTAATAATGAAATTTATAAAGAAGATTATTTAATTAAAGAGTTTAATTCATAATCTCGTTTATTGGATCTTAGGATTATAGGTCCATGGTTCCTAAAGTCACATTTATACTATATTGTCTAGGGTGTTAGTATTTCAGAATATGAGAAAAGGACTGACTTGCAAACAAAATTTTTATTTTGAGACAAGTACATAATTATGATATAATTATGTGTCATTAATTAATTGAATTATTTATATATTTAAATATAACTTTCAGAAACTATATATATATATAGTTATAAATTTTTTTAATTATCAAAAAGTGAGAAAAAATATCTAATTTATGAAATTATATAATTAAATTATCATTACATAATAATTTGATCAACTAAATCTGTTATTTGTGAAATAATAGATACGTTAGTTGATAGAGATAATTGGATATTTTAATTTTGAATTAATTGATATCTAGATAATTATCTTATTAAAATTAATATTTAATTCACAGTAATAATCACGTGTCAATCACTGATAGGATATCAGAAATTGACATGGACTACTGTGGTGTCACGTGGCACTACAATAGTGAGTGTACAACACAGTAGTGCCACATGGCACTACAATGGTGTCGTGAGGCATTGTGCTGGCTCACAGCACACTGCATTGTCATGTGGTAGTGCAGTTCTGCACAATTGTAATGAGTCCCACTGCAATTGGTAATTTTATAATTAAATATTATTTTAGTTTATCCATAAAAATATTATACACCATTATCTATAATATATGAAAATATTATTCTAATGGCCTAGATTGTTGAAAGAAAGGGAGAGAATCAATTGATCAGATCATCAGTTCATCAACCAAGAGTCGAACTGAAAACACAATTGGTGTCAGAGAGATTTTTTTTGTGATTAAACGTTAATCAAATCTCTAAAAGATTAATCATCATGTTTCTAGAGAATCGTCTCACTAAAGTCATTCTCAATAAATCTTTAGATCTCATGTGTTGAGAACATGTAGCGACAAAAAAAGTATCTCGTAATATTCTACTTGCCCACACATGTCGTAGTGCGTTGAGAATTGACTTGGAAGATATTGGTGTGGATCTTGGAGTCTACTGATTGTTGCAACGATTTTCTTAGAATGGAAGATCGATCAGTTTTTGCAAGGACATTTGATATAGACTATTAGAGATATATGATTCCTAACATTATATGTTGTAAATTTAATTTATAAATATATAATGAATCCTAACTGATTGGAAAATTGTTTTCAATAAAAGTTTTTATTTGGTTATCGTGGCGTTGCGCAAGTTTTGTTTAATTACACGCCGCGACGACTAACAAGTGGTATCGGAGCAATCTTTATATATTTATATGTTAAATGTTGTGCGTTTTTTCTTGATTTTTTCATATAATATGAGATATGTATGATGATGAATGGTTATATTTTTTGAATGTATGAAAAATAATGGATTATTAGTTGTATAATGATTATTGGGTTAGGTTTTGTTTTAATTTTTCTAGATCTTTTGTAAGCCGAATTGAGGGGTATGAATTTTTGAAATTTATTTTGAATATTATTGTAATTTATTCCGAAGTTTACTATTCCGACGGTGGTGAACAATGCTGACGGTATTGTACCGACGGTGAACAGTGCTGTTCGGTTCCATAGGCGACTGTCGGCGATGAGATGGGCATCAGTGGTGATGGGCGGCGATTTGAGAGTCCTATTATCGGTGACAACTGTTGTCACGTTTTAGGAAAGTTTTCAACAAACCATGCAACAAACTCTATCACCTAATTATTTCATTAAAACCCAAACTCTTTTAATTATCCACTTAAATTTTGAAATTAATGTAATCTTTAAATTAAATATTAATTTTTGATTTTAGGAAAATTAAAAATTAATAGGTTAATTGGGTTTGACCCAATGTTGACCAAATTAAATAAAATGTCAATTTGACTAAGTCAAAGTCAACTTTATTAAAATGGATAATTATAGAAATTGTTTTAATTAAGAAAATAGTTTTTCTAATTTAAAAGGGTTTTGTTCAAAACTTGAAAATTATAAAGAAAGATATCAGGAAAAGAAATCAATATTTGAGAAATATGTATTTTGAAGTCCGCCATGTAATTTTCTTTATTTATTTCAAGCGTTGTAATTTAGAAATACTCAATAGTCACTCGATCTATTATTATTTTATTTAATTGTTATATTCGATAACATATCCATGCATTAGTCGTTCACATGCCATACATGAAAACCCTACACAATTTTATTTAATCATGCATCTCATTTGTAGAAACATGATTTATATGTACTGCTTTATGAAATCAATTGCATATAAATTGCTAGGTTTTAACTAGTTAAAACTTGGTAATCACACCGCATTAAAGACTATAATAACCTTTAGGTTAACCGACTTTAGTAAACGAGTTTTATTAAAGTTTGATGAATATAATTAATTAGTTAATCTATGTTCACATAATTATGACTTATACGTTTTAGAAAGTTAAATGAACTTAGACCAATGAGATTGGAGTGTTTGATAATTAAATATTCATAGGGTTATTATTTTAACTAGTAATTAATTTAGAATTAATTGATTAGTTAAAATACTAACAAATTATCCTAAAATAGTGAGTGGGAGAAGGTTGACATGTCAATGTAACATATGATATCCATAATTAGTACAACATTGTGAGATATAGTGAGGGCCCCGAGATGGCTTTGTTTTCATCCCCCTAAGGAAGGTTTCAAGTTGTACCAATACCAATGTTGAACTTCTTAAGAAGATAGGAGGAACTGATGTAGTTTAGTTTTGACCGACCCTAAGGCGGCATATTTTAAATGAAGCCATGAAATCTGAAATGATGGCTTACACTCACAATTGAGCTTTCATGTAAATAGTTGTGACTTGACCAACCAAGCGATACCTTATTGTTAAAAGAAAAAATATGAGATATCTTAAATTTTAATCAACAAGGATGAGAATGTCTTATTGATAGTCTGAGGTTAATCTGACCGACCCTAAGGCGGCACATTAATTGTTGGGTTGTTTTAATGTGATTAGTAAATGCTAAATTTATGTGTTTATTATGATTGCATTCATGCATCACGTTTATTTTTTTAATTCTAGATATTTATCAATTATATTGAATCATGTATATTTTAAATTTCAGTTATCAATATTGTGTCTATTATGGGCAACCATGTTATTGCTTTACTCGCTCTCGAGAAATTGAATGGTAATAATTTCGTACGTTGAAAATCAATATGAAAATGATTTGTGAGAACCATAAGTTCATTCTTACTGAAAAATGTTCTGAGTAGCCTGCTACTAACGTCCCTAAGAATGTTAGGGACAAATATGATGCTTGGATAATATCAAACAACAAGGCGAAGTGCTACATGCTTGTGAGCATAAATGATATTCTGAGGACCAAGCATGAAAGCATGGAGATTGCCTATGAGATTATGGAATCTTTAGAGGCAATGTTTGGGCAGCAGTCCGATCAAAGTCTTCATGAGGCCACTAGAAGCTATATGACAAATAAGATGAGGAAAGGTACAGAAAAGGAAGAAGAATAATGGTAAGGACAAGAGTAAGAATAAAAGAGTAAAGAAAGCCAAGACATCACCGAAAACCAAAAAGAACAAGAAAGACAGCAAGCCCAAAGGAAAGTGTTTCCACTGTGGGGTTGAAAGTCATTGGAAAAGAAACTGTAACAAGTATCTCTTTGAGCTGAAAAAGAAATGTAAATATGATTTACTTGTGCTTGGAGCTTGTTTAGTGAAATATGATTTGTCATCCTGGATGTTTGATTCAGGTTCCACTAACCATGTATGTTCTTATTTGCAGATGCTTGATTCGTCAAGGGAGCGGGATAATGGCGATGTCATTTTGAGAGTTGGCATGGTGCGCTCATGTCAGCTAAAGTATTAGGGACAATCTGTTTACTTTTTGGATATAATTACTTAGTTTTGAACGGTATTTATTATATTCCTGGTTTTTCGAGGAATTTGTTTTCTCTTTCATTTTTTCCAGAATAGTTATTCGAAATTTATTTGATTAATAAAGAGTTTATTATATCTAACAATGGATTTGATATTTATCATGCTAAAATTATAAGTGGATTGTATATGCTTAAATCGACTGAGCGCGCGTTAAATAATTTTAAATTATTTAAAGTAGCAAAACCTAAAAATAACAAACGACAAAGAGTTTATCATGATGATAACACATATTTATGGCATCTTAGGTTGGGAAATATTAATCTAGATAGGTTAAACATGTTAACAAAACATGGTGGTTTGAGAGAGCTAAAAGTTGGAATTCTTTATGTTGTGTGTCCTGTCTAGATGGTAAAAAGACCAAGAGACCTTTCACAAGAATGAGCCAAAGAGCCAAGAAGCCACTTAAATTAGTATATAATGATGTCTGTGGACCGATTAATGTGCAAGCTAGAGGTGGGTATGTGTATTTTGTCATTTTCATTGACGACTACTCAAGATATGGTTATAGTTACCTAATATATCGAAATTGTCTAAAACTTTTGAAAAATTTAAAGACTTCAAGGATAAAGTTGAAAAGAAATTTGATATATCATTGAAAACCCTTCGATCCGATCGATGTGGTGAATACTTGAATTTAGAATTCAAAGATTATTTGCTGGAGTGTGGAATCCTATCCAAACTCACAACACTTGGAACACCACAGCAAAATTGTGTAATAGAGAGGAGAAACCAAACCTTATTGGATAAGGTTAGGTCGATGTTAAGCTACTCATAATTGTTATTTACATTTTGGGGATATGCACTACACACTGCAACTTACATTTTGAATGTAGTTCTCTCTAAATTAAATAATGATCAAGACGCCTTTAGAGTTATGAAATGGCTCCAAACCTAGTTTACGTTATTTCTGTATATGAGGATGTACAACTCATGTTCTTAGACCCAAGACCAGAAAGTTAGACTCAAGGTCTGAGATATGCATATCCGTTGGCTATTCTCAAACGACTAAATGTGGGTACTTTTATAGTCATAATGATCAAAATATGTTTATGTCGACAAATGCAACCCTTCTTGAGCATGAATATATGCAAAACTATAAACCACGTAGCAAAGTAGGTCTCGAGGAATTAGCGACTGATGAGATCAGACCACCTTCAATTTCCACTAATAAACAACAAACCAGAGAAACCACAGTTCCTGCAAAGGAAACTCCGATGCAACATCGTAGTGGGAGGGTTGTGAGACAACCAGTTCCCTACGAACTAGAGGCACATGTCCTAGTGTCAAACATTACTAAAGATGCTTCATTGTCTTATGAAGAAGCAATTGGTGATCCTGAAAAGGAAAAATGACAATATGCCATGAACTAGGAAATGAAATCTTCCAATTATGTATAGGCACTTGTAGATCAACCAAAAGATGTCATGCCCATTGGATGTAAATGGATCTTCAAGAAAAAAAGAGAGGTACGAATGGGAAAGTAGAGAGTTTCAAGGCATGATTAGTAGCTAAGGGCTATACACAAAGGGAATGAGACGATTATGAAGAGACATTCACTCGTGTGTATGCGAAAATCCATTTGCATCTTTTTGTCTATAGACGCTAGTTTTGACTATGAGATATGACAAATGGACGTCAAGACATCTTTTCTGAATGACTCTCTTGAAGAAAACATTTATATGATGCAACCAGAAGGGTTCGTACAAAAGAGGCAAAATAAAAAAGTATACAAGTTGCTTAAATCCATTTATGGATTAATGCAAGCACCTAGATCTTGGAATCTTACCTTTGATGAGATTAGAAAATCTTATGGCTTCGAGAAAAATGTTGACGAAACCTGTGTTTATAAATACACCAAAGATAAGATAATGGTTTTTTTAATTCTTTATGTTAATGATATTCTACTCATTGGGAATGATGTAGAAACTTTGTCAAAGGTAAAGAGGTGGTTGATTGAGAAATTTTAAATGAAAGATTTGGGAGAAGTGAGATATGTTCTAGGAATCCAAATCTTAAAGAATAGAAACAACAAGATCTTGGCACTTTCTCAGGAATCTTATATTGATAAGGCGTTACAGAGATTCTCTATGGAGAATTCCAAGAAATGTCAACAACCGACCGGACATGGAATTTTCCTCCTCTAGGAAAAATTTCCTAAGACACCTCAGGAGGAAGAAGATATGAGAAAAGTTCTCTATGCTTCAGCAGTTGGAAGTCTCACGTATGTCATGTTGTGTACGAGACCGAAAATTTATTATGTAGTGGGAACTGTCAGTCGTTATCAATTGAATCTAGGTTTAGAACACTGGATTGGAGTAAAACACATTCTCAAGTATCTTAGGAGAATGAGAAGCTATATGCTTGTTTATTCAGGTGGAGACCTGAACCCTAGTGGATATACTGATTTTAATTTTCAATCAGACAGAGACAGTCAAAAGTCGACATCTAGATGATATTCACCTTAGGTGGAGGAGCTATAGTCTTGAGAAGTATTAAACAATCTAGCATTGTAGGTTCCACTATGGAAGCTGAATATATAGCGGCTTGTGAAGCTGCGAAAGAGGCGGTATGGCTCAAAAAGTTCTATTATGATCTGAAAATAGTTCTAGATATGGAGAAACCACTGAACCTGTATTGTGATAACAATGGGGCGGTAGCAAATTTCAAGGAATTGAGAAGTCACAAATAGAGGAAATATCATATTATAAGAGAGATCATGCATCAACGAAATGTGACAGTTATGAAGATAGCATCGGAACAGAACCTGACTGATCCTTTTATAAAGACACTTCCTGCGAAGTTATTTGAGGGTCACGTGCGTAACATGAGATTAAGAGAGATGCCACCTTTGCTATAAGAAAAGTGAGAGATTGTTGGGGTTATTCCCTCAAAGCATATGTGTTGAAATTTTGACATGAAATTTAAAGAGGATTACATTTTTCTTATAATCGTTCTTTTAAATTATTGTTGAATCATTTATATAAATGTCTAAAAATTCCATATTCATTAATGAGACTATGATATTGTATTAGTACGAGAGGATTAAGATCATAGATAATGAATAAAATTGTCCGCAACAAATTAAAGTATGTAATCTTTAATAAATGATTCCTAGTACGGTTCACTAAGCATTATGAATGCGTGTGATCGAGATCCGGATCATTGATGTGAATAGATATCTAGTGAATATATTTTATGTAATAATATTATATATGACATGAGATATGTGAATTAATATCTTTATTAATGTGTCATTTATCATAAAGATTTAATACACACCAATTCGATAATCATATGTAGATCAGTTTGAATCTTGAGTAGTCATGAACTCCTATACATGTCTACTTGATCTTTTGATTTACTCATTAACGTCTTCTTTGTTAATCAGGCTAATGACTTTGGTTTTGGAGATTCAGTGATGTAGATGTGGTTAGGGACATGATATTACAAGATTTGGAATCTAATTTTTCCTAACGGATCGTATATTGGTTCTCTTAAGTGTTAATTCTGAAACTGAATGGTTATTGAGCTCAGATTTATAATAAAATTATAAATTAGTCATTAACTACTGGACTAATGGTACTTAATGATCAAGAGGTTATTAGAAGAGTAAAATAATAACTTTGACCAGGTCAAATTTACGAACCAATAAATGGTTGACAAAACTACATGAAATGATTATGTTAGTGGACTACATGAGAATGCTCTGTAAATAAATTCTATAATCTCTAATATTGTAATTCCATATTTATAGTGCAGTCATAATGGAATTAAAACATAAGATTATTAAATTAAAGACTTTAATTAATAATCTGGTTTATTGTAGCTTAGGATTATAGATTCATGGTTCCCAAGTCACCTCTATACCACATAATTATGAGATAATTATATGTAATTAATTGATTAAGAATTAATTAATTTAATTATTTATATATTTAAATATAATTTTCAGAAATTATATATATATATATATATAATTATCGATAAGTGAGACAGAATATCTAATTTATGAAATTAGATAATTAAATTATTATTAAATAATAATTTAAATCAACTAAATATGTTATTTGTGAAATAACAGATAAATTAGTTTATAGGGATAATCAGATATGTTAATTTTGAATTAACTAATATTTAGATAATTAGCCGATTAAAATAAATATTTAATCACAGTAATTGGCACATGTCAATCACTGTAGTTGTGCAGAATCGCAGTGGATCCCATCATAATTGGTAATTTTATAATTAAATACTATTTCAGTTAATCCTTAAAAATCTGATACGTCATTATCTAGAATATATACAGATATTATTCTAATGGCCTAAGTTGTTGAAAGAAGAGGAGAAATTCAGTTGGTTAGATCATGAATTCGTCAATCAAGAGTTGAATTGAGAATACGATTGTTATCAAAGAGATTTTTATATGTGATTAAATGTTTATCAAATCTCTAAAAGAATAATCATCACATTCTTTTAAAGAATCATCTCACTAAAGTCATTCTCAGTAAATCTCTAGATCTCATGTGTTGAGAACATCTAGAGACAGAAAAATGTCTTATAAAATTCTATGTACCCACACAATTCCTAGTGCGTTGAGGATTGATTTGAAAGATCTTGGTGTGGATCTCGAAAGCTACTGATTGTTGGAACGATTTCGTGAGAATGGAGGATCAATCGATTTTTGCAAGGACACTTGATATAGATTATTAGAGGTATATGATTCCTAACCTTGTATGTTGTATATTTAACTTATAAATATATAATAAATCCTGACTGTTGAAAATAGTTTTCAATGAAAAATTTTATTTGGTTATCGTGGCATTGTGCTAGTTTTATTTTATTAAAAGATTTGATTTTTATTAAAAGTTTAATTTTTCAACAGGCCACGCGCTTCCACGTTTTCACCGCGACGACCAGCAAAAGGGCGGATAGTCATGTACTCCTTAACCTTGGTAAAGGTTTCTTCACAATCCTCATTTTAGCTACTCGTAAAATTTTTCAGCAACCTTTCGAAGAAAGGCTTGCATCTGTCCGTTGACATGGAGATGAACCTGTTCAGGGAGGCCAATCTTCCCGTTAACCCTTAGATTTCTTTGTCGTTCCGTGGGGACCTCATTTCTATGATCGCCTTTACCTGGTCTAGGTTTATTTCGATTCCTTATTGTGTAATTAGGTGCCCCAAAAACTTTCCCGCCGACATTCCAAAAGTGCACTTCTCCGGGTTTAACTTCATGGTAGAACAGAGAATTCTTGTTCAAGAACCTGATGTGGTTTTCTCACTTCTTAATTTTGACTAGCATGTCATCAACATAAACTTCCATATTCTTTTCGATATATTCGCAGAAGACCTTGTTTACCAGCCTTTGTTAAGTTCCGTCTGCATTCTTTAGACCAATGGACATGACTTTGTAGCAATAGACGTCGTACTCAGTAATGAAGGAAGTTTTTCCTTATCGGGATGGAACATTTTCACCTGATTGTAACCTGAGTAAGCATCCATGAAGCTGAGGAGTTCGTGCTCTAACGTGGCATCCACCATTTGATCTATCATTGGCAGCGGGTATTCGTCTTTCGAGCATGCTTTGTTTAGGTCAATGAAGTCGACGTGGATCCTTCACGTCTCATTCTTCTTCCGTACCATTACTACGTTAGCAAGCCATCCGGGGTACTTCTCTGATGAAATCTACTGGCAAGAGCTTCTTAACATCCTATATAATTGCTTTGTTCCGTTCAGGAATGAAGCTTCTCTTTCTTTGTTTCACAGTTTTTCGCAGTGGGATCTGTGTTCAACCTATGACAAATGATCTCTTCTAGATTGTCGGGCATCTCATGTGCCGCTGCTGAAAATATATCTTTGTTTTCACTTAAAAATTTTATCAACTTCTTTTTTTCATTTTCCTCGAGACGGGTTTCGATGTTAGTTATTTTCTAGTTCCCTTCTCACAAGAATATGGGCTCTGTTTCCTCTCCCGCCTCGTACCTTGTGTCGTGTTGCCCATTTTCCTGTAATTACTATAGATCCACGAGTCTTTTTCCTTCGGCCTTCTATGTAGACTTTTTCTTTGTAGATTCTAAAGCAGTCACTAAATGGATACGAGCCATGGCCTAGTCGACACTTATTATTTTTACTTCTTCTAGTGACATGTACTTCAAGACTTGGTAGAATGTTAAGGATACAACCTTCATTTTATGGAGCCAGGTCCTTCTAAGGATTGCGTTGTACGGGGAAGTTGTTCCCAGTACCATAAACTCGCTCATATAGTTAAATGAATCCACGCTCACCAAAAGTGTCAGAGTTCCTTCTGAGTAGTTGATGATCTCGTTTAAACTGATCAACGGCTGCGAAGCCGCTTGTAACTTTTGACCCCCCAAGGACATTTTTTCCATGATTGCTCGATATAGGATGTTCACCGCGCTCCCATCGTCCACCATGAATCTTCTTAACAAGCAGTTGCCAACTTGTATTGAACTGACGAGGGCATCGTTGTGGTGTTGTCATGTTCCAGATTGGAGTCGTTAAACTATAGCGATGAATCCCCGCTGTCGTTTGAGGGCTTCTGTTGGTGTCTTTCTAAAGTTGGCCGCTTGTATAAATATTGCTTTTTTTTATTGTTATCCCTTCTTGTTGGCTTAATGTTATAACCGTGTCGAGGATGCGGAGGGGCTGCTTCTCCTTATCTGTCATGTTTTCTTCTCGGCTATCTTTTTCAATTTCGCGTTTCTATTCATCTCTTTTCACAATTTGGCTAAGGTATCCTTCTTTGATAAGCTGCTCAATATAGTCTTTGAGCTGAAAATAGTCTAGCATGTAATGCCCGTTGGACTTATGATGGGAGCAATATTTTTGTCTTTATCTTTGTAGCTAGGTTTCTTGGTGAACGGGAGCGGTCTTTTTAGCCAATGTTTGTCTTTAATTGTCTCTAGTATTTGGTTGACTGGGATGGTTAACGGTGTGTAGGCTTTTTTTGTCGGGTGGGTTCTGTCAAAATCTTACCTCCGGTGGGTATTCATGTCTTATTGGATCTTCTTCCCACCTGTTCTTTATGTTTCTTCAGGCTTCCTTTTTTTTAGGTCTTACACTACTTTCCCACTTCCGGGATTCTTCTTCTATTCGTTTGATCATTCTTCGCATACTCCTATTTTCTTCCTCCAAGATAATATAGGCCCGCGCCCGTTGGAAAACCTCCACCATGGAAAAGGGCTTCACCTTGAACAGGTCCTCGAAGAAGGGTGACTCTGGGTCCAGACCTCGTCAGAAGGCCAGTCTGGTGAACCGGTCATCGCAGTTCTTGACCTTGACCATTTCATCTTTAAAGCACTGAGTGTACTCCTACAGGGACCACCCTTACTTGGTAGAGATTGTCATCGTGTTGATATAACGCCATGTCTTATCGGAATCATCGAAGATGGTCTATGTGATCAGACTTCCCTTTATAGCATTTGAGCCTAAGCGAGATGAATTTTTTGGGTACGGGCGCTGCTAGTATCTGGGCTTAATGGCATCCAGATAAGAGATTCAAGGTCATTTTTTCATGTACTTCTGAGATTCCTTATCTCCATCATCTTTTGGTCGAACATCTCTTCAATCGCTTCCTTTGACATGACTCGGGCTCCTTTCACCTTCTGTCTCGTTGTTTTCCCGTTTCACGTCATTCACCTGCTAGCTAACCTTTGCTTGCGTTTTCACGAGTTCCTGTTGTAGTGTGTTGATTTTCCCTTGCACATTCTTCCATGCATTGTGCATTCCTTTAGTGTTCATTCTTTCCATCTCATGCATCCTGTGTAGAATTGTCAGCAACAATTCTAAGGCTGGGGTTGGTTAACCTACGTGCTCATCTTTATTTCGAAGCCTGCCGTCTCCCTTTAGATAGCTGTGAGGATTTTGTTCTAGGCATGTTTACGGGTTTTATAGGGTATGTCTCTTGAGCTTTTTTCTCAGCCTCTCGATGAAAACACTAAAATGTAAAGAATTTTTTCCACTAATTAGAAATTAAAAAAAAAGTATTGATAAGGGTAAACTTATGTGTGTATTGATGAGATAGAGGGAGATTTTAGGCGCAAGAAATTATAAGTGAATGCTCTATGTCGTATATGCCTCAATTATCTTGAATTTTCCCTTTCATTGAATACATTGGCCTTATATAGGCTTTCTATATTGTATGAGTTTGATTAAAATAATTAATATAAAATGAGGCATTCATTATGTCTAGGGCTTACACCTGTTTGGGATCATCCTACTTGTTATGAGTCCCTTTCCTTTTATCATTTCTCATATGTCTTGTTCAGCCGCCAATCAATCACAGCCAGCCACTTGAGGATTTCTTATAATTCCGAGCCAATCAGTCACAGCCACTTGGTGGTCTGTCAATCTGTCTTGTCCGGGTCACTCAACTTACTCTATTAATTATGGCCACTTGATTGTTGGTTTGAACCATTTTTTCCCATTCTCATGTTCTTTTCCGTCCTTGACGTGATAGTCTCCGTTCTTGAGGTGATGATCCCCCATTGTTAAAGTGATAATTATCCCGTTCCTGAAGCGATGATCTCCATTCTTGAATTGATGATCCCTCGTTCTTGAAGTGATGATCCTCATTTCTGAAGTGATGATTTCTCGTTCCTGAAGTGATGATCCTCATTCTTGAAGTGATGATCCTCGTTCTTGAAGTGATAATCCTCGTTCTTGAAGTGATGATCCTCGTTCCTGAAGTTATGATTCATCGTTCTTGAGGTGATGATCCGTTTATGAGTGTCTCACGACTTCTTCCCGTAACTCATTTATACTTTTCTACCGCTTTCCGCGAGCCATAGGTAGGTCCCCTTTATCCATATGGCAGCGGGTATTTTTTACATGTTCAATGTATATGCATGATTATAAACTAACTTCACGTATTATCTATTTTGTATGATTATGTGAGGGAATGTAGCATCGTAAGGAATTTAATATTTTAATTTATTTGATTCAATTCAATTTTTTCACATTAAAAATGAAAATGTCGATAAACATTTCCTAATAAGGATATTATATTTTTATAAATGAATTATAATTAGTTACAGTAATTAGGCTTCTAAATGTTGGATTTGTTGTGTACAAGATTGATCATAAAGGCGCCGTGGAGAATCAACCCAATTGTAAGGCTCTCTCTCAAAATTTCATTATGTTATAGATTACTGCGTGCTCTGATCCATTTACAATAATTTCTTTTCTCAATTTTTATTTAAGTTGAGTAGAAAAATAATCTAATGATCTAAATCGGATTATCACCATACCCATATGACTTCTTTCCTCTGCCAGCATAAAAGTTACATAATATATAGTAATTTACACGTGTGTATATATATATATATATATATATATATTATTAAAAATGTCTAGAGGGGAGAAACTTTTGATTCTCCTTTTTATCTTTTAAAATTTCTTAAAATATAGTACAAATTATGTATTTCATATTTTCTTATTTAATTTCTAAATGAAAGTTTATTTTTTCATAATAATTTGTTAAGTTAGTAAACTCAAACATTTTATAGTATTATGTAATTAGATATGAATATCCGTACATATGTAAGATCGCTCACACAACAAATATTTATTTTTAAGTCAATAATAATTTATTTGTACAAGTTTATAAATCAACATTTTGTAATATTTATGTTATCAGAAATATAAAAATTCATATAAAAAAAGATTTAGAGAAATGTATTAATATATGTTTTAATAAGAGAAACTATTCCTTAATATGTATGAAAAAATTCTATTGAAATATGACAAATTGATGAAATAAATCATTTCCAATGTTATTCAAAGAGGAGTGCTATTTAGTATAATTTCAATATTATAAATAAGCAATCTATTTATTATTATTACCATTTTATTTTTAGTTTAAGAAATATTTGAGTAAGGTATATATTTTAACGTTATTATTAATTTTAAATCATATGTATATTTTAATTGGTTTAACACGTGCGAAGCACGTACTTTTTTACTAGTTTGTTTAAATAGTCATTTAATTATGACAATCCTCTCTATATCTCAATTTGAAAAATCACATGCAACACACGTGCTAAAATACTAGTTCAGATAAAATGCATGTGCGAAATAGTCAAGAAATCATGTAATGTACACAATGTATAAAAGTAATAAATTAAATTTATCAACTAATAATTTATCTACAACAACTAATATGTCACTAAACGGGTCTAATCTTCAAAATCAATACATAAATTCGTTAATTGACAATATATCCAAAACAACTAATAATATATATGTATAGGTAAACATCAACTAAGGATCTACATGAGCAAATGCGACCAATCAGCAGCAGGAAACGTGGATTGCCACTATGGCCAAGTGGGAAGAACCATTTTGAGCCGTTGATTCCATCATGCACCATCCAACGGTTCAAATTCAAGCAGTTGTTGGAAAGATAAGCTTAGTTTGAAATGATAAATTTAATCCAAGAGGAAATTCTATTGTTCCTTTGATTTAGAAGGATTTAGCCAAATCGTGTAACTAACCAGAAGCCTATAAATAAAAGCCAATTGTAAATTAATTTTTTAGGAATGGAAAAACAGAGGTAATTTAGTATTTGTTTCTTGAGAATTCTCTCTTTAATATTATTGTTTTTAGTGTGAGAAAATTTTTCTTTACATTTTGGTACTTTCATTGAGAGTCGAACTCAAGAAGATAATTGAAGATGCATTGTACTAGATCACAGGCTGTCAGGGAAGTTGGAAACGATCCCAACCCCACTGCCAACCCCCCGAATCAACCCGCACAGCCGGCGAGAGTACATGACGTGATTCAGCCCATTATGAGTGGGATGCAAGGAATGGAAAGCCGTAACAGAGACGCACTGCGGAACGCATGGCAAACCATGCAGGAGCAGATTGCCACACTGTAGCAAGGGAGCACAAAGCGAAAAATAAGAACTAAGAGCAAAGGGAACTGGCACGGCAGAAACAGAAACTAGTAGCTAGCCATAACGCCCGCCACGAAAACTCTGAAGTCATTTCACATGACAAGGGGAAAGGGATCACAGATGAGAATCGGCCCGTTCAGACAGTCATAGAGCAGGATGTATAGAGGATGTTGGAATAGAATATGCTCAAAATGAGGAAACTAGGAGCAAGTGAAGTAGCAGACTTGGAAACTTTGACTCACTCCCCCTATGCCCAGAAATCCTATCCGCTCTGATACCAAAGAAGCTTGTGGCACCCAATTTTAAATGTTACAAAGGGAAGTCAGATCCTATTGACCCCCTACACTATTTCCAGGAAGTGATGCCACTTCATCAGCATGAAGATGAATTAATGTGCTAAATGTTCCCAGCCAGTCTAGAAGGGAATGCACTAAAGTGGTACCATTCTTTACCCCATTGCTCAATTGATAATTTTACTAGAATATCTTCTGTTTTTCTAGAGCAGTACTCTACCTACCAAATGATGATGGAAGATTCAGAACACCTCATGATGATTACCATCAAGATAGGAGAATCATTGTGGGAGTACACATATCATTTCAAAGATGAAATGGCCAATGTGGAAAATTGTAATGACCATGTGGCAAGATTGGCGTTCAGACGTGGCTTAGATATCAACTCTCAATTATTTGAAGACCTGTAAAAAACAAGCCCATTACCATAACAAAAACCTTCCTCTGAGCACATACATACATAGCTATTGAGGAAGAAAAGAAAAGCATTCAAAAGTTGATTGAGAAACGTAACCCTTCGCAACGTAAAGATGATGGTAGTGCGAGAATGGGAAAGCGCAGATAGGAACATTCTGAGAAGAAAGAAGATGAGAAGCAAGGTGACTTCAAAAAATGGCTAAGGTTAGCTAGATGAGTCCACCTCAGAAATAAGATATACACCCCACTGACTATTCCAGTAAATAAAATCCTTGAAGTTATCAAGGATGAACCTTGGTTGAAATGGCCCCTTCCCATTATAAAGGAGTTGGATCTGAGATAGAAATATAAATACTACCACTTCCGTCGGAGTGTCGGTCATGAAACTTGAGATTGCTACCAACTAAAGGACTACGTTGAGAAGATCGTCTAGGGGGACATTTGAAGGAGTATGTTTTAAGGCAGGACCAACCAAAAAGGGATGAGAGAAAGTAGCGCCCTAGAGATAAAGAACCATTGAGAATAGCGGACACTATTATCACCATGACGGAACTAGAAAGAACGAAAAATTTATTACAAGAACCCACCCTGGAAGTAAAAGATAACCTAAAGAAACCAGTTGGTAGAGTGCCAATCATTTTTTATTAGGAGGATAATGAACATGATGAGCACAATGACGCTCATGTGATAACCATCCAGATTGGGAATTATTTACTACAGAGAGTACTGATTGATGATGGAATGGCTGTGAATATACTCCACCACTCAACACTTGAAAAGATGGCGATAGATGTCCCAAAGCTACATGGCCTGAGGCAACCACTCATAGTGTTTAACAGAGCAGTAACGTATTCTGAAGGAATTTTGTCACTCCTAGTACGAGCTGACCCATTCAACCACATCATTGATTTTATGATCATTGAGACACAGTCACCCTATAATGCAATCCTTGGAAGAACTTGGATTCATAAGATGAAAACTGTTTCGTCTACCTACTACCAAACATTGAAGTATCCATCACCAGAAGGAGTGCAGACCATATTTGGGGATCAAGCGTCTGTTAGATGATGCACGGTGTTGGCACTTGATTCCATAAAAAAAACAATCTCTCTGTTCTTGAGAGCGAGGAAGAAAAATCTTAGCAATAGCAATTAGATACGGATGAACTGAGCAAGGGCAATCCAAGATATGATGCCGGAAGTGAAACCGAATATGTGGACCTGGGGGAAGGAAAAACAACTATAGTAGGAGCGAGACTATCTGAAACAGAAAAAAAAAAAGAACTTATCTAGTTCCTTAGAAAGAACAGCGATGTTTTCGCCAATACTGCCACAGAGATGCTGGGTATTGATGAATCGATAATTTTCATAAATTGAATGTTGATCCTTTTGTTAAACCTGTTAAACAGAAAAAATGGTCCTTCGCTCCCGAGAGGAATACGATAATAAAACAGGAAGTGGAAAAGTTTCTTGGAGCAAAGTTCATCAAAGAAGTCAGTTACTCAGAATGGCTGACAAACGTTGTAATGGTGAAGAAAAATAATGGAGAATGGAGAATTTGCGTGGATTTTATAAATCTAAATAAAGCTTGTCCAAAGACGATTACCCATTGTCGAGAATTGACCAAATGGTAAATGCCACATCCAGACACGAGCTCTTAAGTTTCATGGATACTTATTCCGGATATAATCAGGTGAAAATGTTCCATATTGATCAGGAAAAAACATACTTCATCACTAGTTCTGGAGTATATTCTATACTGCAATGCCTTTCAGTCTGAAAAATGCAGGAGCAACATAGCAAAGATTGGTTAATAAAGTCTTTAAGAAGCAAATTGGGAAGTTGATGGAAGCGTACGTAGATGATATGCTCGTAAAAGCAAAAAGAAGAAAAGATCGCATCCATAACATGGAAGAAGCATTCTCTACTTTAAAAAGAAGCAATATGAAGTTAAACCCAGAAAAGTGCATTGTCGGTGTGGCAACGGGCAAATTTCTAGGGTATCTGGTAAATAGTAGAGGAATGAAAGTCAAATATAGATAAGATAAAAACAATCATGGACATAAAATCATCACAAACAAAAAAGGAAATCCAAAGCTTGACAGGAAAGTTGGCGGCTTAGAATAGATTTATGTTCAGATCCACAGACAAGTGTAGACCGTTCTTCACCAAACTGAAGAAGAATTCTAGACAATAGTGGGATAGAGAGTGTGAAGACACCTTACAAAAAATTAAAGTGTATTTGACTTCGGTGTCGATATTGTCAAAGCCCTTACCAGAGAAGAACTCTCTCTTTACCTCGTGGTGTCAGAAACCGCAGTTAGCGCAGCATTCGTTAGAACAGAAGAAGGGCGTCAAAAAGCAGTTTACTTTGTGAGCAAGAGTCTTGCAGCTACAGAAGTTGGATACAGGAAAATAAAGAAGCTGATACTCACATTAATGGTTGTTCCAACAAAACTCAGACATTATTTTCAGGATCCCACTATAAATGTGGTTACAAAATTTCCATTAAAAAATTTATTGCACTCACCTGAGATATTTGGAAGACTTGTGAAGTGGGCATTATAGCCGGGGCATATGACATCCGGTATGCCCCTCGTACCGCCATAAAAGCCTAAGTCCTGGCAAACTTCATTATGGAATTTACTTATGACGATGAAAAACATGACATGACAATGGAGGAAAAAGAAGAAGGCGCTTGGACTTTATTTATAGACGCTCGTCTAATTAATGTGGAGCCAGAGTAGGAGTGGTAGTTCAGACTTCGTATGGAGAAACCTTTAAACAAGCTTTGTCATTTGGTTTCCAGGCGTCAAACAATGAAGCAAAGTACGAAGCATTATTTGCTAGACTGCGGCTCATGATTGAGTTTAAGGTAACTAGAGTAAGAATATTTTACGAGTCAATGTTAGTTGCTAACCAAATCATAGGAAATTACAATGAGAAAGATAGTCAGATGGAAGAATACTTCTAGAATGCCAAAGAAATGCTTCAGATATTCAAGATCATGAGATTGCACAAATACTGAGAGCAGAAAATTTGAAGGCAGATGCATTAGCCAACTTGGGGTCATCAGCCCAAATTTTGTTCAGAAGAACTGTAACGGTGGAATATGAGCGTGCCAAGCACAAAGATGTTGGTGCAAGCGGAAGTCGCAGCTGGAAACGATGTCAATGATCGGCAGAGGAATACAGTGCAGTACCTACATAATTAGAAGCTCCCAACCGACAGAATGGAAGCACGAAAACTCCAACAATGGAGTGCTAGGTTCACCATGATCTAAGGGGAGCTATATAGAAGATCATTCTTGGGACCTTACCTCGAATGTCTTTCCCCAATGATAGACCGATATGTGATGACCAAAGTGCACGAAGGAATTTGAAGGAATCATTCTGGTGGAAGAAAGCTAGCCAACAAGTTACTGAACGAGGGGTACTACTGGCCAAAGATGTAAGAAGAAGCAAAATCCTTTGTAAAGAAGTGCGGTAAATGTCAACGGTACCATGTCATGCCAAAGATGGCTCATGAAGCATTACAGACACTTCTGAGCCTGTGCCCCTTTACGTAATGGGGAAGAGTATGAGAAGAGGAAGTAAGGAAATTCCTATGGAAAAACATTGTATGTAGGTACAGGATCCCAAAAGTACTCGTTTCGGATAACAGACTTCAATTTACTAGGAGCCAGATCAAAAGTTTTTGTGATGATCTCCAGATAAAAATAGATTGTCAACTCCGTACTACCCCCAAGGCAATGGACAGGCATAAAGATCAAATAGAAAAATATTGAAAAATCTGAAAACACGGCTAGAAGCTGCCAAAAGAAAGTGGGTTGAAGAGTTGTCATCAGTTCTATGGGCATACTATACAACACCACGAGAGTCGACTGGAGAAATACCATTTGCCTTGACATTTGGCGCAGAAGTTGTCATATCAGTTGATATTGGATGCCCCACTATGAGATTAGAAGTGAATGAGTATACTAACGCTAGATGAATAATCGAAAGTCTAGACTTTCTAGAGGAAAAAAGAGAAGCTACTCTGATAAGGATGGCCAATTATAATAAAAAAAAGTAGGAGGTACTTCCAGAAAAGTGTCAATGGGCAGCCGTTCCAAGCGACACAACTTGTACTAAAAAGAATTTTCCAATCAAATGAAGGGAAATTGGGACCAAATTGGAAAAGACCTTTCATAGTCAAAGTGATTGTGGGAAACGGGTCTTACTACTTAATGACAGGTGAGGGAAATGACTTACTCAACCCCTGAAATGCTTTACATTTACGCAAATATTACGTGTAATTATCTTTAAAATAGTGAAAACATTTATACCTGTGATTTTTTCCCATTAAGAGTTTTCCATGCAAAAATCTAGTATTCTTTATTTTGGAAATAGAAACGGGCCCCTGAGTTCATTAAGAGCTTATGTCCATGAGAACTTCTTCTTTCTAAAGGAAATGAAAACAGGTCCTCTAAGCTCATTAAGAGCTTATGTCCATGAGGGCTTCTGCTTTTTAAAGGAAATTGAAACGTG
Organism: Datisca glomerata; assembly: GCA_003255025.1. Taxonomy (NCBI): domain Eukaryota; kingdom Viridiplantae; phylum Streptophyta; class Magnoliopsida; order Cucurbitales; family Datiscaceae; genus Datisca; species Datisca glomerata. Next base: position 1,536,380 of record QANY01013250.1, on the reverse strand, counting down.
CCCATAAACTCACTAAGAGCTTATGTCCATGAAAGCTTATGCTTTCAAAAGGAAATAGAAACAAGCCTCTAAGCTCGCTAAGAGTTTAAGTGCATGAGGAATAGTGACTGCAACACTAACCTCTAAACGAAATCACAAAGGAAGGAAGTTTTGAAAGAAGAATAAAAAAGATGGGAGCATGAAAAGATTCAGAAATGGAGGAAAGTTTGCTAAAGGAAAAGACCAAATCAGATTGTTAAAATATCTTTCTCATTGATTGCAAAGCGAAAATTACAATAAAAAAGAAAGGTCTAAACTATTATCACTTTAGGGTCCCCCTCGGGAGTACCATCTTCACAAGCAGGACTGGGAATGGCAGCAGTTGGAGACACTTGAGCAGGGGCATCTTCTGTTGAAGCACCCACATAATCATCAACTTCTAGAACAAGGGGCTGTCTGGGAGGACGATTTGCCATTGCATCCCTATAGCCAGTGCTGTAAACCATAATCTCCCCATGCTCGAACAAAGCTTGGTACCCTGTATCAGAAGCAGCCTCCCTCTCAATAGACGCGTCTCTCACCTTTTTAGCTTCAACCTTGACCAACTCAGCTTCAGCCAAGGCTTTCTTTACAGATTCAAGAGCTTCCACCAGACTTCATTCTTCTGCAGCTGCGACCTCAACATCATGGGCCATATTCTCTAAAGCCTTTTGCAGCTCAATTTCACTAGCCATGTGCTACTTTTTCTTAGCTTTGAGACAAGCATTTGCAGAGTTAACCGACGTAAGCTTTCTCCGGAGTTGGGACAAAGCTTGGTCATGCTGAGTGTGGAAATCTTAAAGAGCATCATGATGGATAGTAGCCTAGAAAGAAACAAACGAATATATGAGGTAAGGAAATTATTTGTTTCAGTAAAAAAGAAGAAGAAGAAGAAGAGGGAGAAGAAGAAGAAGAAGAGGAGGAGGGAGAAGAAGAAGAAGAGGAGGAGGGAGAAGAAGAAGAAGAAGAGGAGGGAGAAGAAGAAGAAGAAGAAGAAGGAGAAGAAGAAGAAGAAGAAGAAGGAGAAGAAGAAGAAGAAGAAGAGGGAGAAGAAGAAGAAGAAGAAGAAGAAGAAGAAGAAGAGGGAGAAGAAGAAGAAGAAGAAGAGGAGGGAGAAGAAGAAGAAGAAGAGGGAGAAGAAGAAGAAGAAGAGGAGGAGGAGGGAGAAGAAGAAGAAGAGGAGGGAGAAGAAGAAGAAGAGGAGGAGGGAGAAGAAGAAGAAGAAGAGGAGGGAGAAGAAGAGAAAGAAGAGGAGGTAGAAGAAGAGGAAGAAGAGGAGGGAGAAGAAGAGGAAGAAGAAGAGGGAGAAGAAGAGGAAGAAGAAGAGGGAGAAGAAGAGG